>JAJHZJ010000442.1:1273596-1681085 GCA_023548195.1 Bettongia penicillata ogilbyi
AGAAAAGTTTAAGGAACGGCTACTTTTTAATGTAAAGAAGGTTGGACTTAGTAATCAAATTTTATACTTCTGGAGAGTTATTATGTAGGGAAACTAGTGACAGATGTTTTGCATCTTCACAGTGAATAGAAAAAGAGAAATAAACTTAAATTGAATCCAAGGAAATTTAAACATTGTAATAGACAAAGTTATGACGTTCTCAAACAATTTTCTCATGGATCTTGTGAAAATATCATCTTGGAGAACTTTCAAAAAGTAAAACAGGCAACATCTACTCTGACTATGCAGAAGACTAGAGATCCTCTTCCTACCTGTGCCAGCTCTGGGCTTTTGTTATAGCAAAATTATATTCTCCTTGCCAAGAGAAAACAAAGTTCTATAGAGATGAAGAACCACATCTTTACAAAAATAACAAAACTGATGTATGGAAAGGTTCTTTTAAAACAGGTCATGATGACCTACTTAACCAACAAAAATTTGTTTGGGTTTTTTTAACTATGATATATGGCAATGCCAATACAGCTGTGGAAATGCAAGCTGTGTCCTATTTTGCCTTATGCATCATCAAGAAAATTGCCAGCTAAATTCTGATTCCAGAATCTTTATTGTTTGTGATGATGCATCTAGCAAAAGACACAGCTTGATCTGCAAACACTAAGCAGAGCTGGTGATGCTGCCAGTTGGAAAAAAATATTCATTTGAATCATTTGATTTGCTTTGAAGGTTACTGAAGAAGAGTTTACATGTCCCTGAAAAGTATCTGCAATCCCCAAGTATAAGTTTGGGTTAAAAGGCACTTTAAAAGCTCTTTATTGCAATCTCACACCCAAGTATGGGAACTGTTTAAACCATATCCTTGATATACAGTTTCTACTTGATTACTTGCACTAATGGGGGAACTTAATGCTTTGAAGCCAGCCAGTTACATGTTGGATGGTTTTAATTTTTGGAAGGTTTTTCCACTGATTTCTATCCTTCTGTAACATTCATTCATGGACCCTAGTTCTGCTCTCTGGAACAAATAAAATTCTTACTCTTTAGCATACTGTAAGCTCTCTATAAGCCAAGGAAGTTAATGTGATTTTAGGCTGCATTAATAAAGTAACCAGAGAAAAGAGGTGGTCATTTTGCTCTGTTCTCCCCTGGTCAGATCACATCTAGGATGTTGTGTTTAGTTCTTGGAATAATCTCTCAGGAAGGATATTGTTAAGATAAAAGACATCCAGAGGAGGGCTATCAGGATGGTGAAAGGCCTCAAGTTCATGTCATATAAGGATCAGTGGAGGAACTGGGGATGTTTAGTTTGAAGAAGAAAAGACTTATGAGAACACAATAACTGTCTTCAAGTATTTAAAGGGCTTTTGTGTGGAAATAATCAATTTGTTCTGCCTGTCCCCAGAGAAAAGTAGGATCAGTAGATGGAAAATGATGAGAGTCAGATATGGAGCTGGTGTGTGGCAAAACTTAAACTAACATTAGAGCTATCTCAAAGAGGAATGGGCTTCCTCAGGAGGTGGTGAGGCCCTGCTCACTTGAATTCTTTAAGCAAAGTCTAGGTGACCACTTGTCAGGTACCTTATAGAGGGGTTCCATTTTTAAGTCCAAGAAACACTAGATGGCCTCTGTGGTCCCTTTTGAATTCTCTAATTCCTGTGATTCTGCCAACTTTACAAATACCTGAAACTAGCTATCATATCCCTTCTAAGTCTTCTTCAGTATGCCTCATCTATTTTTAATGTAACATGGTTTGCAAGATTTTTGCCATTCTGAGTACTCTTCTCTGAATATCTATGGTTTGTCAATGTCTCTTTCTCAAAGTATAGTGCTACAGACACTCCAGAAGTAGACATACTATTTCCTATGTGATCTGATCAGATCAGAAAACGGTAAGACTATTTATTATCTCTCTTGGTCTAGATATTATATTACTTTTATTGCAGCCTAAAATTCATTATCTATTATAGTAGCTTCATTACTTGGTTGGTTCACATTGAGCTTGTCGTCAACTAAAACCCATCAAACTGAAACCCTACCGGTCTTATTTGTGTGCATTAATCCTTATTAAATTTCATCTGCTTGGGTTTCTTCATCTAAGCCTTTCACAGTCTTTTGAGCCCTGAATGTATTGTCCATATGAATTACTTTTGTAGCATCTAAAAATTGGCAACTATGGCTTCTATGTTTTCACCTAAATCATTGATACAATTGTTTTATAAGTCATTGATCTGCTACTAGAAAACTCTCTCCAGATTGACAATGATCCATCAATCAGCACATTTTGGGTATGGCTGTTCAGCTATAATCCCATCTAACTGCAGATCATGTAGCCATATTTTTTTACATCTTGTTCACACAAATATCATTTAGAAAACAAAGTTTAAATTTTTAAAAAATGTATCATTCAACAGTCATTTATCAAAAGATGTGATTTCTAAGATCCCTTCCAAGTCCTTTAGTCTCTTCTTATTAAAATTATGCAGTTGAAGAGGAACTGGACCATGAGTCAGAAGACCTAGATTCTACTACCATGTCTACCATTCATTAGTTGTGTAACCCTGCACCAATCACTTATCCTCTGTGAGCCTTAGTGTTCTGATCTTATTGAAATGTTGTGAACAAGTCACTTCAAACTTGCCATACAAATGGAAAGAAAATGCTGTTGTTGTCTCTGTTGTTATTTCCCTGACATAATCAAGGAACACTCTCAAAAAAAAAGCAAAGGGGCTAATCTGATATTATCACATAAGCTTTCTACTCCGATCTGTACCTGAACACAAATCCTTTCTAAAATATACCCAACAAGTACTTATTTGGTTGTTGCTTTAAGACCTTCAATGAAGGGAAAAACCACTGTCTCCTGGTAATCCCATTCTATTTTTGAATACTTCTATTGAAGTGGACAGTATTCCTTCCTGGGCCCCTAGGCTGAGAGATATCTGTTAGGTTACTGGGCAGGATTGGATAACTTGCCTAGTAACAGTTTTTCTGTTGTTGGGCCCCCGTCAAAATGTTATTCCTCTTTGGTTTAATACCTGACAAATTGTTAACAGTCATTTTTTGTTTAGTCCATTTGCATGGTAACCACCTGTGCCCCCCCTAATATTAGCCAGGTAACCACCTTCTGCTGAGCTCCCCCCCCCCACCTTCCTGATTGGCTACCTCTCCTGGCACCTGCTTTCTGTTAGGGGTCCTTTGCCTAGTAGCACCCTGACAACCACCTTCTGTTTGGGGGCTCTTGTCTAGCACCAAGCCCCCCTCTTGCTCTGTCAGAACTCTGTTTGTTGTGAAAACCGCAAGGCTGTACCGAGTAGCGCTGAAATGCTTAAAATGCACTCACCCACCTCAGTTCGGGGCTGTCTCCTCTGGGTCTTTACATGAGGTAGCCACCAGCCTGACTAATAAATGACGCTCTCGAAATTCCTAATTGAATTTTGCCTGTGACTTATTAACTCCGTCCATTTCACTATCTAAAGTCATTATTCCCCCTTATATCAGGCTCAGAATTTACTCTTTGTAACTTCCATCCATTGTCCCTGGTTCTTGCTTTCTTGAGCTAAGTACATCCATTCATCAGTCATTGGTCAAGGATCTCATAATTTTAGTAAAAACAATAAAATTCATATTTACACATGCTCTAAAACGTGTGCTATTCTTAGTACCCTGTTTCTTCTTTCCCATCACTCTACACACCCATCACTGAAAAAGCAGAAAGGTGTGAAACTGAGGTCTGTTTTGTATTTCTCTTTGTTTCACAAGTTGTCACAGCCAAAACATTCACTAGAAGTTGTAGTTAAATAGAAAAATGGCTCATAGCTACTTCTTGGAAAAGAAAAGAAAAGAAAGGGACCAGTGAAATGGGTTCTATCAAATGCCCAAACATTATTTCATGGGCCATTTGCTCATCATCTGTCACAGAAGTAATAATAAGAATTTTCAAAATAACTACCATGATAACAATTATAGCTTAAGCACCAACATTTGTTGCTGAGGCAAATGAGGTAGAGAAATGATAAATTCTATTGTAAATGATACAATAAGACTCCCCAAGTTAAATTAACATGCTGTATATTTTTATACTCCATATCTTCAATGCAAAGATAAGGAAAGTTCTTAGTAAAAAACAAAATTTTCATTAAAAGAAAGACAGTGGGAGCAAGTACTAAATATATCTGCAACAAATCAATTTTAAGTGGCCTTTATGATAGGGAAATCAGCAGGATTTATGATACTATGGTACTGAGTGCATGTTCATAGAGTTATCTCAGTAATGGACTTAGATAAAAGTCAGGAAGACCTGGATTCAAACCCTACTTCATACAATTACTGGCTTTGTGACCTTAGGCAAGTCACTTAATCTGTACCTCAGTCTCCTCATCTTTAAAAAGAAGGGGTTTGGACTCAATGAACTCTAAGGTCTCTTTCATCTCTAATTCTATGATCCTATGATTCTAATGAGTGATCAATCCTGTGGTGATGGAGGGAAGCCCCCTATTTGGGAATGATCAATAGTTCAAGGCAGGTTCCCCCATTTGGAGGATATTTGCATCACAAGCAAGTTGAGGCTAGATTAGAATAATGCTAAGATTTTGATGGGATATGCTTATTAGTTATAGCAATAAGATCCTTCGGATGAAGCCGTCTTGGTTTGGGAGGAGCTGATGCTGATAAAAATATTTTGTAAGGCCCAAGTGAGAAATTAAAGCTTTGTTTAACAGAGTATCCTGTATCTCTCCTTATTGACTGACTCTTTTCCTATAATCATGCCCAGATCCCATACTAAAAAAAGTCTACTTGACCATACTATCCCATCAAGCAATCAGCCTATATCATTCCTCCCTTTCATAGCCAAATTGTTAGAAAATATTGTCTATATTTCTTGCTTATACTTTCTCACTGACTTCTCAACCCATAGCAAGATGGCTTCTTTCCCCACCACTTGACTGAAAGTGTTTTTCTAAGATCATTAACAATCGTTTCATTCCTAAGTCCAAAAGTCTTTTCTTAGTCCCCATCCTTCTTGACCTCTTCCAGCATTTGACACCATTGACCACCCCTTCATTCTACGCAATCTTTACTCTCTTGGTTTTCCAGATCTTGTTCTGCGGTGGATCTCCTTCTAGCCATTGACCATCCTTCTTAATCTCTTTTGCAGGATCATCATCTATCTCTCTCCCCAAATTGTAAATATACCCCAGGCTTTGTCCTGAGACCTTCCTTTGTTTTCTCTCTCTAATCTTTCCTCCTTAGTGATCTCATCAACTCCCATAGATTCAACTATCACCTATATGCATAAGACTCTCACATTTTTATTTCCAACCCTCATCTCTCTCCTGCCTGCCAACGTGGGATCTCCAAAAATGTGTTGGACATCTTCAACTGAATGTCCCATAGATATCTCAAATTCAACATGCCAAAAACAAAACTCATTGTCTTTCCCCCTAAATTTAATCTCAGTTGCCCTATTTCTGCTGATAGCACCACCATTCTAGTCATCCTGGCTTTGAATTCTTGAATTCTCACTATCATTCATCTAATATATCCAATCATTTGTCAAACCTTGTTGGTTTTACCTCCACCACATTTCTCAAATTTGTCCACTTCTCTCTAATTGGTCTCCAGTCTCTCCTGTTTCCAATCTATCCCTCTAATAATAATAATAAAGTGTTAATCCTAAAGCACCATTCTGACTACGTCACTCTGCTGTCACTCCAGAATAAGATCTGGAGAGTTTCAGGGGATACCCTGAGGGGATACTCTAAGAAGCACACTTTTAGGCATTTAAAGCTGTTCCTAATATGGACAGATCTCTTTTCTTTCTGTTTGATTATATATTGCTTCTTATGCATTCTGTTGATTAGCCAAACTAGCCTAGTTGCTGCTCCCCATAAACAACATTCCATCTCTAACCTCTCTGCTTCTGGCCAGGTTATCTCCCACACCTGGAATGCTCTTTCTCCTTACCCCTGCTGGTGAGAACTCTGTAGGTCTTTCTTGAGTACTCCAGTTGTTACTGCCCCCTCCACCCTGCAAAATCACTTTATATTTCTCTTGTATACATTCCAGATTTACCTATTCATGAGCAAATGGAATAACTCCAGTGAAATATAAGCTCCTTAGTAGCAGACTTCTGTTTTTAACTTGTTTCCTCAGAACCTAGAACCATGACTAGTATATAGCAGATGCTTAATAAAATACGTGTTGATTAATAGATTGATTCTGAGAGTCATAACTAACCACATTGCCTTTTTGACTGGCAGACAGGGGAGTATACTGGATCCTAACAAGGAATTTGGAAAAGCCTTCTGAGATATTCTTTAAGACAAGAGAGTTATGTGGACTCAGTAATAATATGATAAGGTGCTGATGCTTTCATCACCGATGTGAACCTCATGCGCTCAGTCTAGTAGAGCGCTGGAGGACTCTTTGTTCTACCCTCTTCAGATCAGCATTTTTATCAGTGACGTGGATGAAGATATATGTAGCATGCTTATCAAATACACAAAAAGATGGGAGAAATAGTGACTATTGTGGATGATAGAAAAGAGATTCTCCTCTTTCTGCGCTCCCCATCCTCTCCCTCCACCAAAAAAAACCCAAACAAACCAAAAAACAAAAATAAAACCTGCAGGCTAGGAATAACAGCCAGGGATGGGATCAAATTCTATATAGAATATATCATGTAGAATGCCATCCAGCAGGAAAAAATCAACTGTACAATTACAGGATGAGGGAGATGTGAATAGAAAATAGTTTGTGTGAAGAAATCCTGGGAATTTTAATGAAAAGTAGGCTCAGAACAAGTCAACAGTGTGACAAGAAAAACAAAAACATTAATGTGATTGTAGATTGTATTAAAGAAAGTATATGCAACATAACAAAGGTAACAATAGTCCCACTATACTGCTTCCTTATCAGATCACATCTAGAATATTGTGTCCAATTCTGGTGTCACATTTTTAAAAGGACATTGGTACCGGGAGTATATCTGGATGGTGGTGGAGAAACTTAAAATTATGTCATATAAGACTCAGTTGAAGGAACTGGGAATATTTTTACTTAGGACAACAGAAGATTTAAAAGGGGTATACTACCTGTCTTCAACTATCTGAAGGGTTTTCATAGTAGGAAAGAGATTAAAATGGCTTTTCTAAGTTCCAAGGGTAAGAACTTGGAGCGAAGGATGGAGGGTGCAGGGATACAATAAAAGAAAAACACTTGTAACAATTGGGGGGGGTCCAAATATAAATAGACCACCTCAAAAGGAGGCAAAATCTCTACCATGAGAAGTCTTCAACAAACGCTCTAAGTTCATTTACCGGAAATGCTAAGGAGGGGATTAGTGTTTCAGTTAAGCTACAAGACCTCTAAGATTCCTTCTAATTCTGTATTTCTCTTCTCCTTTTGTCAAGAGAAAGGAACTGGGATGAGAGTGGGTGAAATATTACAAGATAATAGGATCTTTAAGAGCTAGATGACAAAATATATTTTATTTTTCTTATTAAACTCCTATTATGAAAGAATATAATTCACCACACAGAATTTGCAGCCTGGGATGGCAATACTATTTCCTGCTAAGACTAGCAAAAGATATGCCACATGCTGTGGAGTGCATTCACTGTTCTGTGAATGATACTGTAGTTGATCCAGATTCCCAGTCATTTACCTTCCAAACCAGCCCCCCTGGGATAGATGTTGAATAGGGTACAGTTTGGGTGATGAGAACAAAACAAACTCATACTGGGCAGTAACCTGGCACCTCCAAAATCCCTTTGGCCATCCTCAAACACTTCTTTTCCCCAGCTAGTCTAAATTACATTCCTGGATGGAGGACCATATACCTTCCCACACAACTACTTCTCATGTGAGCTTCCTAGATCTCCCTTTAGTTTTCTGGATAACTTTTGTCTAGGTGATAACTAGGAATGATAGCCCTTCCAGTTCCAAGATTTTATGATCCTATAATTTTTCAAATTTAGAGAAGCAAGTTTTCATCCCCAAGTCTACTCCAAGGTAACTCTTCCATGAATCCTTTTACAATCAACTGAACTTTCCATATAATTGAAGATATATGTGTATATATAATATATATTATAGATATATTATATATACATATATATATAAATATGAGAGACAGTAAAATAACAATATAATTCCTCCATAGTAGAAATGACCACAGGTAAGGAAGTCAAAAGAAAAACTACAAAGAATCACTTAAGAATGTCAATCATTGAAGCAAATATCCTACCTCCTGACAAGTCACAGAACCTAACAGGCATGAAGACATGGAACCGCAAATTCTCGACAAAGATAAGAAACCCCCCACCCCAAAATCCAATCTGTTCAATTGGCAAACTACTGACCAGAGAACAGATTAAAACTAAATAGAAAGTGTACTATTGTTTAGCCTTATGTTGGACTTTGTAGAAACATGCCAAGAATACAGAAAGTAACTTTGTTGACAGTATTATTTATTTTTGACAACAAAGGATAGAAACCCAGATTCTAGTCTTCGGCACTTCCACTAACTAACTGTGTGACGCATCCCCTCAAAACAATTTACTTGGCTGTAAATCAGGTTCATCTGAAAAATGGGGATAATGTTTCCTATCCTACCTTCCTCATAAGGGTGTTGTGAGGATAAAATGAGATGTTTTATGTGCAAAAGCTTTGAAAAATAAAAATACTATACAAAGTGCAAGGTATAATGTACATTGATGTGTGTTTGTTCTAAACAAGTATTTTCGGTAAATATTTTACAAAAATTACATTTTCTTTTCATTATTTGTTCCTGTTATGAAGACTTTCATCACAGAAATGAGAGAGACCACAGCACATTTAGAATGCTCTTCTGTTCCTCATTCTTTGTTGTTGTAGACATGTAGCAAAATGTAATTACTATTTCCTTTAATATAATTTGACAGTTGATTATGTGTTAAACCCATCTCAGCTCACACACATACAAAAAAGCATCATATTAACTAACTTGAAGGTGGAAACTGTCTGAAAGGCATCAGGTTCATTTTTGTTGTTGATATTATGTATTCTAGGAGAAAAGGATAACAGGTTTTCATATATAATAAGAAAATAATATGACAGTGGACCAGAAACTTTCCTATTTTCCTTACTTGTACTTTTGTCCTCCACAAAGTCCCACTCTGATGCCTCATAATCACATGATGGAGATCCTGGATTCTTAAAGGTCACTTTAAGGTCACAGTCTTAAAGATTCCAATGGGTACAGAGCAATGGCAGGATCTATCATCCTGAAAAGACTCTGGGAACTTTACTAATGACAAATGGCATCTTCTTCAACATAACTAAGGATAGAAAGGCTCGCAACCATCTTCCATTCTACTTATTATCCAACGTGTCTAATAAAAATTTTTAGACCAGAAAACAGAGAAATTCAAGATAGCTTATATTTTATAGAAGGATGAACAAGTAATAAAATAGTTAACTACAGAAAGTGTGATACATCCTTTGGGATCTGCCCACAGAGGTTTGGTTCTGGAGGACTCGGGGCAGGGGAAGAATCAGAAATGTCTTTTTTTTTTTTTTTTTTAAATTTTTACTAGCCAGCATTTGCCAGGCTCTTGTGGCCTTGGACACCACCTGGGCACAGACTTCTCAGAGTGTCTCTGACTCTGACCTTGGGTTAGGAGCAGCTTGTGGGAAACATATCACAGGTAAGCAAGAAAAGTAGATCACTGCAAGTAAGAAACATGAGGTCAGAACCATCAAGAGAACATAGCAGAGATCTGGCCAGTATACATGCTTGTGGTGAGTTCTTAGGAAGGACAATAAGGACAATAGTTACAAACTATGGCCTAGGTGAGATCTGTCTGAACTGCAAGGGCAGGAAAGAGAGATAGTGACATATTCTTCCTCTCTCCGCCCTTCTTTCCAGGGGGAAGATGAAGCTCCTCGTGAGTTATTGACCCACTTTGACTTCCTGCCTCTTCCTTAAATATCCATTTTTACTTCTAGGCTTTTAATTTATGATAAAAAAAAAATGCTGGGCAACACAAATACAAGGTGTATGCTGTGTTTTGTTACTACTCAGATGTAGAAATAAGGAACAGAGATAGAATGGATTTCCCTTTCCAAAGTTAAGCTGGACTACAGTATTTAAAGCAATAAAGAAAGCAAGATGGATCCCCTCTATTCAGAGACAAGACTATTTGGCAAGGGTATAATTGGAGCTGAGCTGTTAGGGCAAAATGAAGAGGCCTGCAACTGACTTTGCATCCCTAGCAAATAATCCAAGGCTGAGATACTCCTACTAAATACACAAGCCAATGTAGCCCTAAAAGCAAGCCAATGAGGCAGGTGGACGTTTTTCACCTCCTGTGGGAGGTAAAAGTGCATAGGGTTGAAAGGAAAGTCACATTCTCAAAGGGAAAGAAGTTGCCAGGGAAACTCTGCCCACTTGAAGGGAGGGGGGAGCAGGTATGCACACACAGGTGCCCCCTCCCCCCACCCAAGAGTGATTGACAGTTTGGCCGGCCTTGCTTGCCAGCACCACCTGATGGTTATAAAAGAAGGCAGCAAACTCACAAATTCAATTTTGCTTGAAAGGGAAATGTTAATTTTCCTTAGGGAGTCTGAAATATAGGATATTTCAAAAATTTCTTTAATACTCTTTAGAGAAAATAGCATGTTATAAGCTAAAATATAAATGAGGTATCAATAAGAAAAGGATGAACTAAGTTAATATCAATTACTATTTGTAATAGGTCTACATTACATAATTATGTGTTGTAAACACAAAAAAATATACCTAAGAACTAATCATTTGAACCAGAAGTTAGAGGTGCAGTGAGGTAACAATTTTTTGATTCCTTATTTTTTTTAAAGTTACTAACTTTAGATTTTATTTTAGGCTAATTTCTTATAAGAATTCAAAAACTGAATGATTTCAATAAAAATCATACCAGTTTATATCTGAATCATCTCATTATAAATTAGTGAAATTTGAGAATTATATAGGTACAATTACACAAAATTCAAATGAGAATTTCTACTTTATTTGAGAATATTCCATTTAAAATAAAACTCATTTGATTAAGCAAATGAGCTGTTCTTTGAAAGAGGCAGGAGGGAAAAGGTCCAGAAAGCTCTAGTTCCATCATTTAGCAGCTAGTTGGTGCAGTGGATAGAGTGATGACTCTGAAGTCAGGAAGACCCGTATTCAAATTCAGACTCAGCTACTTCCTAGCTATATGACCCTGAGCAAGTCACTTAGCCGCTGACTGTCTCAGTTTCCTCATCTGTAAAATGGGAATAGTAATAGTACCTATTTCCCAGGGTTATTATGAGGATAAAGTGAAATAATATTTCTTTTGAAAAACCTTTAAGTACTATATAAATGCTAGCATATATGTATGCCTAGATGTAAATACAGACATACATATATATGAATACACACAGACACACAAGCATTCACATCACATTCAACTGTACTTTCAATTTGCTGAACACTTGGCGTCCTCTCTGGTTCCAAAATATCATCAGGATGTGGTTTGCAAAGTCCATGGAAAGGTCCCAAGTCAAAGCACTGATGTAGTAGTTCCATGTTCACTTTTGAACACACACTCATGAACCCCACAGCAGTGCCTTTATCCTGAAACAGCCAAATTAAAAGATTACCTTTTCAAATCTCAAAGTCACGATGCTGCACATGTAAACATTAAAAAGAAGGAAAAAGAGACTTAAAATGATAAATCTATTCCAATCTAGAGAATCTCAAAAAAACTCAAACTAAGACTCTTATGTCATCAAGAGGCAAATTTAGGCTAAATATAATAAGTCCTAGCAATGAGAATAACCAAAAATAATAATGGACTGTCTCAGGAAGTAGCGAGTTCCGCTTGAGATCTTTTCTTGAAATAAATGAATGTATTATTAAACAATTAACATTGAATATTCAATTCAATCACTAAACTTTCTTAGTAACCATTTACATTTAAATTATTTGTAACATGAAAGTATCATATAAGAGTTTTTTTCAGTCCTTCTAAGACCTCATCAATATTCTTTGTCTATTACCATTCATTTTTCTTCTTATATGATCATAGTTAGGATATATTCTACTTTTGATTTATATACATACATATATATACATAATCATAAAAATCTCACCAGGTATCTCTAATCTTCATACTTATTGATATTAATTATATTGTAGCAATCCATTCCATTTCAATACCACAGTTTATTAGCCTTTCCTCTACTGCTGTACATTTAGGTAATTTCCAGTTTTTTGCTACTGCATATGATGTTTAAATAGACAGTGTTTTTGTTTGCTTCGATAACATTTTCCAGGTATATTCCAAGGGTATGATCAAAAGATATAATCACTGTATAATTTATTTTACACAGCACCAAGTTGTCATCCAAAAAGATTCTATAAGTGTGCGGTTTTATTAGTAATACATGGTTATATCTGTTTCTTCATATGAACAAAAATACTGAATTTCAATTTTAAAAATTATTTCTGGCAATCTGACAAGCAAGAAATTATATAACAAAATTACTTTAATGTATATCTCTCTGAAAAAATTATTGAGGTAGAGTACCTTTTCCCTGGGATCATGGAAAAAAATAAATTAAATAGAACAAGAATTTTCTCTTTTGAAAATTATCTGCTTCCATAAAAATAATAACAAAATTCATCTTGAAAAATAAAGGATAGAGGATCTCAAAAGGAATTTTTTTTAAATTTTAAAAACAGTACTAGATCTAGAACTGTGTCATATCTCAAACTATGTAACCAGTAACAATCAAAACTATTTTAAAATGATAAAAATAAAAATGGAAAAGATGATCAGTGGGCACAAGATGCATAGGTAAATGAACATAGTAGCCTGGTGGTAAATCAACATCAAAACCTCAACTACCAGGGTAAGGGTTCATTCATTAATTCATTAAATTAGCTGCTGGGAAAACTGGAAAGCAACTTGACAGAAATCAGGTTTAGCACATACCAAAGTAAGCTCCAAATGCATACTAGATATGCTAGATATAAAAAGTCACATCACAAATACATTAAAACAATAAGGAAGGAAATACCTTTTGCAACTATAGATAGGGTAAGAATTCTTAACAAAACAAAGGATAAAGAAGATAACAAGATAAACTGCACAATTTTGATTACATATTACAAGCTCGTGCAAACAAAATCAACGCACTTAAAATTAGAATGGAAGCAATTAACTGGGAAAAAAACTTGCACCATTTCTCTGATGAAGGTCCAAGATATATAAAGAACTGATTAAATATTAACAACTAGATAAATGGCCAAATGATATAAACAGGTAGCTGTCGGGATGGGCACAGGGGGTAGGTGAGGGAGGTCCAAGCAATAAACAAGAAGAAGATGCTTCAAATCATTAATAATACAAAATAACACAACTCTGAGAAACCACCATAGACTCGTCAGATTGCCAGATCTGACCAAAAAGAAAATGGACAACTGTTGGAGGCCTTGTGAAAGGACAGGAGCACTGATGCATTGTTGGTAAAGTTGAAAATTAATAAGATGTTTTGGAAAACAATTTGGAATTATATCCTTAAAGTTAAAAAAAAAAAAACTGCATTCCCTTTGACTCACTTTACACCATGACTAAGCACATGTATCCAAAGATATTAAAGGACCCATATGTACAAAGATATTTTATGATATAAAAATGGAATGGAATGTTGTGCTGTAAGAAATAATGAAAAGGATGCCTTCACAAAAACCTGGGAAGATCTGTATTCATTGAAGCAGAGTGGAGTGAGCAGAACCAGGAGAACAATTTATATGATACTGCTCAGTAAAGAAACACAACTGCGAAAGACTTAAGATCTCTGGTCAATGCAATACCCAACCACAACTCAAGAGGACCAGTGAAGAAGCACACTACCCACCCTCTTAGAGAGATGTTAGACTCAAGTTTAGAATTAGATATGCATTTTTAGATGGAGCCAATGTGTGGATCTGTTTTGCTTGACTCTGCTTGGGTTGTTGTTTTTTCAAGAAGGCAAAGTTTGATTTTGTTTTATAATCAGGAGTGGGAAGTGAGAAAAGTGATACTGATGTTAAAAGAAAGAAAGGGTCACTGATACGTTTAAAACATTCACAGAAGAGAAGAGAAGGAAGTTCGGTACAAGATAGCTATGAAGTAACATGTTGAATGTAGTATATACTTACACAGAGGCAGCTAGGTGGCATAGTGGATAAAGGATGGGATTTGGAGTCAGGAACACCTGAATTTGAATCCTGCCTCAGACATCAACTATTGGGACTGGGAGCCCATCAGCCTGTTTCCTCATCTGTAAAATGGGAGCTTTAACAGCAGCTACCTCAAAGGGTCTTGTTGAGGATCGAATGAGGTGACAAGTGTAAATTGCTTTGCAAACCTTAAAGCACTACACGCATATTAGCTATCATCACTATGGTATGCATCAAGTTCAGAATAACAAAAAATAAAACTTAAAAACAAATTGTCTCTTTTTTATCCCTTGATTATCCACCCTGGACTATAATTCAGTATTGTGACTTTTTCATACTTCCTTATGTATTTCAGATGCCAAGTGTTTATCGGTCATATTATTACTGTTTAGTTGTTTTAAGTCATGTCTGACTCTTCATCAGACCCCCTTTTGGGGTCTTCTTGGCAAAGATATTAGAATGATTTACCATTTCCTTCTCCAACTCATTTAACAGATGAGGAAACTGAAGTAAACAAGGATGAGTGACTTGTCCAGGGTCACACAACTAATAAATGGCTGAGGACAGATTTTAATTCAGGACTCCAGGCCCAGCACTCTATCTGCTATGCCACCTATCTGCCCAATTTTTGTAAATATTTTCCTATCTTATCTTCTTGTTTTTGTTATACAAAGAAATTTTATCTCTGTGTAGTCACATACACTTATCTCTACTAATTTATCTGATATTTAATTTCTAAATTTCTAATTTATTGATTTAATTTATTTCTAAGGTCTTCTGTTTTTTGAATTGAAAATTCAATATCCTCTAGAACTGAAATATTTTATTTTCTTCCATATTTTTATAATTTGTTAGCATTTAAGTCTTTCATGAAGCTTGAATTCACTGGAGTATGTGATGAAATATGAATCTAAATTTCTTTCCTGCCAGATTGCCAACTAATTTTTCCAAGTAGATTTGTTAAATAATTAATCCTTTCCCTAGTTTTAATTTTGTATACATATCAGAGGATCAGATATGCCCTTCTTGATGAGTTTTACAAAGCATATGTGGATATTCCCTGCTTGGTTCCAATTCAACATGTAGAATTAAAGCCTGTTTCTAGCCATGTGTGACTGGAGGTTTGTGATATGTGGTGACATAAAGTATTCTAATTGGTTGCAGACCTTGAAGAACCAATGGTTCAGGAAGTGTTGAGTCAGAATTGATTGTGCATACAAAATCAATGACCCACCCATCTCTCACTATTTTCCTTCCTGCTGTCAAGTGAGACAAAAATGCTTTGAGCTACCGAGTGGAAGGAGGGGCAGCTGGCAGCATTCCCCCACCCACCCAACTGTCATGGTGCCTCCATTTCTTTTGTGTCTATTCCTTCCAGATTCTTAGGGGAATGAGTATTTTGAGATGAGAGTACCCAGACATTTCATGGTAAGTTCCGATGATACAGAGGTTCCACAGGTAGGCAGTGGAAAAACTACTGGAGGTGGTAGAACTGGATGCCAGAGGTAGAGGAGGATGACAACAGTGTCTGTAGACTAATATGGAAATTCAGTCACTCAAGGGTGGTGACCCCTTGTGATAGAGAGAATTACCAGCTATGGACCCAAAAAAAACCCCCAAAAAAACACTGACCATAGGAGTCCAATACCTAGGGGAACTTCAAGAGGAATCTCTGAGGTGAGAAAGGAGCTTCCAGGGCTAGGAGTCAAGAGGTACCTCTTGGCCACATCTATAAGTGACCCTCACAACCACTGTACTCTGAGCCCATCCCCCCCCACATCCCCCCCCCCACACCCACACACAACCCACCCCCTCCAGGGAATTTGTGTGTGCAAGGGAAAGTATGTTTCCAGTTGGGACAGAATGTTTTGTACCAACTGTTCTTGGTAAAATCTTCTCAGGATATCCTTCTCTACAAGTTGGTGGTGAATGTGAACAGGTAGCTTAAAAGTAAAGAAAGAATAAAAAAATCTGTGATCAGAAGGGAGGTAAGGAAAACAGAAGAACAAGGGGACAGAAAAAGATTGTCCTTTCTAGATCAAAAGGGGAAAAAACTCTGAAAAAAACTTTGTAGAAATACTGATCTAATTGGAGAAATATTAGTTGCTCATGGTTAGGTCATGCTAATATAACAAAAATGACAATGCTACCTAAATTAATTTAATTTATACCGCCATGCCAATCAAACAACCAAAAGATTACTTTGTAGAAATAGAAAAAATAATAGGGGGCGGAGCCAAGATGGCGGAGTAGAAGGACGCACATTCATGAGCTCCGAGCCCACAACCCATGGCATTGAGGTAAAAGGAGAGCCCCATAAATTCTGAATCTCTGCAGGGGGTGCACAAACGTAGGGGAAGAGATTTCCGTTCCACTGAACCCTGGAGAGCCGTCCCCGGGGTCCATCGCACTCCGGAAAGCGGACCCCACCCACACCCCTGGCCGCGACCCAGAGAAGCTGACCTGAGCAGACTTCAGAGAGGAAAGCTCCGGGAGAATCTCCGGCAGCCGGGAAAGTCCCTCTGCCCACAGAAGCTAAAGGTCAGTTAAAAAGAAGCCTGCGCTAGGGGAGGGGAGCGGGCCCCCTCGGGAGGAAGCGGCGGCGGCAGAGACGGGGGCAGGAAGCGGCGGAGGCAGAGGCGTGGGCGGGCGGCTGAGGCGGCAACGGCCCGGGACTCAGGAATCCCCCAGCAGCAGGTAGGATCTTCAATACTGAAGGTCTTTCCAACCTGAGGGAGCCGAGCAGGGGAGACGGCCCTGCCTCCACCCTGCTCTACTGCTGAACGCCTTTGAATAAAACCCCCAAGGGAGCTGAGCACAGCAGGCGGGGCCCCCCACCCCGCCCCCACCTGCTCTGTTCCTGAAAGTCTCTTCAGAAAGCCCCTGAGGGCCCAAGCTAGGAAGCGGCCCTGCCCCCACCCTGCGCCAGAACTAAAGCTTGCCGCGGGAAAGCGCATTTGAATCTCAGAGGCCAAGTACTAGCTGGGCGGATCCAGGCGGAGGTGGAAAGGAATCTCAGAAGTCAAGTAACTGGCTGGGAAAATGCCTAGAAAGGGAAAGAAAAATAAGACTTTAGAGAGTTTTTTCCAACAAATGCAAATGATCCCGACATTCGGATCTGATGGGGAGGACGAGGACGTATTTTTCCCATCAGGGAAAGATGTGGAGGGCGGGGCCTCAGTACCCCAGACACCCCAGGGGGGTGTTGGGTGGGCTCAGGCCTTGGAAGAGCTTAAAAAGGATTTTGAAAAGCAAGTTAGACAGGTGGAGGAAAGACTGGGAAGAGAAATGACAAAGATGCAAGAAGAGTATGAAAAAAAGGTCAATATCTTGGTAAAGGAGTCCCAAAAAAATGCTGAGGAAATTAACACCTTGAAAAATAGGCTCACTCAATTGGCAAAAGAGGTTCAAAAAGCCAATGAGGAGAAGAATGCATTCAAAAGCAGAATGAGCCAAATGGAAAAAGAGGCTCAAAAGCTCACTGAATTTAATAGTTCTCTCAAAATTAGAATGGAACAGATGGAGTCTAATGACTTTATGAGAAACCAAGAAATCACCAAACAAAACCAAAAGAACGATAAAATAGAAGAGAATGTGAAATATCTCATGGGAAAAACAACTGACCTGGAAAATAGATCAAGGAGAGACAACTTAAAAATTATGGGACTACCTGAAAGCCATGATCAAAAAAAGAGCCTAGACATCGTCTTGCATGAAATTATCAAGGAAAACTGCCCTGACATTCTAGGACCAGAGGGCAAAATAAGTATTGAAAGAATCCATCGATCACCACCTGAAAGAGATCCAAAAAGAGAAACTCCTAGGAACATTGTGGCCAAATTCCAGAATTCCCAGCTCAAGGAAAAAATCTTGCAAGCAGCCAGAAACAAACAGTTCCAGTACTGTGGAAATACAATCAGGATAACCCAAGATCTAGCAGCTTCTACATTAAGGGATCGAAGGGCGTGGAATAGGATATTCCAGAAGGCAAAGGAACTAGGACTGAAACCAAGAATCACCTACCCAGCTAAACTGAGTATAATACTTCAAGGGAAAATATGGTCTTTCAATGAAACAGAGGACTTTCAATCATTCTTAATGAAAAGACCAGAGCTGAAAAGAAAATTTGACTTTCAAACACAAGAATGAGAGGAAGCATGCAAAAGTAAACAGCAAGGAGAAGTATTAAGGGACTTACCAGAAATGAACTGTTTGCATTCATATAGGGAAGGACAATATTTCTAACTCTTAAAACTTTTCAGTATCTGGGTAGTTGGTGGGACCACACATACACATGTACACGCATGCACACACATACACACATGCATTCACATGCAGAGACAGAGAGCACAGATTGAACTGAATAGGATGGGACCATACCTTAAAAGAAATTAAGGTAAATGGTGAGAGAGAAATGTAGTGAGAGGAAAGAGGGGGAAATGGAAGGGGGTAACTATATGTCATTTAAGAGGCAAACAGGAGATGTTTTTAGTGGAGGGAAAAAGAGGAGAGCTGAGGGAAAAAACAAACAAACAAACAAACAAACAAACAAAAGTTTACCCTCATCACATTTGACTAAACGAAGGAGTGAAATGCACACTCATTTTGGTATGAAAACCTATCTTACAGTATAAGAAAGCGGGGGAGAAGGAGATATTGGGGGGGGGGATGATGGAAGGGAGGGCAAAGGGAGGAGGGAGCAATTGAAAGTCAACACTTGGGGAGGGACAGGATCAAAGAACAGAAGAGAAACAATGAGGGGCAGGTTAAGAGGGATGGCAATTCAGTTAGTCTTACACAACACGACTATCAGGAAGGTCACTTGCAAAGCTACACAGATATGGCCTATAATGAATTGCCTGCCGTACCAAAGGGAATGGATGGGGAGGGAGGGAGGGGGAGAATTTGGAACTCAAAGTTTCAGGAACAATTGTTTAGTATTGTTGTTGCAACTAGGAAAGAAGACATACAGTTAATGAGGAATAGAAAGTCATCTGGCCCTACAGGAGAAAAGAGAAGATAGAGACAAGGGAAGGGAGGGATGACAGAAGAGAGGACAGATTGAAGATAGGGAAAATTAGATTGCTTGGGGTATTGGGGTGGGGGGAGGGGAGAAAAGGGGAGAAAATTTGGAACCCAAAAATTTGTGAAAATGAATGTAAAAAGCTAAATAAATAAATTAAAAAAAAATATAATAATGAAATTCATATAGAGGTACAAAAGATCAAGATGGAAAGTATTGGAAAACAGTGGGGGTTGGGGAGTGTTATCAGTAACAGAGCTATGCAGTACTCATGAAAACAAATTGATACTATTTGAAAAATAGAGAGGTCCATCAGTGGAACAGATTAGGGATACAAAATACAGAAACCAATGAATCTAGTGTTTGGTAAGCCTCCAAACCTCAGCTAATTGGTAAGGACTTTATGTTTAAACAAAGGGTAACATCCAGGGCTGTGCTGATAAAGGTTTAACAGCTGGATCTCTTGGGGTGGAGAAGGGGGGAAGAATGTATGCACAACACACCTGTAAGTTTAATTTGAAATTATGAACAGTTTTTCCATTACTTTCTTAAGTCTAGACAGGCACAAAATAATACATCAAGTCCTGATTAGTAGCATTTGCTGATTTCTGAAGTGTGACTGCTTACAACAAAAATTTAGCAATTAACTCTTTATGACCTAGTTTGAGTTGGCTCCAGAACACCCCTGGATCATAAATTTAAAAAGCAAGGCAGTAATGTTATCTTTCAGGTCTATGGATAGAGAAGAGTTCATTACCAATGTTCTGGGCTGCGCCTTACTTAGGATGCCACCAACCCTGTTAGTTTATGTTTGACACTGAAACAGAAAGGACTTCCGGGTCATAAAAGCAACAAGATAATAGAATAGATGTTTTCTCTGACCCCTACAATCTCTCAAATATCTCCAAAACAGAAATTATGGTACAAAGATAAAGCAACTTCAGCCATTTCCATGGACTAGGAAATCCTGGGTAGAAATACTACCCAGAATACAAAAGCAGGTTAAATAGAAAAACAAAACAAAACAGGAACAGACATGCACTGACCCTGAGCTCACTCAGCTCCCTTATGCTACCTCCCAAATTACAGGCAGCAAGGCCATACTAGAAGACAAAGATGACAACAAAGGCTTATCAAAACCCACTCCTGCACCACATTTTCCCCTCCTTCTTTTCATTGCTATAGTTAGGCCTCAACAGCCAGTACCGTCAGAGCCCTTTAGGAGTAAAAGCCTGCCAGGGGTTGCAAGCTGGAGGTGTCAGTGCTGCAAAGCCCAGAACTACCAGAGAAAGTAGGTTCTGAGTTGCTGGTATCAGTTTTGATAATCAGTTTATAATTAAATCCGTGAGGATTAAGACCATTTTCATCAGCTTTTCTCTTCAGCATATCCTTTGAAGTTTTTGCCTATTTTCTTTTCTCTTATGATTTTGGCTAATTTGATAAAAAAAATTCACATAATATTCAGATTGGTGCTGCATGAAACATATACATTTGTGAAGAGTTATCATTTTTACCATATATCAATTCAATCCTTCCATGAACATTGAATGTTACTTCAGTTATTTAGGCCCTTTTATTCTAGGCATGTATGTATTACACATATATAAAAATATATGGATGTATATGTATATAAAGCATATGTAGTAGTACATGTATGTGTGTATAATATATGCATATATACATGTATTTAAAATACACATGTAATATATACATATGTGTATAGGTCTTTGGTATCCCTTGGTAAGCTATTTCAAAAAATTTGGTAGTTTCTATCATTATAAAAGGAGTTACCTTTTGTTATGTTCTCTTGATCTTTATTACTAATAAATAAGAATTCAGATGATTTCATTTACCATCTCTATTAATTTTTTTTGTTGGAGCAGTTGGATTGTCTAAATGCATTCTCATGTCATCTGTAAATAATGATAAGTTGATCTTTTCATTTCCAGCGTTAATTCTTCTAATATAGTTTGCCTGGTTTATTTTAATTGCTAGGATTTATAATGCTATATCAAATAAAAGCCAAGTGAGCAGCCTTGCTATTTTACTTGCTTAGTTTTTAATGGAAATGCTTCTAATGTTTCTCCATTGAATATTATATTGGCGGGCTGAAGACTTTTTTATTGTGCAGAGGAAAAAAATCACTCAATACCTATTCTTTTTTGTGTTTTTTAAAAACTATGAATACATGTGAAATTTTATATGCTTTTTTTCTGGAATGATTACTATAATAAAAATGGACAGCATTGATAGGAAAAGAAGCTGATCATATGATGAGGGTGAGAGGTGATATGTGGACAATATGAGTCTTCTCCTCATATTTTCCAGCTGTCAGGAGGGCACAAAAAAGTCTCCAGCATGTTGGCACAGATGAGTTGTGAATTGCACTTTGTAGTTAACATCCAAATCAGTTTGATCAAACGATATAAAATCAATCCATCAATCCTCTTATATCCATTCAAGTATTGATATATATTTTCAGTTTGTTTATTTTTAAATTTTATTATATTGATAATTTTTCTGGTATTCAACCATACATCTATGTCCAGTATAAACAAAATTTGGTAATAGTGAATAATCTTAAGACTTAAGTCTTATCTTTAACTAATATTGTATTAAATATTTTTTGCATCATTTTTCATTAGAGAAATTGGTCTGTGATTTTTGTTTTTGAAGGTATCAAATCAATCAGTATTCACATATCCATTTAAGTATTAACATAATCTCCATCTTTTTCAACCATACATTTCCTTGATAATATTTCCTATTCCAGTTCTTTGTGGTCCATTATTTTGTCATGTACTATTATCGCCCTCTAAGTAACACCCATTTTTGATTCTTTGGAGACCATGGTGTTCCATGGCACACAAGCAACAGTGGCAGAATAATGGGATTAAAAAGACAGATGTTTTCATCAGGAAGGGTCTTGGGGTCATAAAAGGAAACTTTGTAATTTCCAAAAAGTTTTTTAAAAAAGGTCCTGGTTTTACCCCTCAATTCAATTGGTCATTCTCTCATTTACTTCTGCCTTTACCTTTACAATCTCTCTCTCTGTCTCTCTTTCTCCCTCCCTCCCTCCCTCTCTTTCACCTTCTCTCCCTTAAACTTTCCCTTGGATTATTAAAGAGTTGTTACCTAATAGTAATGACAGGTTTGAAGTATATTATTTTTGTTAGTCACTTATTGTAAAACCAATTTGCATCTCCTCTGCCAACGCTTCTAGGGAATCTCTGCAGTGATAGATTTTTGTTTTATTTTTGCCATACAATATGGCCATGGTTCCAGAATATGTGATGTTGAAGTCCAGTCTGCTTCCAGGAACTTACGTGAGACAACACATATTAGGAAGGGTTGGTCATTGAAAGGCGTTTTGGTCTGGGAAATCACAGGGAAGGAAATGGAAATAAAGGATATTTACTTAACATGTCCTTTCCGGAAGCAATGGTAGTGTTAATTTGATTACAGCTCTCAGAGAAAGGGGTAGAAAGAAAGGTGAGGGTGGTACTCATTCAGCAGAAAATGGCCTGGGTCAAGAAATATGTTTCCAGGTAGTTCAGAGCAGATTGGCTTAGCCTCTCCCAGGCATGCTCTCAGTGGTCTAGTTTGGAGAACAGAATAACAGCAGCAAGAGGATGGAAATGTTCTCAAAAACTAAATAGTTTTTTCCTTTGTTTTTATTATTCTGGAATTTTATGATAATGTGCCTAGGATTTCTTCTTTTCTGATGTCCCATGTATTTTTTTAACTTATAGAAAATTACCCAATCTGGTCCAAAATTATCTATAATATAATATTATATATTATATAACATAAATATATTTATGTATAAATATAATATAAATAATCTATAATTAATTTTTTCAGTAGTATGTTATCTATTCCATGCATTAATGATTCAAACCAAATCATCATCCATCATGTGATACAACAGGCTGCCTCTTTCCCTTTTATAACTTTAATATGGTGGCAGTGAGCAGGAAAGGGAGAAGTAGATATGCTTGATAGCCTTCCTCTGTGGACTGCTTCTAGACACATTTGTCCTCTTGATAAGTAGATCTTTAAAGAAGGGGCTCAGGGTCTTGGAAAACTGAGATTTCAAACCTTTCTCCAGTAGTTGGTTTAGCCCCTTTGGGGTTTTAATGTATCTTTCAATTTCAAATCAATTCAAATCAAATACTCTAATATACAATATATATGTATAATATTATTTGTGTCCCAAAAAGTACCATAGGAAATGTTTTAAAGTATGGGTTAGACTACCTTTCTCTGAAATGAAGTAATATATAACATCTCTGATGCTGTGGGAAAGTGAAATTCTGGGTTTGTAACTCAGTCAGTCAGTAAGCATTTCTTAAGGGCCTGTTATGTGCCAGGCCCTGTGCTAAATCCTAGGGATACAAAGAAAGGCAAACTTTTGCCTAGAGGAGAGCCAATATGCAAACAACTGCATACAAACAGGCTACACACAGGATAAATAAGAAATAATCCACAGAGGGAAGGCACTAGAATTAAGAGGGATTAGGAAGGGCTTCCTGTAGAACTTGAGATTTTAGCTGGGACTTCATGGAAACTGTCCTAGTCCAAACTTACATCATTGGGGTGGCTCAAGAAGTACTCCAAAACACCTTATAGTTCAGGGAGTGGATTGGGAATTTCCCATAACAAACATGTGCCTACTTCCCTCAGCACTTTGGTCACAGGGCAACCCCCTGCTTGTGGCAAAAGCAAATGGCCATTTGGCATCCAATCACCGGGCACTAAAATACTGTAGTACAATTATTTTCAAACAATAATCTAGAGACTGAAAAGATGTTTTCAGAGAGTGGATGAGGTATCACTAAGACTTAACATGGCCTGTACCATCACTTCCCCCCCGTTTCTTTTGTCCTCCTGTTTCATATTATCATCTTATCCTGTGCTTGTTCCATTGTACCGCCATCCACCATCATTCTATTCATCTATACACCTTAGTGAAATATGGAGTTTAAAAGAGAAACCAATCATTTACTAATTTTGTGAAACATAATATCTGCACAAGAAATAATAGACTGACTCCATAGAAAGCCTTCGTTTTTTTTTTTTGAAAGTGATATAGGGGTTGTGGTAAGAAAACTATGAGGATTAATATGAGTGCAATTAGTACAATAGTATGGATGTTCTTTTAAATATTTCACTAGAAATGGAAAAACCAGTCTTCAAACTAAGGTTTAAAAATATGTATTTTTTATCCCACTAAAATTTTGAGCAACACACAAGATCTTTGAGAACTATTCCCAATCTTGTTAAAACATCAGGCTTTAAGGATTTTAACTGTTATTATTAATAGAAAATGATAAATCCACAATAATTTATAACTATAGTGCTACATTGGAAAAGTGCTATGACTGTAATTCCCTGTTATTTATCTACCTATGGCATGGTAAATAAAGACTGGGTCACAGTCCAGGAAGACCCATGTTCAAGTCCTTTCCCACATAAAGTCTGTATGACTTGTATGTCACTTAAACTCTCAGAGCCCTAGACAACTCTCTGAAACTATAAGAAAAGGAATTGGTATTGATAGGGATAAAAGAAAAGGTATTGACAGAGTGAGTTTTCCCACTTAAAGTTGCCTCTATCAGTTAACTCATAGGTCCTGCTCCTATCCCTATTATTTCAACTAAAGTGGTTTTGTGCATCATTAGTAGATAAAAGATATCAACAACAAAAGAAATAAAGGTTTACCGTAAAGTGGCTTGACATCTATGTAACTGAAAAAAATCTCTGCTATGATTATTAAATTGTTAAGTAAAAACTAGGTGATTGACTTCATTAGAAATTATTATTACTAGAAATGAATACATAGAATGCTTCTGGGTCCTTGTGCTTCAAAAGACTATGTTTTATTTCCATATAATACTGTTCCATTAAGGAAAAGCAAAAAAAAAATCAGTGATTACTGTCAATAATTTTTAGAGTTAAGCCAAACTGCCAAGCAACACATTTTTCTACAATTGAACTATCATGGAAATGCTAAGACTTATTCTAACACTAATGAAGCAATGACTCACACCAAATTTATATTAAAATTTTTTAAAATACAGAAAAATAAATTGTTAGGCATTAAAAAATGTTGCCCTCAATAATTTCTTGATAAAATAACAAATGTCAGAGAATACTTTTGTTTTGTTGTAGTGCTGAAATATGCTGAAGGTTTTTTTTGCAAACATCCCTCTTTCTCTCTCTATATATGTATGCCTTCTTTACTGTTCTACCCCCAAAATGATACTTGCTATAAAAGGCTGGATTTACACAGCTGTTTTATAAAGCCATCGACACTTTAATAAAAATCCAAAATAAACATTTTAATTTTTTTCCAAATAACAAGTGATTGTTTGTCTTGTTTGCGCCCATGAACAAAAGCTGAGTCGCTGCAGTTGTCTGGCTTCTATGTAATTTTAGGCCCAAGGCTCAGCAGAGGCTGATTAACCAATCCATCTACCATATGTGCAGAAAGAGGTTGCCAGCTTCATTCTCGGCAGGGAAAATTGGCATCTATCTTGGTTCACATGGAGGTGTCTTTCCAATCTACAACAACACTGGTGAGGCTAAACTATGATGGCCTGAAATACCTTTTGCTGGCTTCCTATTGAACTGCAAAGTGTATGATAATGTATTATTTATAAGATCGCTGTGAGGAATGTGCTATTACACTAATGGTTTATTGTGTTTAGAATTTGATTTCAAATGGCATGGATCTCACATTGTAATGAAAATGAAAAAAATATGTTTTGTTATTAGGAATAAAGATATAACATTTTCAATTCTACAACCTGTTATATCACCATCATAACTTCATATAACATCAAAATAGGACATAATGATAACATATGACCAAGTATACTTTACAATTACTTATAAAAACTATTTATTCCAATTGGATGTCCTTTAAACATCTGTTCTGAACTGAACACTATACTCAAATGTGAATTTACAGGAATAACCAAAAGCATCAATATTTTCTTACATCTTCAGGAAGGTCATTATATATACCGCTCATAATTTTATGATTCTGAGATATTTAAGGAAAAATGTCTTTATGGTTGATCTTTCAAGGTCTACTTTGGCTTTTTTAAATGATGTAAATGTCTGCAACTGTACTGTATTTTAGGACCAGACTTTTTTCTTCTTTAATCTAATTGGCAGACATGATACGAACTCTAAAAGTAAGATTTCTATTTGTGAGTGTGGCCTTTTGCTGAAAGTGCAAGAACATAATTTGAACATACAGATATTATTAGTTTTGATATGAACTAGGAATCTTTAATATCAATATATCTAAATGAATAAGGAATCTGTCCTTCCCTTGTACACCCAGCTTGGGTCCAACTGGTCAGACACTTTCTGATTAGCTGAACAACCTCCAACCCATTGGGCATCCCCCATCTGGCAAGACCTCTCTATCCCCCAGATCAGTAGGGCACCCTCTGACCATTCAATCCCTCCCCCTAATCAATGCCAAAACAGATGCTCTGCCCATCTGTCTCTCTGAACCTTCCTCTGCTGCTAACTGCCCCTCCTTAAGATAGCAGTTTTGGGTAAACACCAGATGACAATGGATGATGGAATAAAGTTGTGTCAAGTAAATTATAGCAAGCCAATCACTCAAAACCTGTCCTAGGAAGCCATTGACAGGTGGGGAGCCATATTCCAATTCAGAATCCTTTAAGCCAGGCAAGGATGTCCCCTTGGTATGAGGATGGCAGAAAGGGAATTTACACAGCAGGGTTCCCCAACTGCCATGGGGCAGGTTTTGAGTGACAGGGACTTGGTCTCCTCCGCTAGCTTCAATTTTGCTCTGTCATCTATTGTCATCTGGTGTTTACCTAAAACTGTTAACTTAAGGAAATGCAGTCTGGATCAGGGGGAAGGTTCAGAAAGACAGATGGGCAGGTCATCTGTTGTGGTATTACTCTTGAACCTGAAAAGAGCTGCAGTCCCATAAAGGCCAGCCTGATGTGGGATACAGATGCATTCCCACTACTCTCTACCATCCATTGCCCCTCAGAAATGAGGCATTTCTACACACTAAATGATTCACAAAATTTAAGACAGACTAATTACTATCACTTTAAGGACTTTTGACTGAGAGACATGGAGGATTTCTTCTCTTTTGGCTTTTTAGGAAAGTGCAGTTGTCAGGCTATATAAGTTATAAAATGTAAGGTGTCACAGCTAAAAATCTGAGTGGAGTGGACCTTGTATCTCTCTCTATAAACATTAATTAACTAAATTAGCTAAATCTATCTCCTTCCTACAATAAAACACAATGACTTCTACAATAGCCTTATTTTAAATTAGCTGAATATAGTTTGAACAAAAGAACCTGTAAAGGCATCAACAGGAATTCTTTATTCTTCCTAAAACCAGTTTTCTTCTCACTGTGTAAAACTGTGTTTTGGCCATTTCTATATTAGGAAAGTATTTTCAAGGGGTACTGTTGTGTCTAAACACTTCTTGGACTCTCCCCTAGTACCCATTTCTTTACTATTAGTCTACAAAGAGCAAGAGATGGTGAAATGTTATAGGAAGGGGTTCACCAGCAGAAAATCATTGAGTTTTGGTATGGAAAAGTTCCTTCATTATAGAAAATACAAACAATTTTTGGGAAAAAAGGTTTTAATGCAATATTTTAGAACATGGAGACAGTTTTCACATTTAGAAACTGCTGCTCATGGCTCTTTGTACCATTCCACAATTACATGACATGACCTTAGCTTTATAATCAGTATTTAAATATCATAGTACTGAGAACATTTATGATTGCAAGATCAGGAAAATAGTTTAAAATAGATCTTCCTTCTTTAACAATTATATAAAAACATTAAGAAATCTGAATCATAAAACATTCCATAAGCAAAACTGCTAGATTTCTATTTCTAATCTTTATAAAGATAATTGATGTGGCTTTTCTCTTTTGCAAATGAGAGTCAAAAGTTCACTTGTAACAAAATGAGAATTTCTGATAGTCTCAGCATGAGCAGAGATATTATCACTAAATATTGTTGTACAGGGTTGGGCAAAAAGGAGCTCAATAAATATTTATTGCGGATAATATGCAAAGGATAAGCATCATAGTCGTTCAAAATATTAATCCCTCATAGTCAAAACAACCATCAATCTAGACTTATTTTAAAGGGAATAAGATGACAGCAAGTCTTTAGAAAATAATGTCCTTTATTATATAGGGTGAGAGCAGAATTTTAGCTAACAATTTAGATTACTCTCTTCTCTTATTCCTTGAGACCATCAGCATGAGGTTCTCATTAATGATAGTGCCAGACATATTCTTTAATCGGCACTCATAACAACCCAGAGTAAAAAAGAAACCTCTTGGAGAGGTGTCTTATTAGTTTAAAATAATTTCTTCACTTTTCCTCAAAGACTCTTAAAGCATAGCATAGCAATCCTATGTGATGGTACAATTATCTTTTCGCAACAGATGAACTCTCACTATAAATTCACCAGCAACTCCAGGGTTTTTAAAATCTTTAACTAGTTTATGTTGTTACTTAGAAAATTTCTCCTGCCACAAGCCACTCATCCCAACCCTAAAAATAGTTGACTATGAATATATATCCAACTTTAAAGGAGGTTGGAAAGAGGTAGTTTGTTAAATCACTGTTTGTCAGTGCATTTTGAAAATAGCACCCAACATTTTAGTAGACAAACTCATGAACAAGATAGTATTCTAAGCTGTTTAAGGTGCTGTATTTCCTTTGGAGATCCTACCCATTGTCCAAGCTTACTAGAGTTTTGCCTGGCATAGTTGAGGATTTATGATCTCTATCAGGAAGCCCTTTTCCAAAGACCTATGGCCCCTTCCTCCATTTCCTGTACAACATCCACTATCATAATTTGGAACTTTTCTTCTTCCCACTTGATGTGAGAAAATAAAGAAACTGTGTACCCTGAATCTCAGTTAGCTTATGTGGTAGAAGCAAGATTCTACAAGTAGCTAGGTGGTACAATGGATAGAGTGCTGGACAGAGTCCAGGATAGGGCCTAGAATTGGGAAGACTTGAGTTCAAATCATATCTCAGACACAGACTAGCTGTGTAACTCTGAGCAAATCACTTAAACTCTGTTTGCCTCAGTTTTCTGTCCCATGTAAGATGAGGATGAGGGGAGCGGAGGGGAGGCATACAGCAGGCACTTAGTAAGTAGGCCCTGTCTCCTTCCTTCTTTCCTAACTCCTTCCCCCATTAAAGTTAGGCTAGTTTTCCCTAAAAAGGTATTGAGAAATTCCTTGAAATGTGATTGGCTCAGGGAACTTCCAGGCTCAAATTGTTGATGTTACTTGCTCATCATCTGAGTACAAAGCTGCCATGGAGCGCGCCGGGAACACACTGATGCATGGCTGTGGATCACGATGGGTAATTCAGGGAGCTTCATTCAACTGTGAAGGTATCTGCTAAGGTAACCTGTTAACGTATCCTCAGCATCTATGCTTGCTGAATATACTTCTCCTGCTATGGCTAAGTCAATCTATATTTTACTGTTTAATGACTTATGAAGGTCTCCCTTTTTTTCCCCAACAGCGAACTAAACTACAAGGGTATTGTCCTGAGTCAGACCCAGCACAGAACAACTTCCCAAAAACTGGAACAGAAAACCATTAAGATAAGTAGGGGGGGCAGGGCGGGGGATGAGGGGTATAGAAATTGTACTAACATCTTCAAGGTGGCAGAAGAGAGGGAGGCAGAATAAAGAAAACAGTTGTCAAGAAAAGTCCAAATGCTGGGTAGGGCTGGGGTAAGGTGGGTAAGAAAGAAAATAAAATCATGCATTTTGTTTGAAGCAGAGTAAATCCCCAAACAAATTAGTTACTAACCTCACATATAACAGAGTAATTCTCTTCATCTTGGGCCTCTATCAGTTCAGCAAGGAAGTATTCACCATAAATTTCTCTCAGAGAAGTGTCATGACGCATAAAAATTGGCATAAGATCATCATGATCTTCCACCCTATAACAGAAAATCATTTAAATGGAGTAACCTTAACAATGATTCATTCTTATATTAGCTAGATTGCCAGGAAAATGAAGGCCATACGTGCTCAACTCTCTATTTCACTTTGCTGTACAAAATTTAGGAAGAAACAAGAAAAATGATTATTATAAGAATTCAGCAGTTTGATTTTTGTAATTATTTATTCAATCAATAAACATTTATTAAGATCATGTTGAATACCTGGTACTGATGCTAAGCACTGGGGATAGAGAGAGAAGCAAAAGGAAGCCCCTGCCCTCAAGGAGCTTATAGTCTAATGTACTATGTATTATATATAAAATGTAATATGCAAGGAGACAAATAAGAGTCAAAAATATTTTAGAATGTCTAGAAGAAATAACTAGTATTAGGTGAATATTTTCTTGATACATGAAAAGAAACAGAATGCCTGAAAAAAAATCACTTCTTAATGATTTCTATATAATGGTCTTCAGTGTCCATAGTCTAAATGAGTGTTGCCCTTGGATGCCATCTCTCATCACTTGGTAGACTATCCTAAGTTTTCTAGATGGAAGGCTTTTTTGGTTTTTAAACCCCTTTTAACCCAGCACCTTTCTAACCTTATGATACATTATTTCCAGTCCTATACACTGAAGTGTAGCCAAATTCTCTCTTCTCTTCTCTTCTCTTCTCTTCTCTTCTCTTCTCTTCTCTTCTCTTCTCTTCTCTTCTCTTCTCTTCTCTTCTCTTCTCTTCTCTTCTCTTCATCTCTGTCTCTCTCGGTCTCCCTCTCCCTCTCTCTCTCTCCCTCTTCCTCTTTTCTCTCTCTCTCTCCCTCTCTCTCTCACCTCTGTGCCTTTGTACTGGCTAGTCCCAAAACCTGAAATGCATGCCCTCACCACCTCCAACTCTTGGAATCTCTTGTTTCTTCAAAGCTCAGCTCAAGGACCACCTTCCACCAGAAGCCTTTCCTGGGGCTTCCTACTACAAGAGCCCTTCTTACCCAATTACCTTGTACTTACATAGCATACATTTAGTAGATGCTAATGTACATACTTGTTTCCCCTAACAGACTACGAACTCTTTGAAGGAAGGGACTGTTTCCTGTTTCTCCTTGTACAGTACCTGGTACAAAGCAGGTGCTTAATAAGTGCTCCCTGATTAACTGATTTCCTGAAGGCTATTTTATATTTTTCTTTGTTTCATGGATTTCTGTGGTCAAAGAATTCATCCACTAATGGTCAGTCTACTAGTGATGAGCCCCTCTAGAAGGAGCAAGGCTGGTCTTTGAAAAGACACAGTTTGTATCTGTGGCCCTACTTCCAAGACATAGCTTGCTCATTCACCATCAGCATAATTTTGAAGACTTAGGATCACTTCCATTCCATAATATGGCATAAGAATGGGATTTTGTAATTCAGATAAACACAGTCATTTAGACCAAGTAGACCCCTTCTAATTCCATAGTGACCATAGTGGAATAGTGGAAAAGGAGGTAGATGTTGCTGAGAATCACTTGTTTAATTCTTGGTACTCTATACATGGGTTCCTTTGCACAACGATTTGATACACTACTAAAAAAAACTATATTCTTATTTTAAATCAAACAAGAAAACAAGAGGATGTTACAGCTAAAAGGAAAGATGTCTCACAGGTTTTCCATGTAAAGACAAATGAAAAGATGGAAAAGGTAGTTTCACAACCAGCCAAAGGGCAACAAGAAACATTCTTTCATGCAGCATTCAATCATCTTACTTTACCATACTCATGATAGACAAGAAGACACCGCTGCGCTTTATGCATCAGATGGACAACCTTTACAGAGATGGACAATGGGGGCATCCTTGACTCCTGGGGAATAATCTCTTCTTGCCACATAACCCAGAAGATTTCAATCAGCTTTTGCATGAGCAGTCGACCCCTTTGCCTTGTAAATCACAAATGGAAAAGAATTGGTACCCAATGCTTTGCCACATGAAAGGAGTCTAATGGCATTCAAAACCTCTTCTTCAGTTGGAAATTCAGCTATTGCAGAAAATGAAATAGTAAAGAAATTCTATAAAGCATTTGCCAAATTCCTCCAAAATAAATTGATGTAATGCTTTAATGCTTAAGGGCTTCAATATAAAGATGAGTATAAGGGAGAATGATGAAGATTTTGTTGGAAAATTTAGTTGGGATTAAAAAGAAGAGAAGGAATTATGGGCTACTCAGCATCTTCATATTAATAATTATAACAATATTTAGCACTTAGTGCTTTATGGTTTGAAGAGTGCTTTAGAGATATTATTTTATTTTATACTCCCAACAAACCTGCAAAGTAGGCACTATTCTTGTCCTCATTTTACAGATGAGGAAACTGAGGCAGAAAGAGTTTTTTTTTTTTTAAGTGGCTTTCCCAAGGTTAAACAGCAATGTCTAGGACCACATTTGAATTTGGGCCTTCATGACTCTGGTTTTAGCATTCTTTCCATTCTACTACCTAGTTGCCTCTACAGCATGAATAATTTCTTCAGGATGACAGGAATAACTTTTTATGGTAGCAATGCATTAGAAATAAAGCAGATGCCCATTAACTGAGGAATAGCTAAATGAATTTAGGCACATGAATGTAATGGAATATTATTACATCATAAGAAATGATGAATATGGAGAATTCAGAAAAGCATGGAAAGCCTTACATGAACTGATTCAGAATGAAGAACCAAGAAAGCAATATTGCATAATGACTATAAGAATGTAAAAGAAAAGAAACTTAAAAAGGAAATCCAAATACAGTATATAACTGGAGGATTTAGGGTTAGGGTTAGGAATAGTTTAGGGTTAGTTAGGGGTAAATAAAACAAGCAGCTTGGTTCCAGAGCGGAGTTAAAAAATGTACCTTCCTCCTTTCTGTGCAGACATGGAGGACTAACCATGCAACATGAGACAGTTGATATCTTGGTTGATTTTGCTAGACTGATTTTTATTTTTGGTTAGGCTTTGTTATAAGGGATGCCTGGCTAAGCAAATAAAGGGGAAAATCAAGATGATATAAAAACAAAAGTCATCAATAAAAACTTTTTATAAAAAAAGAAGTTGAACAAAGGCTACAAACATTGTAAAGATGAAATTGATCATTAGTAGACAGGAAACTCAAAGTTACTGATTCGGAATCATAGAATGACTTGGCTGGAGGCAGGTCATCAGCTGATTGGAGTAAGAGCTAAACTCTACAACAAATTATTAGACAAAAATGAAAAAAAGACTGTATGCAATTACAAATTTATCCATTTAAATAAGCTGTCAACTTGGGAGAAATGGGAAATGGATAAAAATATAGACATTGATTCAGATTAGCAAAACTTTTTGGAAGAATTTAACCTACATGAAACAGTCATTATAAGGTGGCCAAAAAATGCAGAAAGTGCTTTTGTTAGCAGAGATTATTTATCCACTACACCAACATAACTAAGAGCAATGCTGCTGATGATTCAAAGCACTCAGCACATTACAGTGCAGAAGAATGGAAGAAAGCAGTGGAAGGGAAAACAAGATTGCACAAAAGTATGATTGGACATTCAACTAGAGAAAATCCCAAGGGCATATTATAAACGCATGTGGTAGGAAAACCAATAGATGTGAAATGAAACAGACCTTCTAGTATTTCTATAGTCATCTAATCTCGTTACCAGCAAAAATAAATGATACTTCTCTTTAAAGTCTGAAAAATCTTTTACCTATATTATCTTATAAAATGTTTCTCTGAGTTACAGTAGAAAGAACATACAGGTCTTGTGCTCAGGAAACCCAAGTTTAAGTCCCAGCTCTGATACTTACTAACAATGTCACTTTCACCCATCAATTTCTCTGAGCTTTGGTTTCCTAATTTGTAAACAAGGATAACAATATTTGCACTGCCTACTTTGCAGGGTCATCAGAAGGAAAATGTTTTTTCAAAGAACTATCAAAATGGTTATTATTATTATCTCTTTTCTCCACATACTCTCTCCCTTGATGATCACATCAGCTCCTCTGGATTTAGGGACTGTATGTAGATGATTTTCAGATAATCATGACAATAATCAAAGTTTACAAAGTGCTTTATAAATTTTACCGGGGGTGGAGCCAAGATGGCGGAGTAGAAAGACTCACGTATGCTAGCTCCGAACCCACAGCCCATATATTTCCTGCAAGAAGAACTCCCCACGAATTCTGGAGCACTGCAAGGCATGCAGAAACACAGTGGAAAAGATTTCCATTCCAGAGAGCCCTGGAGAGCCATCCCCAGGGGTCCGTCGCGCCCCAGAAAGCAGAGCCCACCCCTGAGCTGCCTTGGCAGCTTGGCCCCAGAGGAGCAGATCCGAGAAGGCTTCAGGGACGGAATCTCCGGTGGCCGGGAACGTCCCTCCGCCCACAGACGCTACAGGTCAGTGAGAGAGACATCTGGGCTGCCGAGAGGGGAGCAGGGTGTCTCCGTGACTCGGGCCCTCTCAGGAGGAAGCAGCGGAGGGAGTGGCAGAGGCAGTGGCAGGGGCAGCGGCAGAGGCAGCAGCAGAGGAAGTGGCGGTGGCCCCTGGGACTCCCGGACCAACAGGCAGAAGTTCAGGGCCATTACCAAAGGTCTCTGCATAAACCTCCTGAGGGAACTGGGAGCCTGGGAGGTGGCCCTGCCCCCACCTGAGCACCAGAACTTAAGCTCACATTGAATAGCAGCCGCTCCTGCCGCGGAAAGCCCATTTGAATCTCACACCCCAAGCACTAGCTGGGCGGATCTAGGTGGGGGTGGACAGGAATCTCAGAACTCAAGTAATTGGCTGGGAAAATGCCCAGAAAAGGGAAGAAAAATAAGATTATAGAGAGCTACTTTGAGGGGGTACAGATGTTCCCACCTTTCAATTCAGATGATGAGGAACTATTCTTACCATCAAGGAAAGACATGGAGGTCAGGGCCTCTGTATCCCAGACATCCCAGGTGGATGTCTGGTGGGCTCAGGCCATGGAAGAGCTCAAAAAGGATTTTGAAAATCAAGTTAGACAGGTGGAGGAAAAACTGGGAAGAGAAATGAGAGAGATGCAAGAAAAGCATGAAAAATGGGTCAATACCTTGGTAAAGGAGACCCAAAAAAAATGCTGAAGAAAATGACACCTTGAAAAATAGGCTCACTCAATTGGAAAAAGAGGTTCAAAAAGCCAATGAGGAGAAGAATGCTTTCAAAAGTAGAGTTAGCCAAATGGAAAAAGAGGTTCAAAAGCTCACTGAAGATAATAGCTCTCTCAAAATTAGAATGGAACAGATGGAGTCTAATGACTTTCTGAGAAACCAAGAAATCACAAAACAAAACCAAAAGAATGAAAAAATAGAAGATAATGTGAAATATCGCATTGGAAAAACAACTGACCTGGAAAATAGATCCAGGAGAGACAATTTAAAAATTATGGGACTACCTGAAAGCCATGATCAAAAAAAGAGCCTAGACATCATCTTCCATGAAATTATCGAGGAAAACTGCCCTGATATTCTACAACCAGAGGGCAAAATAAGTATTGAAAGAATCCATCGATCACCGTCTGAAAGAGATCCAAAAAGAGAAACTCCTAGGAACATTGTGGCCAAATTTCAGAATTCCCCAGGTCAAGGAGAAAATATTGCAAGCAGCTAGAAAGAAACAATTCCAGTATTGTGGAAATACAATTAGGATAACTCAAGATCTAGCAGCTTCTACATTAAGGGATCGAAGGGCATGGAATAGGATATTCCAGAAGTCAAAGGAACTAGGACTCAAACCAAGAATCACCTACCCAGCAAAACTGAGTATAATACTTCAGGGGAAAATATGGTCTTTCAATGAAACAGAGGACTTTCAAGCATTCTTGATGAAAAGACCAGAGCTGAAAAGAAATCTGACTTTCAAACACAAGAATGAGAAGAAGCATGAAAAAGTAAAGAGCAAAGAGAAGTCATAAGGGACTTACCAAAAGTGAACTGTTTACATTCCTACATGGAAAGACAATATTTGTAACTCTTAAAATTTTTCAGTATCTGGGTAGTTGGTGGGATTATACACACACACACACACATACACACATGTACACATGTGCACGCACACACACGTACATGCATGCACACACATACAGAGACAGAGAGCACAGAGTGAATTGAATAGGATGGGACCATATCTTAAAAGAAATTAAGGTAAATGGTGAGAGAGAAATGTAGTGGGAGGAAAGAGGGGGAAATGGAATGGGGTAAATTATATCTCATTCAAGAGGCAAGCAGGAGACTTTTTAGTGGAGGGAAAAAGAGGAGAGCTGAGAAAAAAAAAAACCAAGAAGTTTACCCTCATCACATTCGACTAAAGGAAGGAATAAAATGCACACTCATTTTGGTATGAAAACCTATCTTACAATACAGGAAAGTGGGGGAGAAGGAGATAAGCAAGGGGGGGGGATGATGTTAGGGAGGGCAATGGGAGGAGGGAGCAATTTGAAGTCAACACTTGGGGAGGGTCAGGATCAAAAGACAGAATAGAAACAATGGGGGGCAGGATAGGATGGAGGGAAATACAGTTAGTCTTACACAACACGACTATTATGGAAGTCATTTGCAAAACTACACAGATAGGGCCTATATTGAATTGCCTGCCTTCCCAAAGGGAATGGGTGGGGAGGGAGGGATGGGGAGAATTTGGAACTCAAAGTTTTAGGAACAACTCTTTAGTATTGTTGTTGCTACTGGGAAATAATAAATACAGGTAATGGGGAATAGAAAGTCATCTGGCCTACAGGACAAAAGAGAAGATGGGGACAAGAGAAGGGAGGGATGATAGAAGAGAGGGCAGATTGGTGATAGGGAAAATTAGATTGCTCGGTGTATTGGGGTAGGGGTAGGGGAGAAAAGGGGAGAAAATTTGGAACACAAAATTTTGTGAAAATGAATGTAAAAAGTTAAATAAATAAATTTTTATTAAAAAAAATTTTACCTAACACAAAAACCCCGGGAAGTTAGTTGCTATTGTTATCCTCATATTACAGACTAGGAAACTGAGGTAGACAGAGGTTATGTGATTTACCCCAGAGTAACAAACCTAGTAAAATGTCCAACGCTGGATTTAGCTCAGGTCTTCCTAATTCTGGGTTCAGTACTCTATCCACTGCACTTCCTCATTACCTATATATATTTAGACAGCACTTACTATATGCCAATCACTTTGCTAAGGCCTAAGGACACAAAGAACTTCATGGAACAAGATGCCTATGATACCCTTCCTAACTCACTTCAGCTTTCTTTTGTGTTTTTCTCCATGGCATTGTAAGCTTCTTGAGGGCAGACACTTTCTTTTTCTTATTTGTACCCATAGATCTTAGTACAGTGCCTGGCATACAGTAGGTGCTTAACAAATACTTACTCAATTGGAAAGGTGGGGGGTCCCTGACCTCAAAGAATATACATTCTAATGGAGGAGGTAAGATATAAATAAGTATACAGAAGATGTCTACAGAAAAGATGAAGGTAATATAAAAGGGGAACCTATTAACAGCTGGGGATGGGACAAGGGAGAAAGTGGTACATGAACTGAGTTTTGAGGGATGCCAGGGAAGCTAAGAGGGGAGATGGCAGAGTAGAGTCTTCAGTCCTTCATCACCAACTGCCTATTACACATTCTGAGCAGGAAGTCCTACGGACATATCCAGTTTGTTACCTTTCCCTCCCAAACAAATCTACTTCCAAACTGCCCTGTTACTCTGCAGGGCACCATCATCCTTCTAGGCACCTCACTATCATCATCAATCCCTTTCCCATGTATGAACCCTCACTTCCCTCTATATCCAATTTGTTTCCAAATCTAGTTACTTCTTTCTCCAAAATATCTCTTGCATAATGTCCCCTTCTCTCCATTCATACAACTACTACCTGAATTCAGGTCCAGGTCACCTGCAGCCTCGATGATGACAATTCTTTCTCATAGGACTCCCTGCCTTGTCTCTCCACATTCCAATTCATCCTCTACAAAGCTATCAAAGAGATTTTTCCAAAGTGTAGCTCTGACAGGATTTTACCCCACTACTCAATAAACTCCCACAGCTTCTTATGACTTCAAAGATCAAATATAAACACCTCAGTGGCACTTAACTTCTTATAAGCTGGCCTCTTTCAGTCTTTCCAGTTTTCTCATATATTATTCCCCTTCATACACTCTGGCCTAACCATACTGGCCTACATTCTGTTCCTCATATATCAGGTTCCATTTGCTATTTCTATAATTTTTCACTGGATGTCCTCTCATTCCTGGAATGCTGTCCTTTCTTACCTCTGCCTCCCAGAATACCTGGTTTCCTTCAAGATTCCATTAACATGCCCCACTGGGCAGAAGCCTTCCTCGACTGCGAGTGCCTTCCACTGTAAGGTGACCTTCCATCTGCTCTGAAGGTATTTCATCTGTACCTAGTTATGAACATGTCTCCTGTAATAGAGTGCTAAATACATGAGAGCAGAGATCTTTGTATTCCCAGTGTTTAGTGCAGTGCCTGGCACATAGTGGGTATTTAATAAATGCTTGTTTGATTGATTAGGTAATTATTGCTCAAGTCAGCAAGAGCTGGCAATAGTTTTTAGACATTCCTTAATCACTGTAGTATGTTTGTGTTGATGATTGGGAGACCTAAAGAGTCCACCATAAAGGTTCCTTCATATGGTGGTGCCTCTAAGCATTGGATCCCACCTGGCATTGCCTTCCTCTCTTTGCCTAGTCAGATCTTAGCAGTCTTTCCAATGCCAAATTCTTCCAAAAGAATTCTCCGACCACTACATTCTTGATTAGTCTATAGGGGTAACTTCTCTAAGATTCTATAGCACTTCCTGCCTTCACTGCTTACCATATGCCTTCTTGTTCTGTTAGATAACTTCTTATATCAACATGTCCTGGCTCTGCAATCAGAACTGAAGCCCCTGAAGGCCAGGAAGATATTTCTATATATCTCCACTTGTACCTAGCACAGACTTTGAATAAAATGGGAGTTAGAAAAACATTTGGGAATAAAAATTTGACCCAAATTTACTGCTCTGTACTTTATATGCGAAGAGCAGATAGTATAACCAGTAAGAAACCAAGGAAGTTACTGGCCCCGCCTTCCTTCAGCTGAGCCCAGCAGTGATGACAAAAGACTGCGCAGAAAGTCGGCAACCTCGGCAACCTCTATGGAAGACATCTTTTTTTCCTTCACTATTTGGACATTATCTAAGGGATGTTCAAATGGGTGATTATTTCTGTGAAAAGGACCCATGACTCTGAAAATTTAAAGTGACAAGAAAAATGGCTAAGAAAATCATTTTCAGTCATTTTGATAAAAGATAAAGAGTTACATGAATATTCATTGAGGGGCAATTAATTTAATAAAAGAAAAGTTAACTCAATATCATAATGATTTTAAATTAATTTACAGTGAACCCTAAAATCAACTATGTACTAAGATTTCTTATTTTTATGACATTCAGAAAAATATTAATAGATAAACATACAAATCAGCAATAAAGGATCTGGGCTAACCTCAGAGGCTTAAGAATATTTATGAGTACTTCCAGGTCATGTAATCCAAAATCATGTCTCTAAACTAAGTCTTTAAGGACAGGTAAAAAAACAAAAGATACAAATAAATGAGTTTTGAACATTCTTTCCCATAGGCCCTTCCCCAAAATGGATAAAGAGGAACTTACTCTGGAAATGCATTCCTTTGGGTAATTGATAATTTATGATGTTGCATCAGCCTCAACTGCTAATGGTAATGTATGACATCAGCCTCCCATGCTCTCAAATGACATACAAAAAATTCCAGCCCCAAAGAAACAAAGCACACAGGTCCTCAAAAATAATTTGCTTAAGTCCATTTAAAATGTACTTCTACTTTCACATCATTGTTCCTAAAGCACAGAATACATCTTCCTCAGAAATCTTACCCGACTGAGGCAGACGCACATTTAGCTTTTGATTAGTGTGTAGATGATGATGATTATACAATGGTAACTGCATAATTCTCTGAGTGGAAAACAGCAATTAATTACACATTTCAATGGGAAATGATTTTGCAGAATCTCAATATATACTAGTTAATTTTAAACATTTTTAGCAGTGGTAAGCTATTTGAATTTCACTCATTTTATCACAGTGAATTATAGATCATTTAGAGACAACTTGGACTTTTTAAAATTCACTGAAAGCAAAGCTTTAAGCTTAAGAAAAAGATGCTAATTTGTATGAAAGGCAGTACTTCAGATTTTAAGGCGTCATCTGGAATCCCTTTCTCTTACTCTCTCTCTTCACACACTCATACACACACATGCACACACTCTCATATATACCCTTTCTTCAAAATATGACCCTATTTAGAAGTCTTGGAACTGTTTACCTCCTTCGCAAAAAGGGAAACAAAAAATCTGTCACTCACACGGCCTTCATACACTTACTAAACATTAGAAGAAAAATAATGAAATAATTTCCAATATGCCTCTAAATTTTAGAGAAACACTAGCCAACTCAATGATTATATGTACATATCAATATAGAACTCCTCTACCAAGACAGCATACATATACTCAGGGACTCTATAAATATAAATATATATGTATATATGGGTATGTACACATACATACATACACACACGTACATATATACACATAAACATATACATATAATTCTGTTCAGTTTTCTTTGTTATCCCCAAGTCTTTACTATTCCATTGCATTACTATAATTTTTAAGAAATTAAAAAAGTTAATTAAAATTAATTAATTTAATTAATTAATTTATTAAAAGTTCTAACTTTGCTCAGATAAGTCTGCTAGATCATTTCTACAATGTTTTACAATCTCAAATTTAGCAGAAAAATGGGGGGAGGGGTAATTACACAAGTGGAAAGGTCAAGATTCAAAATGCCCACTAGCATCCACTGCCATAGAGTAGCAGGGTCACCTCCCTATTCAGATCACACAGTCATAGAAAAATTGTCATCTGCTGGATTATATTTTTCCCCTCCAGAAATGATTTATAATTATGTGCACACATTTTAAATGTACTTCTTTTGAATAACAGATTCTCTGAATTCATTGAGGGCTGATCTTTTTTTCATTGAAATGCTGATCTTTGAATAAAAAAAGAAGAAACAAAACATTAAAAAAGAAAATACCTACAGCATCAGATTGAGTAATGTTCAGAGCCATGTTCTTTCTGCCTTCCTTAACTATTATGCCTCAGGAACAACATTTCAACAAAGGCTAAGAGTTGCCCTAATCCTATTATTTTTGGGGGAAAAGCTTATAATACCCAATTCTTACAGGATCGTTTTTGAAAATATTTTACAAATTTTAGAGCCTGTGCTTTTTTTTTTTTTTAATTGCAAGTTGTTATTTACAAGAAAGCAGGGCACATGTTTGGCTCTCATAAAACAAAGCAGCCTCTTCTTTGCAAGATCTCTTGTGACCTCTAGTGGACAAAACTTTTCCCCCAAAACTAAATATCTTGTTTTTCAGTTGTATCTGACTCTGTGACCCCATTTAGGGTTATCTTGGTAAAGACACAAGAGTGGTTTGCCATTTCCTTCTCCTGCTTGTTTTAAAGATGAGGAAAACTGAGGCAAATACGGGTCACACAGGTCCAATTTGAACTCAGGTCTTTCTGACTCCAGGCCTGGAGCTGTATCTACTACACCACTTAGTCACCCAAATATTTATCTACTGAGCTTTTCAAATATTTAGTACTGAGCTTGTGGAATTATAGTGGTAGAGCTGAAAAGCACCTTACAGACTGAGCTGAGCCCTCTCTTTTTACATATGCATAAAACAAGGCCAGGGAGCTGGAGTGATGTGCCCAGGCTCTCACAGGTGATAACTGTTAGACCTGAAATTCAAACTCCAGTCTTCTGACATCCATCCACTGACCTTTCTCCTACATCACACTGTCTTTTTCAATAAAGCTAATTTAATCATTTTAAAGTGAAATGGGAACATTTAACTTGTCTACTTCATAAAAAGTTTCACAGTATTAAAAATTTTAAGTAATTACTCTTTTGGCTGATTTTTCAAACATAAATTTCTTGAAATTAACTATAAAAAATGGTATGCAATGCTAAATACTTGAGCAACCTTCAGACAAATCAGTAAAAAATAACTTAAGTGTTCTATCATGGCTCCTCATTTTCGCTCACTGGTAATGTGTTGAGCAGGCTAATAAGGTCATACTGAGCCAACCATCAGAACCACAATATTGAAAAACTGAAATTTCCTAATGTCTTTAGAGTATGTTTAAGATATTCAATTTATAGAGCAGATACCCAATAAGGCAGGAATTTTTCTTTACAAATAAAAGAACTTATTGCTATGGTTTGTTCTTACATAACTGACACTACTCAAAATATTCTTCCCCCACCCTCTCCTGGGGCACCATTCCTTACAGCAAAGAATAGAAAAAGGAAACACACATTTAACTAGCTAACCAGCCAATATACCGCAACTATCAAAACTAGCCAATTTATTGGAAAAAGTCTGATATCATACGCAAGCTCCATTCTCAAAGGCCTCACTTCTGCCAGAGGGGAGATGCCCTTTCTCACATCTCTTCTTTGGGGCCAAGCTTGGTCCTCAATTTCAGAGCATTGTTTCTTGCTGCTGTTTCTGTAACTGTCCTCTCCACTGCCACGTTGTGCTCATTGTGTATACTGCCACCATCATTTCCATTACATCACTTTACATCAGTTCATATGTCTTTCCATGCTTCTCTACATTCATCAAATTCATTGCCTTTTACAGCACAGTTTATTCAATTATATTTAGCCATAATTTAAAAAGTTTTCAGAGAACTTTGGTAAGATAAAAGTCTTTGTTTTACTCTATAAAAAAGTAACAGAATTTGGAACTCAAACGTTTTTAAATGAATGTTAAAAATTGTTTTTATATGCAATTGGGAGAAAATTAATATTAAATCTAAAAATAAAAAAGTAACAACATTCACATGATATTTGATACATATTTTGTAAAGAAAATAGAAAATAAAATTAATAGCATTTTTCCATATGAATTTAGCACTAAATCAAATATTAAAATCCAAGATAAAATAACTCATTATACTGATAGCAAGCAATACCTCTTATGAAAAGTGTATTTCTTTAGAAATGCTTATAGAGTCACATGACAGTTTTGAAGCAGCCCCATGTTCTTTTTCGCTCTTTCACTCCATGTAAATAAAATGTTCAAAAAAGAAGGGAAATATCAATAAAGCTATAATACTATCATTATGACAATGACACTTTGTAAAAAAATCTTCGAAAAGATAGGGAAATAGTAATAAGGCCATAATATTATCTTTATAAAGGTGAAAATTTTTTAAAATCTCTTTCCTTATTGGCATAGTTTCATGATTTTGAGCAGTTTCTGTCTGAAAATGGGGCAGACTCATTCAGGCATGTAAGCATGCATCCACTCAACCAACATGCACCAGCCATGTGTACTATACTATTAGGCATGGAGTGGGGGATGGGAGTGAGGGGTGGAGGGAATGCAACCTGCTTATAAACTACTAAGTACTCATACAAGGAATGCTACAGGGGCACTGAAGATTTTATGAGAGATATTGTCTCCAAATGTGCTCCAAATGTTCATGAGCACTTTCATCCTATGGTTCACAATGTAGATAGGGGGCAGCTAGGTGGTGCAGTGGATAGAGCACCAGTGCAGGAGTCAGGAGGACCTGAGCTCAAATCTCACCTCAGACACTGGACACTCACTAGCCGTGTGACCTTGGTCAAGTCACTTAACCCCAATTGCCTCATCCTGGCTCATCTCCAGTCATCCTGATGAATAAATATCTGGTCACTGGATTCAGATGGCTCTGGAGGAGAAGTGAGGCTGGTGACCTGCACAGCCCTCCCTCACTCAAAAAACAAAGTCAAGTGCAAGTCATATCATTATTTCTCTGATGGCATGGTCTTCTTCAGCAATGAAAGACGAACACAGACACACACACACACACACACACACACACACACATACACACATACCCAACCTAGATCTGATCATAGGTTCTGTTCTCAGAATCTTAGAAGAAATAGCCAGGAAGAACATCTCAAATGGCTATTATCTTTAAGCCTGTCACAATTATGCATGTTGCATTTAATTATGCATTTCACAACTGCCAGAATTAATTAATTGTATAATAAACTATCAGAGTCTAATCTCTACAAGGTACTAATCCTAAAGACTTTCCAAATAGAGTAGAAACACTATGACATAGGATCATGGTATCATACATTTAAAGATGAAAGGGATCTTGAAAGTTATATAGGTCAAAGTTTTTTTTTTTTATAGAAAATGAATATTAAGTTCAAGGAGATTCCCTTGCCCAAGGGTCACACACAGGCAGAGCCTGGATTTGATTCCAGTTCCTCTTAATTCAAATCTCAGACACTTTCCATTGTATCACATAGTAAAGCTATACAATATAGTCATTTATTTAAGAATATAAACCTGAGTTCCACAATTACCTGTTACCAATTGTTACCACAATTATACAATCTTTTTCTATTATCCTCCTCCTCCCTCTTATGCCCACAAGCACAATTTAAGTTAAAGGGAAAAAAATCCATAAATTGAAAGGGTTTATTTAGTTATATCCATGGGTATTTTTGGAAAACTCCTCAGCATGTAATCATAACAAACCATAATTGTCAGAGTCAGTACTTCTGTGACAGATGGTGAACATTTTAGACCTGATGTAATAGTCTTTAACTTGGAAAATCCCTTCCTTTCTGAGTCAACAGAATCTATCCTTTCTGAATTTCAAAATATGAGCGTCTTTTTTTCCCTCAGATTTTGACAAAGTTGAGGAGTTTTACTAACTTCAATATTTCTGTCAATACCACAACTACTAACTGTGAAGAATGAAAAGCCCAAGAGGCAATATTGCTAGGTAACTGAAATTCATTTATTAATTAGGCTAGCCAACAGTCACTAAATTGATGGTCAGTGATCTCTCAGTAACCAAAGACAAAACCATGGAGAATTCTGAATGCTTAAATACCTTTGGAAAAGGAGGTGCCCCAGACAGGTGAAAATCAACCCTGACTGGTGAACAATTAATGAGGAAAACTTGAATGTAACAGGGATTATCAGAGTAGTTCCCCTATATGCTAGACTAGGGCATTTTCCATGGAGCTAAGACTGAGTCCTGATGCCTTTTGCTTTCTCACCCTTCTCCTTTCAATGGAAGTCTAAGAGATGGCTATCAGAGTCCCATGTTCAAAAGAGAGGAATAAAAATTGAGAGGGGAAATTATTGCTCCTTTTAAAGATTCCTGAACTTATAGCCCTTCCTGCTCATAGCTCCCAGTGACAGCGACCTTGGGAACCAACCAGAAACTTCTGGTTGCACATGTCCATTAGTAAGAGGCCTCAACTTGGAGACCTCCGGAAGTCACCAGGGCCTAGTAAATGGGGGCTGGAGATGGGGAGTGTCTCCAGATTACCCCCATGACACATATTACTACTTGTATTTCCTATTAATTTTGAATCTTGGAGTCTCCATTGGATCTTTTTGCTTTCCACAACTCTAATAAGCTCCAGAACTGAATGCTACTTCTTGTTGAGATGATATATGGATATGGGATGTGTGGAGCTGGGGCTAGTCTATCTGATTGTTCTAGGACTGCCTGGGTCCTTTCTGTAATCTCTATGGCTTTTGTATTTTGCACCCCACTTAAATGATTAATTAGCTTCTCTCTGTGGCTAGGGGACATGTCCTAATTATGTTTGTATCTCCTGCAGGACTTGGAACAGTGTTTTGCACACCTTTGATTATGTAACAAATTGTGGATGAATAAGTGAGTGAAAAGTGACTTGGTTTTGTTTTAATTTGTTTTATGTGAATGGCTAGTTCACCATATCTTCAACTAAAGCCTGTTTCCAATGCTAATGTCATGGTGAAACTAGGTTCTCAAAGGCTATGTCAGAGGAGCTAAAGGTCTCAAACTGAAAAGGGCCAAGCTGAGAGTCAGCAATGGAGCATGGGTCTATCATCCAAAGACTAGCCCAACTTAGGGCAAAGAGGTTTTATCACCAGAAGGGTGTATACCAGGTGATGAAGTTTTTGGTTCCCAAAACTGGGCAAAAAGTAAGCCATAGTACAGTTGCTGACCTGGATAAAAAGGGTTGTAAGGGTTTCAAGCTCTATCAAGTAAAGGAATATTGCCACTATTGAAGGAATGAATGAAGTATTTATTAAGCACTTACTCTGAGCTAAATAAGAATTGGGGATACAATTAGAAATGTAAGACAGCTCCTGCTTTCAATTCTAACACAAATAGAGCAAATACAAAAAAGGTTTTTGTCATACAAAAACAAGGAAATGAATTAGACTTAAAGCTCTGCAATTTATATAATCAAAAAGAGTTGGGAAAATTTAACCTGGAATTGCAATGATTCTAGGGATTGAATTTGTAATGATTTTCTTCATTCGACAATTCAATATGTCCCAGGCACTGTGCTAGACTCTAGAACAAAGCCAAAAACAAAACCATCCCTGCCCTCAAGGAGTTTATATTCTACTGAGAAAAAAAATATGTTCACAGTTAAGTTGATACAAAAAATGGTACAATGGAGTACTAAACTTGGAGTCAAAAGACCTAGGTTCCAATTTTATCTCTAACAATAACTTAGCTGTGTGACCTAAGACAACCCATTTGGGCTTCTTAGGCCTCAGTTCCCCAATCATTACATCCAGATATTCTTTCTGGATTACTTCTGAAGTCCCTTTCACCTCTACCCTTACTATTCTGCAATGAAAAATGGAAGAGGGTGCAGAGCAGCAACAACTCAGGGAATCAGGAAAAGCTTCTTGAAGGTCTTTAAAAAATGGAACCTTGAAGGAATCTAGGATTTCCAAGAGGCAATGATAAGGAGGGAGGACATCCCAGGCATGGAGAGGCATTCCAGAACATGGAGAGCATGAGGGGAAATAATACGAAATCAGTCCAGAAAGATGGGTTGGGGTCACATTGTGAAGGGCTTTTAATATTAATATTAAATTAAATAGAGAAGCTTATATTTAGCAGTTTGTCTTTATTACAGAGACAATAGGGAGCCCTGACACTTCTTGAGCAGGGGAGTAACTTGATTGGATTAGATTAGACATACCAATTTGGAGACTATGTGGAAGAAAGATTGAAGTCAGGAGAGGCTGGAAACAGAGACCGACTATAAGACTGTAACAAAGTTAATGGTGAAAGGTGGAGAAGGCCCAAACGAGGGTAGTGGCCAAGACAATGGAAAGAAAGAAATGAATATGACAAATGCTGCAGCATAGACCGTTATCATCAGCAGTCTTAAACCATTTAAGATCATAAGCACTGGCCTTGAATACAGTCCCAAACCAGTGCCTCAATGAGACATGAAGGTGATCTCGGGTTCACAAAAGCTATTCCAGTGGTCAAGGTCTAATAGTTCCTACCAAGTTGTGAAGACTTCATCAGAGAATGGCCCCACTAAAAACAAGAGCCTTATATCAACCATGTTGGCCATGGGGTAATGAATGTTTTCTTTCACTGCAATTCATGAAAATCATTTGCCAAGGGACAGAATTTTCTGTCAACAGAGAAAGCAAATACACCAGCAAAGTCATAGCTCCTTGAAGTACCACAAAAAGCATCCTCAACAGCAGTGGGAAGTGGTGATCTATGTAAAGTGTCATTAAAACAGCTTGATCTCTCCAGCTGCCTGCACTGGACATCCAGCTGGACTCAGCATGTCCAACAGTGAAATCATGACTTTTCCTCTGAATCCTCCCCTTATCCTAACTTCTCTATTACTGTCAAGGACTTTGCCATCCTCTCAGTCGCTCAGGTTGGTAACATAAATATTATCCTCACTATCTCTCACTCCTCCCCAAGCCTCCCCCACCCCCATATCCAATCTGTTGCCAAAGGCTATCACTTTCACCTTTCCAATATTTCTTCAATAGGCCCCATTCTCTCCTCTAACACTGCCACCACCCTGGTAAAGGCCCTCGTGACCTCACACCTGGATTACTGCAATAGCTTGCTGGTGGGTCTGCCAGTCTCTCCCCACTTCAATCTACCCTCCAATCAGCCACCAAGGTAATTTTCCTAAAACACAGGTCCAAGCATGTCACAGCCCTATTAAACTACAGTGACTCCTTATCACCTCCAAGGTCAAACACAAAATTCTGCTTGGTATTCAAAGCCCTTCCCAACCTACTCCCCCTCCAACCACCATCACCTTTCCTGTCTTCTTACACCTTATTCCCTGCTATGTACTCTTCAATCCAGTGATACTGGTCTCCTGGTTATTAAAAAAAAAGACACTGCACTCTCAGCTCCAGGCATTTCTTCATGCCTGGAAGATTCTCCCTCCTCATCTCTGCCTTCTGGCTTCCCTTAGCCCCCAAATAAAATCCCATCTTCTACAGGAAGACTTTCCTGATCCCCCTTAATTCTAGTACCTTCCTTCCATTAATTGTTTCCATTGATCCTGTGTACAGCTTGTTTATACGTATTTGTTTGCTTATTGTCTCCCCAACCAGATTGTGAGTTCCTGGATGGCAGGGACTGTCTTTTGCCTCTTTTGACATCCTCAGCATCCATCAAAGCACCTGGCATATAATAGGCGCTTAATAAATGCTTACTGACTGCCTGACTGACTCCTAGGGTAACTGTCTTACAAATACAAGGGATCATTATCAGATTACCTGGCTTGACGAATGTATAGCTGAGGGCAGTGGTGGTGTCGGTGGCACACGAACACAGAGAATTCTTCATCAAAGGAAAAACATGGAATTATCCCAACGGGCTCAAAAACAGTTACTAAAGTTGAACCTAGATCACAGGCACAAATTTGGTATTATAATTTTTTCTGCTGAAGCAATGTTAAAATATAAGCAGCAATGTATATGAAAAAAATACTCTTGAAGCACTTTTGAATTGTTTGACCTTTTAATAATCAACTAAATACTGTACGAATTTAGAGGTCTGAGGCCATGTCAAATATATTCTAGAGAAATACCAGTTGGAGTACATTACAAAGTTACCATTTTATCATACTGAAAACACTAAGGCTAAAAGTGTGATTACAGAATTCTTACCTAAACTCATATAGGATGGAACCACAAGAAATATGAAGTGTAGATCTGGCACTGCCTTGAAAACCGTCCTAAGGCGAAAAAAAGTAATTTCATAAGCAAATATCTTAATGAAGTAAATATTATCTCCCCCCTCAAAAAACAAAAAGGTTCACAAATGCAAGCAGAATAACTTTCTTCCTATTCAGAAAGAGGTATAAAAATCTTCAAGGCAGCTTTATTTCTTCCTTAGATATTTCTAATCTCTTGATCTTTTAGTTTCCTGTATTTTCTATCAACTCCATAGAGGCAAAGGAATAAAAGACATCCCTTTAGCACCACACAACAGATTTCTGCTCATATTAACCCTTGACCTGGCATCTGGATGGTCTGGTTTGATATTACAAAGTAACCTGAAGACTGAGAACACCACCATCAGATGTGATTCACTGTCTGCAAGCTGCTAAGACTGAACACACTTCTATCTTGTGTAGCACGCTAACTGGTACATCAGATTCCTTGTGGGCCTTTGTAGTCTGTTGTGTTAATAAAAGTTTCAGAAAATAACCTTGGGGAAAGTGATTTTTAAAAACATCTCCAGCTTGTTAGGCTTCATGTTCAGTCATGCGTTTTAATGCACATTCTCCCTGTCCTGTCCCATCCCCCTAAAATCAATTTGTCCAAATGCCTGCATTACTGACATGTATGCTTCAAATAATAACCAGTTAAAGATGTTGTATAATGTTTCATTATAAGAAAAAACATTCAAAAATGCATTATTTCCTTTTAAAAATAATGTTATCCTACTTTGGTTAAGTATAAAAGTAAATAAATGTATTCATAAATTAAATACGTACATAAAATCTCTAACAGAATTTCAAATAAGTTTTTTATGAATTACATGTCCCCTTTTCTTATTATTTGAATATTCTTGTAACTCACTTTTTAAAGTGAATTGATAACTTGTCTAGTTGCAATGGCACATCAACTCACCTAATAATTTCTTTGCAACAGCCAATGGCATATTCATCAATAGCCACAAAAAGATGCATAAACAATGAATTCAGTGGCTGTAGGACAAAATGAAAACAAGGATGAATAAGTTTTTATAAAAATTAAATCTTTAACAATTGGTCCTTTAAGACTGAATTAATATTCTCTCTACATTAGGGTCAGGAGAAAATAGGTCTGTGCAATAACACACAAAGTTCTATTCATATAAAATGTCATAACCAAAATGATGTTACAACAGACTGTGTTTGACTTATTTCCTGGCCCCATTCAGTCACTTGCAGTCTTTTACCTCAATAGTTTAAGGAAAAGATAGAGGCAAATATATGTGGCACATATGGCTCTTCCTCCTGACCTCAGGAATGGCCTATCAGATAAGGAAGAGCCCTGCAGGGGAGTGAAATTGATTATTAACTCAGACGTTTTGTTCTGGGGTGTTTATGCCAAGTGCAAGACAATAATCTGTTTCCCTTCACCCACAAGTCAGCAGCTGCTGCTTTATTCCAGCTACATAATAGAAAGATTCTCTTATGAATTTCGAGTATGAAGGCAGGTGCCCCATATGAATTCAAGGACTCTCTTTATTAACATTCCTAGAGTTAAAATCAAAGAATACTTTGTGGATTCAGAAAGCTTGGGTGCAGGAAACTCCAAGAACCAGGATTATAACTTCTTGGTTAAAATTATTAGAAAGAATACATACATTTATACAGAAAACCATTTCTGTCCCTGTGTTTTTTTATAACACCTTGTTATCTGATTCCACGTATATTTTTAAAAATACTCCCAAATAAGTAATTGCTACCCCTTGATTGTGAGACTTTTGGGGCTCTCTAGGCCTGCAGAACATGAGACCCCTCATCTAAAGTGAAACCTCAGAATACTATAAACTATGACAATATGAAGTGATGTAGTGGTGTTAGCATTACATATCCCTGAACTGCCTACGTTATTTCTTCAGGGGTTTGATGTCTTCAGATTAGTTAGTGTTAGGTTCATCATTTCACTTTTCAGCACCTTAGCCTCTCTCTCTATAAAACAAAATGTGACATCAGGCATTTCAGAAACATTGTTATGAACCGTCAGAGGAATGTAAAAAGGAGAGGTATAAGCTCTAAAGATATATCAGTCCTGAATACGATTTCACCCGAGAAGCAAACATCCAAGGAGGATGGGAAATGTAATAATAATGAAACTTCATTAGTTAACTAACTAAAAAAAATACAAATTGCAAAGCCACAGGGCAGTAGAGATCATCTTGTCCAGTCCCCTCACTTAAAGGTATGGAAACTAAGACTGAGAACTATTAAGTGACTTATCTAAAGTCAGACAAATAATGAGTAGAGCTGGAATTCAAATCCAATCTGACTCTAAATATAATTAGCTTTCCCCTACATCTAGATATTTCCTGGTGGTCTCACAAAAACCACAAATGCAGTTAGGGGATAAGGCTTAGAACTTAAATGTGATGATGAGTAAGCCAACTTCCAGAAAGACAGTTCTATTATTTCAGAGAGAGAAGGAGAAGGAGAAGGAGAAGGGGAAGGGGAAGGGGAAGGAGAAGGATGATGATGAGGAAGATTACCTGTCAAAATAACTTTCCTACCACCCTGCCCCAAGTTGTATAATTAAATGTGTACTTCTCTATCTTAAAAGTGTTGTGTATTATTGAAATACAAACATTCCTGGAAGGGGTAGCACATTTAATCATATCAAACATTTATACATTAGTAAGAATGAGCTCTAGAAGACCCGTTCCATTAGAAAAGTGGGAGGAAGAGGAGACAGCATAGGTTAGTGTACTGAGCACTGGCTCTGAAGTCAGGTCACCATCCCCACCCAGACAGACATTTAGCCCTGAGCATATGGCATGGCTCTGCGGTTGTTTCCGTTCTTGTGATATTTATTTTTCTTTTTTTAGTGTGGTAGATGGAACAGACTAGGCCTACAACCTTTTGAGACATCAAAATGTCTATGAAGAGGATTGCAGGCTAGAGTTTGCAACCAGGATAGCTCTGAGAAGCAACCTGACAGATCCAGCACAGCAGGGAAGTATTAGATTATGAGCAACTTGAGAGCAGGGGCTGTCTTTTGTTTCTTTTTGTATCCCCATTGTGCTTAGTGCAGTGCCAGATGCAGCAGGCACTTAATAAATGTTTCCTACTGACTGAATCAGTCCCTGAGGCCTAGATATCACCTTCTCAAGCAACATCATCGATGGACTATGCTGCACTTGGAGAGGACTTTGATAGGAGTGAATTCTTTGTGTAACAGCTTTAAGTCTGAGGCCTCTCTCCCTTGGGACCAAGGTGACACAGGGGAGACTGTCCTGGATTCTGGGTTCTAGGAAATAACTTTTACTTCTGTTCTTGCTATATTTTCTCTGGAAATATTCCTTTGTAAAAACTGATGTTAATTGGTTAAATGTTACAGGAACCATTTGGGAAAAAATAGATTTTATAAGGAAAATACTAAGTGTAATTGGAAATTTATTTGGGGGAAGGGCAGAACATTCCAGGATCAGGGCTTGAGCCTAGAACCTCCACTACTCTCTCTGGAGTACCCCTAGCACCTTAAGGGGGATATTTAGCCTTGCTCTGAGGGGAAGAAGGGCTTATTCAATTCATTAGTATGTGTGAGAATTGAGATAAGAACACCTAGATCTTTTTAAAAACTATCAACAGGGGCTTGTCCAAAGTAGAAGAAAATCATCTCTGAGAAGAAATCACTTGTGGTGAAAAAAGAACGTTTCAACTTCAGTCTAGGCTTCCTTCTTCCCTAATGTGGCTGAAGGAAGACCTGAAAAACTTTGAAAGTTCAGGGGACTTCCCATCTTCCCACTGGCATCCTAACAGCATCACTAGAACACTGGGCAGCAGTGTCTACGTAGGGTACCACCGACAGACTGGACATATAAAACTACATCATACCTAAGAGTTGCCCATTACTGTGAGTGCTCTCTAAGTCTGAGCCCACATTCTTCTGGGCTCTGAAGGTGCTTGTGAAAAAATAAATCTCAGATTTGGGTGCTGGGGGTGGAAGGGGATATTTGATATCATTCTCATATGACACTTCAATATATACCACCTTCTAAAGGCTAATTAAGTATGAATGACCCATTGGCAATATAGCTAGTTATGGCAGAAAGCACACCAATGAAGATTTTTCAGCTTTAATACATAAAAGCCACTCTCCAGTGCCTGTAGTGATGCTCTGGGGACCTGCCCTATCAGTGTGGGTGGTACTTGGGATAGCTACCTCAGAGGATGTCCACCACCAAATTTTCAAGAAACTTGAAGAACTAAGGTAGATAGAGAAATGGAACAAAATTTCATAACAATTGGTAGAAATTTGGAAATTCCAAACTCGGATTCTTGTTTTGTGCTTCTGTGTCCTTGTTTGTAACATCCCCCAGAATGACCAGAGCCTTTTTCAGGGAATTTTGCCACCTTCTGCCTGGAGGTTGATCTTGCTTAGTGTCCTCTCAGCTCTCTATTACTCTTTTTTTATTCTTCCTCTACTGATTTTGCTTTCAATGTGAATCCCTTTTTCATGCTTTCTGAACAGTACTGGAAGAGTCAAGATTTAAAATTGAGAGACCATACGAAATGCAGCCCTTCCCCACAAAATACTCTGTAATTAAAGAATGACTATGATTACTTACTGTGCATTGGAGTTCACTATTAAGTTCACTGAAGATTGTTAACCATTCATCCTGTTTGGCAACACCCCAATTGGGATAGTCCAAGAAAGTAGCATGGGCCATGATCTCCTCCCTTTCATTGCAGAGGGTAACTGCAAGATTTGCTTTTTCTCTATGGAAATGATTAAACATTGTGGACATAAGAAAGAAACTGCAGAATAAAAATGCCAAAAACTTGTTTTCTCATTCTTCTGAATCTCGTTACTCCTAATTTGCTAACAAACTTGCCACTGGGTGGTACATTAAGCAGATAAAGCAATGGATTTGGAATCAGGAAGACTCATATCCCTGAGTTCGTATCTAACCTCAGACACTTACTAGCTGTTTGACCCTGGGCAAGCCACTTAACCCTCATGAAGGGGATCTTGAAAAGTTGGATCTGACTGAAATAATAACAAAAAGAGATGAACAAGACCCCTCTGGAGGTGACAAGATTAACCTTTGCTATGAGAGATATAAGTGACAGGTATTCACAATACAAGTCTTCAGGCTGGCATATTGTCTCTCTCAAAAAAAAAAGAGCTTTAATGTGTCAGGCTATATGTCAAATATTACTGAATGTTCAATGACTCTTATAGCTTTTCATAGGTCCTTACAGATAGGTTGGTAAATTACCTAATTAGTGTATTACACTACAAATTCTTCCCCATCTTTCCCATGCAGCAAGTAGATGGTGGACGGAGATACTGGAAATGGTTAATTTAGCAGGAAAATCAGCTATTCTTTCTACCTGTATGTGGGCAGAGTTTCTCTTTCCTACCTCTTACCTTCTGCCAACCTAAGGAGTAATAATTTTCTCTTAATCAATAGCTCCACATTCTGTCCTTGACTCAGGATCAGATCAGCCAGCAAAGAACAAAAATTAGGTGTAGACCAGCATTTTACACCATATACCATAATACACTTCAAAGGAATACATGATTTTAGAGTCACGTTATAAAAGGATTAGAAGACAATGAAAGGAGGTATCTTTCAGAGTTTGGGCTGGGAAAGAATTCTTAACTAACCAAATAATAAAAGACAAAACTTACGGTTTCAATTACATAAAACCAAATGGTTTACATAAACAAAATCAAAGTAAATAGAAATAAGAAAAGAAACTGCTGATTCATTTAAGTGGAAAAAATCTTTGCACCAAATATCAATGACAAAAATCTGAAAGCCAAGACATATAAGTAGCTGATATAAAAATATAAGCCCAAAGGGATTATATAATATATTATATCATATAACTATATGATATAATATATTATATAATTATTATATAATATAATAATTAGGTGGCTAAAGGAAATGAGTAATTTTCCAAAAAAAAAGGAATTGCAAGCTTTCAACGACCATATGAAAATATGCTCCTAACTCAGATATTAAAATAATTAGTAAATATTAAACAATTCTGAAGTTTTACCTCAGTGCTCAAATTCTCAAATGGACCTGTGATCTCAACGAACCAACCACACTGCTAGAAGCCCCTCCATTCCCACCATCTGGTGTGACTCTTGTCTATTTTTAGTGTTGGCAGTCAAGTTAAAGACAGTAAGTCTAAAAAGTGTGATTCTTTGCACACTCTTTGACCTTTCCCACTATTCTGACACCATCAGCGTTAGAAGGGTACTACAAAGGCCTAAGGATAATTCTTTATTTTTGAGGTAAACAGAGTTAAGTGACTTGTCCAGGGTCACACAGCTAGTAAATGTCTGAGGCCACATTTGAACACAGGAAGATAAGTCTTCCCGACTCCAGGCCTGGCACTGTCTCCACTGCACCACGTAGCTGCCCTTGCTAGACACTATGCTTTTCTTAACATAGCCAAAGACTGAATTAGTGCTTTTGACTTGTTGCTGTTTTATCCCTCATTTTCAAAGAAAACCAATGACATCATGGGTGATGTCTTGATTTGCAGGTGAATTGTAGTTAAGAGAAGCAGAGCTGCAGAAAGTCATGAGCCTTACTCTCTCTTCCAGTCATTGAAGTCCAGTAGCAAGACTCAACTCCCACCTTTGACTCTTAGTAACCCTGTAAGCTTCAATATGTCATTTAACTTATCTGAGTCTCAGTTTCCTCAACTGTAAAATGAGTGCTTTAAACTAGATGACCTCTCTCTTCCAGCTCTAACTCCATAAATAAGATTATATGAATTAAATTATATGATTTACTCTTATGGAACTTTCAATCCACTAAACTTCAGAGATTTTTTTCCGACAAACTACTCTCTTTCTCTCTCTCTCTCTCTCTCTCTCTCTCTCTCTCTCTCTCTCTCTCTCTCTCTCTCTCTCTCTCTCTCTCTCTCCTTATACAGGTGAAGCTGATTTCTTGAACTCAAGTCAGAACTCACATTTATTATCCTAAGATTTCATCTTACCAAGAAGGTTCTAATTCTGAGTCTGCTATAAATGCTATAAATGCCATATGAATAGCACAATTCACCTCTCTTCATCTATCTGTTCATGTTGAGGATGAGGAAGTTAGATTACATAATCTTTAAGGTCCCATCCAGTTATGAGATTCTATTATGTGACCTTTAATATAAAAATACCTTTTTTCTCAAACATTCCACTCTCCATCTGTCATACTATTTCTCTTTAGCAACTTCTCCTCCTTTTCCTTCTCCTTCTCCTCCTTCTTCATCTTCTTTTCTCTCTCTCTATTTCAAGTGTATGGAGAATGTCCACTAAAAGTGGCTTTTCCTTGTGATTTCACTTTTGTCATAGTCAGAAGGTGTCACAGGTTTAACCCAGTCTCACTGACTCTGAGGGAAACTAGGTGGTTCAGTGTATGGAGTGCTGGGTCCAAAGTCAGGAAGAACAAAGTTCAGTCGTGGCCTCAGACACTTACTGTGTGACCTTGGGCAAACCACTTAATCTCTCTTTGCCTCAGTTTCCTCCACCTACCTCCCAGGGTAGTTGTGAGGATCAAATGAGATAACACCTGAGCAGTGCTTAGCACAGTGCCTGGCACATAGTAGGCACTGTATCAGTGTTTATTCTCTCTATTCATTATGCCATACTTTCTCTTTTATAATGAGGCTCAAGTAGAATCTATTCATTTCTTCTTATAGAAATTAGAATTAGAAGGAATACTTTCACCTGTCATTATGTCCTCTACAGGGAAGATAAAATGTTTTTATTTTAGCTGGATTTTAAAAAAATTTTAAATTCTGTAAAACTAAACCAAAACAGTTCCACAAAAAAAATCTCCATTATATATCTATACTGCGTACACTCTGAAATATTCCTCTCAATTTATACTTGAACTTATACGCTGGATTCCTGCATTGATTCTAGGAGTAAGTCTTTACTAAGATGACCAAGGAAAAATATTAGCTACAAAACCACAACACTACCCTCCATAAATCTAAGGCACACACTCCCACAAGTACACATAGCATCCATGGGAAGAGTGGGTAGAAATTTATAATACAATGGTAATGAGGTACACATATAAGAAACATATGTGGCCACGGTAATTGACAACTCTTGATCTGCAAGGCCTAGAAGTCTTTTCTTTCTTTCTTTGTAAAGTGCTCATTCAACTTCCCTTGGGTGGAGCATCTCAACTGGATAAGCTACTCTGCTCAGCTAGGCTCCCAGGATCGGCTCCTTACTTAAAACTACAGGCAACACTCTTCTCTGCTCTAGGGCAGCTTTATGTAGGTGACTATCTCTATGTCTGTCTGTCCTCAACACTCCAAGACAAAGGACACACGTAGAAAAATGCTACCCTCTCTATAGAGAGAAGTTAAGAACTGAGTGCAGACTGAAATCATACTTTTTTCACTTTATTTTTCTTGATATTTTTTCATTTCTTTCTTATTGTTGTTTTGTTTTATTTTGAAACATGGCTGATATGGAAATGTTTTGCGTGACTTCACATGTATAATTGATATCATACTGTTTGCCTTCTCACTGGGAAAGGAGAGAATTTGAAATTCAAAAATTTTAAAGATGAATGTTACTAATAAATAAAAAAAATTAAAGCTGTATCTGTTCTCTAGTGTCTATCTTATCTCTGGCATATGGGTAAAGGGAGAAAAAAAATCTTCCTCCCCACAAGAGCAATTCCCTCTCAGGAGCCTGGTTCTTCCTCTAATTATGACTGTATTTCTGAATTTCACTCTGAACTTCATTCAATTATTTAAAGGCCTCAGAAGTGTATCTAGCTTGTTGGCACAACCAATCACACTGGTCCCTTCTTGACTCAAAGAGGTTCACCACTCATAAAAGGATCACAGAATGCAGACCCTTCTTGCTTATACACGAACATGTCATTACTCTCTTTTCTGGCTATGCCCAGGGGTAAAAAAAACTCTTCACTGACTGAGTAGCACCATGCAGTGAGTAGAAAAAGACCTGAGTACCAATCTCTACTTCCCTTGGACTATGGACCCTGAAGAACGGAACCGGGGTTTTGGCATCTCTGTTCATCCTTGTCAGTTCTAGGTGTGGTGAGTGGAGTCCTGGGTTGTAAGCCATAGGGACATTGAACCCAGGATTCTAGAAAGGAAATTGCCACCAGTCCAAGAAGGAAGCCCTAAGAAGCCCAGGTCCCAGAACACAAGTACAGGGGAGGCTTTGGACTTGGAACTTGGACTCATGTTATGTATGAATTTAGTTAAGCAAGTAAGCCTAATCATCCTCCCTTCCTCAAAAACTGGTGTTTTATGAGGAGATTATGCCTCTCCCCCATATTTGGGTGATATGTATGTATTATGTTATTGTTATACCTTTCAAGTAAATATTTCTTTGTAAAAGCTAAAAAAAAAAATCAAACAAACCAAACCTTCTTATTATACCCACATTAGCTGAAGAAGGGAGATCAACCTCCCTTACACTGACTATATTCTGATTAAATCAACAAAGGAGAGAACTTACACTTGTTTTTTGTTTTTAGTTCACATACTAAAATGAAATTTCCACAATAGTAAGGGGCAATATGGCCCTAGTCTACATAGGCCTTGTAAATAGTACGTGTTCAGTAAGTATTTGGTGAATTATACTCAATCTAATGAAACCTTTTAATAATACAGATGAGGAACTGTCTCAGAAGGGCTAGACGGCGTGTCTCGATTATTTTGGGCTAAATACCAGTTGTTAAGCTGTTATCCCTTCTTTTTCAGTTTGACATATCTTCAGAGATGATGTTTCATCACTTCTTATTCACCAGTCATTATCAGTTATGCAGTTATGCATTATATGCAGCTTTCCATTTTCATTGAATCCCTTGTAACTTCTATTCATGTTTTCCAATGATTCAGAGTTAGATAGTATCACTGGGGAAAGATTTTTGTTAAAAAGTAGGATTTGGGTAGCAGGAGCAGTTTGGGTTGTACAATTTCCCAAACTTATCTTGACTGCTATTCTCTTTTCTGTTAAATTTTTGGTCCAGACCATTGCTCATCTTCAGTGCCTGTACAAGATATATGCACTGATGGATTAATTCAATGGACTGCCTATCCAATGGCACAAGCCATAATCTGGGCAACATGAATTCTTCAGCTACTTGTTTTCTCCTATGCGGACTGTGATCACTGAAGTGCCTTTGAACATCATCAGCTAAGTTCTTGTGGTGGGGGCAGTTGTTGTCTGACTTTTGAAAGTCTTGCATCTGATACCCCTATGTTCCTTTTTTTTTTGGCACAAGAATCTGCAAGCTAAATGATGTGTATTGAGGGTAGTGGGGGAAACCTCCACTTCATGGAAAATAACATACAACTTTCAAGTTGTCACACAGCCATTGAAGGGCCAAGTTGGGATTTGGCCTGGGTATCCTGACCCTAAGACTAGCACTTGTTAGGCTTGATTTTTTTAACTGAACCTCTAATTTTATTGGCACTGGGAACCTCCATAGGGAAAAGTTCTCCTAAAGCACATCAGTATCTGCTCTATGATTTCCAGTCTTAGAGAGCTGCCCTTAGCACCAAGAAGCTGCGACTCAACTAAGGTCACATATCCAGTCAGATGTGTAGCTTGACTTCAGGAATTCCTAAATCCAAGGTCATCTTTCTTTCCAAGGTCATAATGTCACATTACGGAGGTTGCACTTGAAGCCAGCTTGGCTATTTACTCATTTATTTTTTTTTAGTGCTTTCTAGGTCCCATTACAAAAATTAATTCAAAAACAAAAACAAACCTTGGATTCCTAGTTCCTCTGGTCAAGATTTGGAATGGTCACTGTGTATCTTGCCAAAATAGAAACCCAATACTGCATCCAGACAATCAGGAAGATATGGAGACCACTGCCAATCACTGCTCTTATTCTGGTCCCTAACTGAAGGTTTATTGTTACTTTAAATTTACCAGAGATACAATACAATAGTCATTTTGTGATTCAAGAAAACTTCTAAAGCATGAATGATGAAATCTTCCTGTGATACATTTTCAGGATTACAAAATGCATGGACAGATAGATATAAATATGCACATATGTATATACATATAAATATACACATATATGTGTATAAATATACACATATATGTATATATATGTACTATGTATACATACACATATACAAGTGTTAGCAAATGACTGGTCTTTGAGAAATATTTAAATATCTGTCATTCATTTTATGTAAAAATCAAAGAACCATGATTTCTACAACCTGGTCACATCTTGCCACTAGGAATACTGGATAATCTACCAAAGTTCAGTGAACTCTTCAAATTTTATACCTGCAAATTCTTTCAGCAAGTCAAAAATATTCCATTGCATTCACTGAGAGTCTCACAAATACAAAATTAGCTCTGGATGGATCAATCCATTTCATTTTTTGATACCCTATCATTTTGTGTGTATGTGACTCCTCACATAAGCTACAAGTTTCTTAAGGGCTGATATCTGCCCCACCCCCAGAGCATAGTCCGCAGCAATGTTCAACAAATGCTTATTAACTCTAATGGTAAAATTACTTACAGAAGATAAGTGATATTAATCCTTCCAAAAAGATTTTCTGTAAATTTTCTGATGAGGGTCTTAATACAGTAAATATCTTGTGATTCTGTTCTTCTGCAATGGACAAATTCTTCCCTGCCTCTTGGAGAAGTCAGTGATGTCATTTTATGACCTTTCATGAAAAAACACTCCATTATAAATCTGAAATGATTAGCTGTCTCACTTACAGCACTTATAATATTAAATACTAATTCGGTTTCCAAAATGACAAAGTGAATACACTATTTTCTGCATAAGTCTAGCTGATTTTCCCTGGGGGTACATTGTGTCAGCTGTCACCACAAACTACAAGACACATTTTTCAATCAGCTCATACAGTTTCTGAGAAGTGGTCTGTCTAGAAAGCACCACAACTGTATTCTTTGTTGCCAGTAAAACTGCTCCCAAATGTTATACAGCAGTTGTTGAAAGGGACTGAAATGAAATATTTACTGGTTCAGTATATTTAATTTACCACAATTGTATGTATCCAAGTATTAGGAGGGAAATTCACTGCTGCTTCCAGTTTATAAAAAAGGAAAGAAAACCAGTGATTGATTTTGCCTTGCGATAATTTTGTTTAAACAATATTATGTCTATTTAGATTTACATTTAGATAAAAAAAAAATCGTAGCTATTTCTGTCAAACCCAAAGTGAAAAAGTCTTTTAAAATGCTGATAGCAACAATAGTAACTTTCTATTTGTCAATTATCTTTCTGAGATTATCCAATTTGTCTCTCTCCCTCTCTCTGTATATATACATACACATATATACACACATATAATATACATACATACGTACATACACACATACATGAATTTAGGAAAATGCTCAGAATTTGAGAACCAGAAGGATCTTCAGAAGCCATTTAGTTCAATTTGTAGCTGAACAAAAATCCCTTGAAGAACAAATCCAAAATGATTGTTTTATTTCAAACCTCTACTTTCCAAGACAGTCTAATCCACTTCGGGATAGTTCTAATTGTTATGGCAGAAATTGAGATGAACTGAGGTGTGAAATTCTGAGCACAACTAAACAGCTCCATAGGCTAGCAGTAACCAGTAAGTTGGAGCGATGGTCTCACTTGATGATCGAAGACCGTGAGTGAGGTTTGACAGGGCTTTTCGTAACAATTCGCATGATGACTGGGTAAAATCTGGAGCAACACAGGTGTGGTCTTTTGACTGGGTATGGATGACATACATCATTTGAACCTCACCTTCTGCAACCCCCTTAACCACAGCCAAGATATGTGATTTGAGTCACTATGACAAAGGTTCTCAGGTAATGGGAGTGGATCTTCCAAGGACAGGGTAAGTGTGTAGGTGATAAGAGCTTCTTTAAGAGTTTAAATTGACAAGATTTGAGCTTTTAGGTTGAGTTTCTCTGAAAAGTGGGTGATGGGTGAGTTTACAAGGGGAAGGAACCTCAAAGGGGAATATTAAATCTAGCTTGATCAATTCTTAGCAAAATAGAATTAAAATCAATTTTCAATTTTACACAATCCAGAACCCAAAAGAAAATGCAGGATTCCAATTAATAATAAGTAGCACCTGTAAAGGCCCCTTAAGGGTTACAAAGCCTTTGATAAATGTTATCGCACTTGATCCTCACAACAGCCCTAGAAGGTAGGTACTATTGTCATCTCCATTTTACAGATGAAGAAACTGAGGCAGACAGAGGTTAGCTGACTCGTCTAGGTTTACACAGTTAGTATGTGACTGAGGTCAAATTTAAGTTCATATCTTATGGATCCAAGTCTAGAACTTGCCATCTAGCTGCCCAAATATGATGAAATCAGAGTCCATACTATAGTTTTATCAATTCCCTTATTAGAAAGCTTTCCTTACTTCAACCCCAAATTTGCCTCTCTGTAACTTCCTAGTTCTTGCCCTCTATGGCCTAGAGAATGATGAGTCTGATTACAATATTTGGAGGGGGTTATCATCCAACTCCTTTGTCTTTTCTTCTCCAAGTGAAACATCCCAAGTCCTTTGACTAACATATCATGATCTGGAAACCCTTTGGCATCCCATTCATCCACCTGTGTTCATTCTCTAGTTTACCAATGCCCTCCCTAAAAATGAGACATGAAGAAAAAAACATAAGAATCTAAATGAGTTACGGACAGAGGACAGCAGGACTGACACCCTCCTTGTTCTGGACATTATACATCTCCATACGATTTAAGATGGCATCATCTTTTTTTGGCTGCTGGTCACATTGAGCTCACACTCCACTAAAACATCAAGAGGTTCCAAGACATACTACTGTTATCTAGCTATGTCCCCTCAGGAGCATTTATTGTATTGGAGGCTTATTAATATTTACACAAACAAATGGATGGAATGGAAAGAATACTAACAACCAGGTGGATCAAGAAAGGCTTCCCCCTAGGAGGCAACACATCAAAGGAAGCTTGAAGGTATCTAAGAACCCTCCAAGGGAGAAAATGCTTTCCTGGCAGAGGATAGCCTATAACAGCATGGAGGTGGAGATGGAGTTCCAGGAAAAGGAAAATCAAGAAAGTCAATTTGACTAGAATGTAGAGTGGATGAAGAGGAATAATAATATGTTTCACTATGAGGTTCAACAGCTGTTATTCCACTATCCGACACTTTTCCATGATGAAAGAGGAGGTTCAGAGTGACAGTCCAACACTCATCTCTGAAGTTATGCCCTACTTCCACCACTAGGGGGCACGTGAATGAAATGTCAGGCTCTTCATGGAAACCAGTAAATTGGAAACCTCTGTCCCCTAATTCCACCCTTTTCTTAGGTGGCAGGGCTTATGCCGCTGGTAATTCTTTACATATCTAAAATACAGTTTATCTATGCATAAAATGGGCACAATAGAGGTGCTTTTAATACTGGCTAAGTCAAATATATGTGTGTATGTGTGTGTGTGTACGCGCGCACATAGGCAAGTCTTGGCTAACCAGAAAGGGTTAACGGATAAATGAAATACAAATGATCCCAATCCACCAATTTAAATTTAATCAGTTTCACTTTCTTTTCCCAGTAACTTATACTACCAGTCAACCATCAAGCATTTATTAAGCACTTACTAAGACGTGGGCATAGTGCTAAGTGGCAACAAAGTATCCCAGTGAATAGAGTGCTGCTCCTGGAGTCAGGAAGACTCATCAGACACTAGCCCTGTAACCCTGGGCAAGTCACAACCTTGTTTGCCTCAGTTTCCTCATCTGTTAAATAAGCTGGAGAAGGAAGTGGAAAACCACCGCAGTATCTTTGTCAAGAAAAGCCCCCAAAAGGGGTCACAGAGTTGGACATGACTGAAAGATTGAAACAATTGTTATTTGGCATCAGAGCCCTGATGCCAAAAAATGAATTTCACTATAACCGCATTATACCACGTTTGCTGGAATATATTCCATTTGCCTCAGCGACCAAAGGGATAGCTGTGGTTGACACTGCTCTACTTTTAATGGGGGAAAACTCTACTTTTAAAATAACTGAAAAGGTTTTTAAATTTTTTAAAGTATTATTATTTTTCGGAACAGTGGATAGAGTGCTGGACCTGATCTGGAAAGCCTGAATTCAAATTCTGCCTCAGACACTTACCAGTGTAACTCTGACAAGTCACTTAACTAACCTCCCTTGCCTCAGTTTCCTCAACTGTAAAATGCGGATAACAGCACCTGATTCACAGGATGGAGCAGCTGGAGGCAACTGGGAGGTATCAGACAGTGGAGGGCTTGGGTGGGAAGCAAGGTCGGGCAATTTAACAGCCAACGGAAGGCCAGGCTAGGGGGCAACAGATTTAAGTATGAAAGGCCAGGTTAAATGGGAAGATTCAAGGAGGTACCCATAGTCTGAACCCCATCAGTTGTGAGGGCCAAATGAGACAACATTTGTAAAGCACAGTGCCTGGCACGCAGGAGGCGCAATATAAATGTTTATTCTCTTTCCTCTATTTTCCTTAATTCTCGGTGCTAGAACCCGGTACTCTCTTCCTTCTCTGTTCAAAACAGACGCGGCTCTAAGAGACTGAGACTACAAGACCCAGGATGCAACACGGCCAATCTCGCGATAACGTGTTTCCACAGTGGTGTTGCTTTGCCTTCTGGGAGTGGTAGTCTGTGCGTTTTCTCCTCCCCCGAAGTCTACCGGGCACTGTTCCATGTTTCAGCGCAAGGCTCCTTTGCTTGGAATACCTGTAAAGCTTCTCCCTCACACCCAAATCCCTTAAAGTAAACCACAGTTAGAATACCCGGTGAAACCCTCCGCTGCACACAGATGAACCCTTCTTAATTTGACTCACCCCAGTTACAGCACTCTCCGCTCTAGCTCCGGCACAGACGCCGAACGCCGGTTACTATAGAAACAGCGTCCCTCCCGTCACGTGACGGGAAGAGTGACGGGTCACGCCTCGATAACGACAGTTCCGTTTCCGGTTCCGCCTTGGAGTTGTTGTCTGGGTCTTCTTGAACTGGCTGGAGGCAATTCGGGGCTGTTTCGTGGAGATTGAAAGATCGGAGAGGGCTCTGAAAGGGTCGTAGCCACCCTCGAAAACATGGCAGCTTCTACCGCGGCCGGAAAGCAGCGGATCCCCAAAGTGGCCAAGGTAGGGGTGGGGCCGTGGGGCCGCCGAATGGGGCGGGAAGGAGGAAAGGCTGTTGTGGGCGTCTTTTCTTCCCTGCCCCTGTGGGGAGACGAAAAGAAAGCTCCCTGGTGGCGTGAGACCGTTTTTCCCGGGATCCGGGAAGGGAATGGGAAGAAAGCACCTATGACTGGGAATCCTCCGGAGGCGGGCGAGATGGAGGCAGCGTTCCCCCAGCTCAGCTTTGGGAAGAACCCCGGCCCGGGGGCTTTACTACGTGGGCAGAGATGGGTGCAGCGTGCCCCCAGCTCAGCTTTGGGAAGAACCCCGGCCCGGGGGCTTTACTACGTGGGCAGAGATGGGTGCAGCGTGCCCCCAGCTCAGCTTTGGGAAGAACCCCGGCCCGTGGGCTTTACTATGTGGGCAGAGATGGGTGCAGCGTTCCCCCAGCTCAGCTTTGGGGAGAACCCCGGCCCGGGGGCTTTACTACGTGGGCAGAGATGGGTGCAGCGTGCCCCCAGCTCAGCTTTGGGGAGAACCCCGGCCCGGGGGCTTTACTACGTGGGCACAGATGGAGGCAGCGTTCCCCCAGCTCAGCTTTGGGAAGAACCCCGGCCCGGGGGCTTTACTACGGGGGCAGTTGTTTTAGAGTAATCCTAGGTCTGTAGGAAGTACCTGTTCACGGAGCCTCAGCAGTATTTCGATATTGCCACAAAATGTGTTCATCGTGGCTTGTAAACACAAAGAACCTGTAATAACCAGTCTTGTAACGAAAGAAGCTCCTTAAAACCCAGTGCTTGGGACACCACACTTATGCAAGAAATGACTTACTGAGGCTTTACTGGTTTTGCATGTGTGTAAATCCCACTCAGTCAGTTCTTTGGCATCAGCAGCCCCACTTTTATCAAGTAATACTCTTCTTGGGGGGAATCAGCATATAAACATTATGAAATATGTCGCGGCCTTTGGGCTCTAAAATCTATTTCCGTTATACTCAATAGATACTTTCTATGTAGTACTAAGTCTGTTTGCAACTCATTAAAATCACGAATACAGTCACTTGAAGCAGCTTTTAGGTCTAAAACATTTCAAGAGACGATTCAAACTCTTTTTCCATGTGTTTCTCTTGCCAACTGTGAAACTACACAGAACATTTGCAACCAAACCAAAACATTATTCCCCCTACTCATCTTCTTAACAAGAAAACCAGTTAGGTTCCATTCAAAGTGATCTTATTCTCCTCCCCCAAACTCAGTGTATAAATACCATCTTAGTGTTATAACTATTCAGTTGTAATTTCCTGTTTAATCAGGCTTATCTTCCAAATGTATTTGCTTCCAACTTATAGTTTCCAAAGTGTGACATGTTGTTATTTCATCCTCACAATGGAAGTAGTGTGGATATTATCTTCCCTGTACAGCTAAGGGAAATGGGGTCACACAGTAAGTGGCAGAGGTGGTATTTGAACTCCCATCTTCTGGTTCCTGTTTTAAATATGGCTTTAGACATCGGTATATGTTTCAGACTATTTAATTCATTTATGACTTTAAGGGGAATAAGAAAAAGGATCCTGTAAACAAAGTTTCTTTATTAACATGACTAAAATATGATATATATTTTTAAAAGAAATTAAAATATATCAAAATTACAAAGTATTTCCTCCAAGATCCAAATTTATTTTTATTCTAAGCCACAAGTATATACTGCTCTTCATTTTATTGCTAACTTTCCCTTAAGACAAAACTAAGCTAGAAGCAGTAATGCATTGTGTATAATTTCATAAAGAAGTCAAAACATGATCTCCTGAATAGAGTATCTTCTAATGTGGTCCAGAAATTTATGTATACATACACACACATAACAGTTACAGATATAGTTATTTGAAATTTTGTAAAAGTGCAGATACCAAAGGTAAATCTATTTCATTTTTAAGGTGAAAAATAAAGCCCCTGCTGAAGTGCAGATCACAGCAGAACAGCTTTTGAGGGAAGCTAAAGAAAGAGAGCTTGAGCTTCTGCCACCACCTCCTCAACAGAAGATCACAGATGAAGAAGAATTAAATGATTATAAACTAAGGAAAAGAAAGGTAAGTAACAGCCCTTTCAGGGGAGTGCTGTGAACCATAGAGATTGTTGGCTGAGAGCTTGATTAGAGAGACTAACATGGATATTATTAATAGTTGACGTATAAGATTTGCAAATTGCTTGTCACACAAAACTTTTGTTGAATGGGTAGTACAAGAGAAAGGAGAAGGGGACAAGCATTTATTAAGAGCCAGCTGTGTGCCCAGTTCTTTTCCAGGCACTTTCCAGTTATCTCCTTTGATCTTCAATGCAACCCTGGGAAAGAGGTGCTCTTATTCTCCCCATTTTTCAGTTGTGAAAATTTAGAGATTAAGTGACTTGCCCAGGGTTACATGGCTAGTAACTCTCTGAGGTGAAATTTGAATTCAGATCTTCCTGACTGTAGATGAAGCACTCAAAGCACTGTACTGCCTAGCTCCCATTTTACCAATTTTGCCAATTAGCCCCATTTTACTAATAAAGAAACTGAGTCTCTGAAACTGTAAGTGATTTAAAGACTGCGTAACTAAGACTAACCTTAGAACCTGCGATTTTTCTGTCAGTAATGAATTCCTGTAGTCCATGGCCTCTTGGGATGTTCATTTTGTCACTGTTAGTTAATTAATAGCCAATTAGATTTTGCCTAAAGAGGTAAAATTTTCTTTTTTCTTCTGTTTTTCAACCAGAATCAATCCACTGAAGGAATGACAGCATAATAATAATTTTTTAAAATGTTAAGGTCTAAACAAGATTGGTAGCAGAGAGAAGCTATCTTAATTAGAATGAAATACTCAACAAGAGCCTCTGCATGTTTTGCCGCCTTTAAATGCACTAGCGGTTTGTTTGGTCTTATTTCATTAAATGATAAAGTTTTATGTAATTTCTTCCTTATTTTGAATGTTCTTGCTAATGTTATTTTTATGATAATTTTTTAACAAAATAATTACTGAACTGTATGCCAAGTTAAATCTGCTTAGATTACAATACATAAGCATTAAGATTTTTACCACACTATTCATTATTGGATATATTCTGCTATTTTTCTTCTTTGTCATCCTGATGGAACTTGGCATCATAAGGATATGTTCAAAGTACCTATCTCATTTCATAGATAAGTTCCTTCAAATTCGGGTTTTAGAATGTGATTTCTATGAATTAAATTTAAATGAATTATTTTTGCTAGTCTGAGAATTGAATCAAAGTATAATTTTGCTTTTAATTGGTTTTATTTGGGTTGACTCTATTCTCTTTCCACCAGACTTTTGAGGACAATATAAGAAAGAATAGAACTGTGATTAGTAACTGGATAAAATACGCACAATGGGAGGAGAGTCTAAAAGAAATTCAAAGGTAAAATTTACATGTAAAAGAACATTTCATATGTGGTGATGAAATATGCTAATAGATTTGAACATTTTTGGTTGTACAAGTACGTTATATTATTATATATCTGCATAAGTAAGATGAACATTTCATTTGAATTATGTAAAGTATTTCAGATACTTACCTGTAACGCAGTTGTCAAGTTTTACATACTTTTTCCCAAAAAATGTTACCTTACAGGGCCCGTTCTATATACGAGCGTGCCTTAGATGTGGACTATCGAAATATCACTCTTTGGCTAAAATATGCAGAAATGGAAATGAAGAATCGCCAAGTAAATCATGCTCGAAATATCTGGGATCGGGCCATCACAACTCTTCCCCGGGTCAACCAGTTCTGGTAAGGTTATGTCAGTATGATTTGTTTTTATGTAGGTTAGTAGGTTAACATGTTTCACTGTACTTTTATACAAAAGAACTTCTTATTGAAACACAATTTTTATCCATCTGTATTTCAAATGTTTGTTCATTTCTGGAAGGTGTTTTAATCAGATAGTATTATTTTATTAATCTTTTGGACAATAAAGCCTCACCATCTCATTAAAAACATGAATAAATAAAAAATCTCTAAGGTTCATTTCTTCCTTTGACTCCAGGGGTTATCTTGGAATGATTTTGTTACAGGTACAAATACACTTATATGGAGGAGATGTTGGGAAATATTGCTGGAGGCCGGCAAGTATTTGAACGCTGGATGGAATGGCAGCCCGAGGAGCAAGCCTGGCACTCTTATGTCAACTTTGAACTGAGATATAAAGAGGTGGATCGGGCACGTTGCATTTATGAAAGATATATCCTTTGAAACATTTTTTATTATGATTTAATTATTAAATGTATGCCATATATCCCTGATAGTGCCTTGCTTATACTTGGTGGCGTTTATTTTCTGCATAAGCAGTTGTGGATACAGATTTTATGTACTTTACACCTATATGCTTCTCCAGGGATGGTACTCTTTTAAGCCACACCTTCTGAGTAGTTCTTGGTGATATTTTCAAGGCATTCATTTTATTTCTGTTCTTTTTTAATGTAATTGTTTATCATGTAATTTACAAAATGTTTTTCTTAAGGTAACCTTGAAAGACAGGTAGTACTATAGTAGTATCACTGTCATCATCCCCATTTAACAGATAAGGAAACCAGCTCATAAAAATAAAGTGACTTCTGCAGGGTCTTCTAGTTATTAAGTAGAAGAGCTAGGATTTGAACATTCAGCTCTAACATCAGTGCTTTTTTTCAAGGGCTGCACCCATTCTTGCTTTTCTAAGATTTTTATTAGGAAAGTCTTACTCACGTTTGTTTAATAAGCCCATTCTATATATCATTCTCAGTCTTCTTCGGTTATATTTTAAGTTCAATGATAAATATGTGGTGAATTTTCCCCCCAAAAGCAGAAATTCTTAACCTAAAGTCCATGAACTTAAAATTTCTTTTTTTTCAGTAATTGCATTTCAATATAAAATGTTTGTAGCACACTGTCTTTTATTTAGGTCGTTAAAAAACATTTTTTGGAAGAGTTCATCCATAGGCTTTCCCAGTCTGTAAAAGCAAGGAGTGAGGGGGGGACAGTCCTTGTCACAAAAATGGTTAAGGGATAGTTGGGTATTTTATGAGATTTGGTTATTTCATTTGGGCTCTACTAGTGATTGCACTTAAAAAATCCATCAATATCCTGGCTAGCATTTCCTTAATTCCGCTGTACTTGTCCTCGTGCACCCCGATGTTAAAAACTGGATCAAGTATGCTCGCTTTGAAGAAAAACATGGCTACTTCGCTCATGCAAGGAAAGTATATGAAAGAGCTGTGGAATTCTTTGGAGATGAGCATATGGATGAACATCTCTATGTAGCCTTTGCTAAGTTTGAAGAAAATCAGAAAGAAGTAAGTATATTTGTAATTTCTATATATTATGCAAAAAGACTTTTATAAGGTTTCTACTTACTGTACGTACTTAATGGCTGTCCATTTTGCGTTATTCTTTTATCTTAAAAGTTATTTTAAGGCATGTAGTCAACATCTCTACACTAAAGAGGGGGGCAGTTTAGACAGGAAGAGTTATAGGAAATCAGAGGAGGAAATAATTGTTGAAGACTGAGTTGGAAAGGAAAGCCTCTACAGGGGTTGAACTTGAGCTGAGCCTTTGAAGTGAATAGTGAGTAGACTTAGAGTAAGCAAAGGTAGCAAAGTAAGATTGCATACTGAAGTGTAGACCTAGATTGGAAGGTTTGTAAAGGGCAATAATGGAAAATAAAGCTTGAAAAGTAAGTTGGTGACAGTAAAAGACCTGGAATGCTAGGTTAAGAATTTTGTCCTTAGAAAATTGGGGAATATTCAGGTTTTTGGTTGTTGTAAAGAGATGATTTAATCTGGCAGCAGTGTTGCATGTGGGAAAGACTTTTCTATTAAAACACACAAGTTCTTACAGATCCTACTGAGTTGGAAGGGCTTCAGATTTGAGCCTGTTAACGGTCTCATATGCCTGTCTTCTAAGAATCAACCAAGCTTAAATTTATCACCAAAAGCCCGGCTTCCACCATCAGTTGGTGATTTTTTTTCTTGACCATAGCAACATGAAGAATGTCTACTAAGATTTAAAGACATTAATTAGGTATATATGTGTGTGTCATTGGTAAGGGCATCCCCACGGAGTTATTGAAGAAAAAATCTTGCATCAATACATAATTTTGGTCATGTTCAATTCTCAGCATTTCAGTCCTCAGCATGTTCCATCCTCAGCACTTAAAAATTATGTCATATAACTTATTAGTTATTTTAAATAAGATAAGAAATAATTGTTAAACTATATTAGCATTTGGATTGAAGCTTTTGTTATTTATAGTTTGAAAGGGTACGAGTGATCTACAAATATGCCCTGGATAGGATTTCAAAGCAGGAAGCCCAAGAACTCTTTAAAAATTACACAATCTTTGAAAAAAAATTTGGGGATAGACGAGGTATTGAAGACATCATTGTGAGCAAACGGAGGTTCCAGTATGAAGAGGAGGTGAAGGTGAGTATACCTGTATTAGTAATATCTTCCCTCTTCTTTTCCCAAGCAGCAGAGTACTGTTGAAGGAAGTCATGAAGCTGTTGAGACTGGGTTAATGCTGTCTACCTTGAACTGAGTGGGCTCTTTTCATATTCACCTTAGCAACTGTTGAAAACTTCACAGTCCTTTAATACTACCTCATCTAATCAAAAGTTTTAAGTCCTTTGGAAATGAGCGCTCACAAATTCCCTCAACAAAGCTTCAAAACTTTTTCCTGTTCCACCCTCCTTCCCTCTACTGTTGGAGGATTTCAGAGACATCCTCTTTTGCCAAAGCTAATCTGTGGTCTTGATTTCATCCCATTCCTGCACTCTCTCCTAATAAAATCCTCCCTTCTTTTTGTCCCCAATCTCTTCAATCCCTTGCTTTCTGCTGGTTCTTTTCCCTCTGTCTATAGTCATTCTTAGCTCCCTTTGCAAAAAAAATAAAACATTGTCTTCAATCTGTTATCCTCTTAAACTGTGTGTCTTCCCATTCACTGCCAACTTCTACAAAGAGTAAGCAATCAGCAGTTACTTATTACTTTCATTTCTTTACCACCTTTTCATTTCTTAACTCCCTGCAATCTGATTTACTTACTGACTGAGCTCTCTACTGAAACTGGATTTTCCCTCAGTCACACACTTCCTTGCCAAAATTTTGGTTGTCAAATCCAATGGCCTTTTTTTTTCATCTCCATCCTCTTTGACCTTCCTGTACCATTTAGTATTTTTGACTACCTCCTCTTTCATGATCCTCCTCAATTCAAGGAATATTTGCTAAGTACCTGCTATGAACAGGAAAATGACCTGGACAATAGAGATGCAGATACCAAAGTCAATCAGCAGACTTTTATTAAAGGGCTTGATATGTGGCAGGCACTGTGGAAGGTTTTAGGGATACAGATACAAAGAATAAAGTGATCTCTGCTCACAAAGAGATTATATTCTGATAGAGGAGATAACAGTTATACACATAGTATAAATGTATACAGGATAAAGATGGATAAAATAGTTGGAAAGTTTGAAAGAATTGGGCCATAGCAATTGGGAGAATCTGGAAAGGCTTCAGGCAGAAATTGAAGTCTGAGTTGTGTCTTAAAGGAAGAATGAGATTATCTGGGGAGGAGGTAAAGAGGCAGTCCACTCCAGGCTAGGGGACAGCCAGTACAAAGGTAGACAAATGGGAGATGGGATGTCTTACCTGAGGAATCAGGAAGTGGCCAGTTTGGTTGACTCATAGCTTGCGCAAGGATGAGTGGTGGGCACTGAGGCTAAAGACAGTTTGGGGCCAGTTTGCGAAGAGCATCTAGAGATAAACAGAGGAATGTATATTTTATCTTAGAGATACTAGGGAGCAGTTGGAGTTTATAGAGTAAGGATGTCATGATCAGATCTGGTGAAAGTTCCTGCTTTAAAGTACTATAGTTCCTGGGGGTGATGCCATATAGAGACAAATAGTAAATACAAAATAATTTTTGGAGGCTGAAAGCACTAACTGCAGGAGTTGCCACCTGAACCAAGCTTTGAAAGAAAGCAAGGATTCTAGTAGGGTGAAGGCAAGGAGGAGTTGTGTGCTAGACTTAGGAGTACCTCGAGAAAGACTCAGGTGGAGAATGGCATGTCAAGTTCAGGCAGAAATAATAACATGTTTTGGACTGGAATCTAGTGTGTGTCTAAGGAAGTAATAGGATATAAACCTGGGAAGATATGTGTGAACCACATTGTGAAGGACTTACATTTGTAGCTTATTCTACAAGTTACATATGTAATGAGATTTTTTGAGTAAAGAACTGATGTTGTCAGATTTGTGCTTTAGGAAGATTATTTGATTATTTGTGAAGGATGGATTGGAGAAGATAAAGACAGGAAACACCAAAACTGGTAAGGATACAGTTGTCATGCAATTTTCCCAAGAAACTTTTCTATCTACTGAATTTCCACTTCTCCCAAGTTTGTAACGTCCTTGGCTCCCCACTCCCCATGTCCAGTCAGCTGCCACATGTTAGTGTTTCTAGCTCATATCCAGCCCCTTCTCTAGAATCACACCAGCACCTCTTGCCTGCATTCTTGCAGTGGCCTTCTAATTGATGTGCCTGCCTTAGGTGTCTGCTGTCTCTAATCCATTGTTCCTACAACAGCCAAACATGTTTTCCTTAAGAACATGTTTGACCATGTGGTTCCCTCTTTCAGATTCTAGAGGCTTCCTTTTGTCTCCAGGATAAAATATAAACCCCTGTTTGGCTTTTGAAACTCCTCACAACTCGGCCCCAATCTGCCTTTGTTATGTATCACTGTCCTTCTTATATTTTTAACCAAAATGGCCTTCTCCCTCTTCTTCACACATAGTACTCTATATCCTATCCCTGGATCACTACTCTGGCTATTCCCCATGTCTGGAATGCACTCTTCCTCACCTCCTCTACCTTGAATATTCTGTCTGTCTTCAAGATGCATCTCAATTCCACCTTCTACAGAAAGTCTTTCTTTACCTCCCCAACTGCTAGTGCCTTTCCTCCCTAACTGCCTTATATTTACTTTGTATTTATTTTGTATTTCTTCTATATATTTGGCTCTAATATACTATATTCTTCAAGACCTAGCTGTGTTGACACTTAATGTAGCCTTCTTTACTTCCCAAAATAGATGATAAATTTGATCCCTCCTTACTTACACCTTCTCCTCATTGGCTTTTTGGACCTCTTTTACCAGTTGAGTTAGCCTATTTTTAAGGGTGTTATTTTCTTCAGCATTTTTTGGGTCTCCTTTAGCAAGATGTTGACTCACTTTTCAAGCTCTTCCATAGCCTGAGATCATTGCATATCTATTTTGGAGGTACTGGATGCGGAAGCCTTGACTTCCTCTGACAGTATGCATTGTTCTTCCTCATCCAAAAAGATGGAAGAAAATAACTGTTCACCAAGAAAGTAACCTTCTATAATCTTGGTTTTTTTCCCCTTTTTTGGGCATTTTCCCAACCAGTTACTTGACTTTTGAATCTTTGGTCAAGAGGAGGGTATACTCTGGGGACCTGAAAGTTCTCAGTTCCTCTAAGGTGGCACAATCAAGGGAGAGGGGTTTACTCCTCTCCTGGCCTTCATACTGGTCTGGGAACAACCAAAAACTTTCTGTCCAGAATCTGCAAGTAGTAGAATTCCCTCTCCACAACCACCTCCAGCTCTGCCATGTCAGCCCAGTGCTCCAGCCCAGTGCTCCTCCTCACCCCAGGATGGGGCTCAGGACTGAGATTCAGATCAGCTGATTAGTTCCCCCAGGGGCTTTAGGCGAGGGCAGGTTGCCACTCAGGGCTTCTGCTGCTCCCACCACTGCCTTGGGCCAGGGCTGGGGAGGACCCTACTCCCTTGTCACCGAGATAAAGCTTTCTCACTGACCTTTGAAACTGCCTTTGGCATTTGTGGGTTGAGGGATCCAAAGAACCTCAATTGCTGCTGGGGATTCTGCCCTGAGGCCTGTTCCGGTCCTGTTCCTCCCTGTGCCTCATGGCCAAGGGTAGGCGCCCATGCCATAGACCTTTCCTGTTGGTCTTTCAGGCCGCCTTGGGCTGGAAATCTCTTTCACTCTGTCATTCTATGGCTTCTGCTGCTCTAGAATTTGTTGAGAGTCATTTTTATAGGTATTTTATGAGCTGTGGGGGAAGAGCTAGAGTATGTGTTTCTTTCTACCCCACCCCTCTTGGCTCTGCCCCCTCCTTATATTATAAAGGCAATTCTTGACTTCTCCTTTACCTTTACTTATTTTCTAAGTTACATTACAATTATTGATATAAATGTTGAGTCCTCTTACATCCTTTTGCTGTATCTTTAAGTTCCGTAAGGGCAAGATTATCTCATTTTTCATTTTTGTATACCAAGCATCTTTTTTACCATGGTGGTTTTTTTTTTTACAGTGTAGATACTTAAATTTGAATTTCAGCTATATTTAAAATAATTTTTGAAAGTAGGTCTGAAAGGGCTTTCTAAATCTTAAGTTCTTTTGTACTGTTTATAATCACAATCATTCCTATTCAAAGAAGTTTCAGAAACTAGTCCTAGAAAAGAACATTTTATACCTCTTCTTTTAACTTAAGTTCCTGAATTGCTGTTTCTACCAAAGATGCAGTTCCATCCCCTCCTAATATATTGTAAATAGGTTTGATTTAAATTCAGAAGAATTACACTGATGTAACCAAGAAACTTAAAAGCTAATACTGTATTTTAAAAATTAGCTTCCTCCAAACTCAAAAACCAGGTGGTCCCAAAGAACAAATATAACAACTTTCCTTTCAGCGTACTTTAAGAATAGATTATTGCATATTTTGTCAGACATAGTCTCTGTATCTCTTGTTTTTGTTTAACTCTTTTTAACAAGGGAAAATTCAAATCTGGAAGGTCAGTGGATGACATTTTACAAATAACTGATATTAAAGCAAAAGGCACCAATAAAATTTGTTAAAGAAATTGACTTTGGGGACAAAATGAGGGAGGCGTAGTTGGCAGTATCTGAAGAAGATCTGAGGATTTTTGTGGACTACAAACTCAAAAGAAGTTAAAAATATTGTTCAGTAGAAACTAAAAAAAGCTAATAGGAACTTGAGTCATATTTAGACAGTCAGCTCACATCCAGACTATCATGTTAGGTTCTGGGCACCCCAGCTTAGGGAGGATATTTATAAGCTGGATACTCTATGGAGGATGGCAACCAGCATAGTGAAGGGCCTTGAATCCATGCTGTGTGAGGATTGGTTGAAAGAACAGAGAAGAGAAAACTCAAGATGGTCATGGTATCTATTTTCAAGTCTTTGAAAGACTTTAATGTGGAAGAGGGATTAGAAGGATAAGGTATATTTTATCCCGGATAACAGAACCAGGAACAAAGAATGTAGAATTTATAAAAAGGTAAATTTAGACTCAGTGTCTGGAAAAAATAACAAGTATAGCTTTCCCTAAGTTAAATGGTGGGAGTTGGTTGTGTCCCCTGACTGAAGGTCTTCAGGCAGAGACTAGATGACCACATGTCATATGTTTTGGTGGAAATTTTTGGGGGGGTATGGGTTAGACTAGATAGCCCCTTAAATCTCTTCCAACTCTGAAATTCTTTGAATTTCCTCATAGTGTGTTGCTGCTTATTCACAATGTCAAAGCAAAAAAAATATATGTAAATCTTGACTTTGCCCTTGGCTCTGCCATTCATTGACTCTGTGATGTTAGGCACCTCCTTTAACCTTTATTTGTTAAATCTGTCGGGAATTTTCCAAGAAAAAAGGTTAGAATTCTTTAGAAGTATTCTGAAAGCCTTAGAAAATAGTTACTATGTAAATTCCCATTATGATCATGTTACCTGAATAACTGGAAAGTCCTTCATTACTACCACTTCTTCTAATGAGGTAGAATGTAGTTTGTAATGGATTATGGAACTGATTTTCTTCTTAGGCCAATCCACACAATTATGATGCCTGGTTTGATTATTTGCGATTGGTGGAAAGTGATGCAGAACCAGACACTGTGCGAGAAGTGTATGAAAGAGCCATTGCCAACGTGCCACCAATCCAAGAGAAGAGGCATTGGAAGCGGTATATATACCTCTGGATCAACTATGCACTTTATGAAGAGTTGGAGGCAAAGGTAAAAGGAACAGAAATAATTGCATGTAGGATCTTCATGGTTTCTCAACTCCCTATGGTTAAGTTTGAACTCCTTCAAAGTTTTAGATGCCTAGTAAGCCCATACTGTATAGAAGATATAGTGACCTTCGAGTACATGATTAATTTCCTGTTTGCAGAACACCCGAAGTTCTTTTCTCTTGAGCTGTAAGTGATGCTACTTGATATGTAAGATGAATAAATCAACGTAAGTAAGATTTTAATTATATAGGGTTTCTCTTTGGCTTTCTTTATTAATTTTCATCAAGTTCATAGTTAAATCATAAGTTTCTACTCCAAATGCATATCAGATGATATATCCAAGAAAAGCCATTTGGTTAAATTATAGAGGGATAGAGATGGAAATTTGTATTCTAATGATATGAGTGAAAAATTATGTGTATATGCACACATGTGTCCATGTGTATACTTACATGTACATTTTATTGTTCAGAGCTGCTGCAAAAAAGAAAGTTTCTCTTCTTTGTTTATAGGATCCAGAGAGGACCAGACAGGTATATCAAGCTTGTTTGAAATTGATTCCTCACAAAAAGGTATGGTTCTTCTTCCTTCACAATTTCATCCTCCTCCTGTAAATTTCAGTGTCCTCCAGACTTATGTTTTAGGCCTTCTTCTCTTCTTTTTCCCTTGCCAATCTTATTCATTCCTATGGCTTCAACTAGCCAGTGAGTTCCAAGTCTATATATTTACCCTCTAACCTCTTCTCTGAGCTCCAGCTCCCCAGTGTCAACACCTATATCTTCTCATAGCCCTTTTCAAAAAAACCACGGTGGATTTTCATTGCTTTCTCATGTACACTTGGCATTCAAGGAATTTTGTATTCTGGCTTTGACCAACTTTTATAACTTTATTTCATACTGCTTTCCATCATTCTTATGTTCAAGCTAAACTTCATACTGCTGTACGCTGACATTGGCCTAGCTTCTCTTGTTTTTATTCATTTTCACTTGCTTCTATCCATGTTGAATAGGATTCATTTACATCTTTGTCTTTTGAGTTCCTTTCCTTCCAAGGGATAGATCAGGTGCCACATCCTCCATGAAACATCTGCATAGGTCAGAGTGTCATGAAAGAATTTTCTCAAATCTCTTGTGACATTCTGTCCTATGCATTTATATATTATGATTTTCTCATCACCATCTGTGTGTGCTTTGTACCTCCTGCTAAATTAGATCTTCAGAGCAAGATCTATGCCATTTTTCTCATTTGTATGTACCGCTTATAAGACAGTACTTTGTACATTTAAGTACTTAAAAAGCGTATAAATTCCAAGGTGAAAAAAAGAATCTAGCACTGACAATTATAGTTCCCCCTTTCATGAACTTACTTCTATCTCTTTCCTTCTCTCCACTCTCATATCTACCTGATACTGCCTCATATCTCACTACTGGATTGTTACATCACCTTGCTGATTGATCTCTTGGCTTCAGGTCTAGTCTTATTCCGTTGTATCCTCACATGCCAGAGTGCTTTTACTAAAGCACAAGGCTGCCCACATCACCCTCTTATTCAGTAAATTCCATTGACTCCTTTTTACCCCCAGGATCCAATATAAAATGCTCAGTTTGGCATTCCAAGTGCTTCACAGCCCATTCCCTTCCTACCTTTCAGATTTTACTCTGCTTTATCTCCTGCAATCCAGCAACACTGCCTCATTGTTCCTCTTCCCATCATTCTCCATACTCACCATTTGCTCTTGGCTTTCTTTAAAACTCAGCTCAAATCCCACCTTAGGAAACCTTTCCTGGTTTCTCCCACTGCTAATGCCTTCCCTCTGAGATTACCTTCCATCTATTCTGTAAATCTTGCATGTACGTAGTTGTTTGCATGCTGTGTCTGCATTTTAAGACTATGAGCTCCTCGAGAGCAGGGATCTGTGTCTTTGCCTTTGTGTACCCAGTGCTTGGCACTTAGTTGTGCTGAATAAATGCTTTTTGACAGATTCATTGAGAAAGGGGTTTAGTATGAATCAGTAGAGGGAGCATCCCCCCCCCCACTGAAGGAATAATAGAACTTTGGAGTTATTAAAATAGTCAAAATTACTACCATGTCATTGTTATTGATTATCACCATTAGCTCCATGTGATTTATTTAAGAGGAACAACTTCCTTTTAATTCAGAGTCCTTTAAATTGGTGGGGGGCGGGGGGTTTGTGCTTTTGTTTTTCAGTTTACATTTGCCAAAATTTGGCTACTGTATGCCCAGTTTGAAATAAGACAGAAAAATCTACCCTTTGCCAGAAGAGCTTTGGTAAGTTATAAGGCGATCATGAAACATGAAAGATTTGTTATGTACTGATCAAACTAAATATTATAGTGACACAAATTATCCACAAAACCAGAGAGTAAATTTTAGTAGTTAAATAAAATCAATGATATTGCCATCTTTCTGTCTGCTGACACAAATGAGCCTTTCACTATTTCAACTGAAAAAATTAATTTATAGCCACATTATAGTTACCAGAAACCAAATATTCCCAGTAAATGCTTAATCTCTAATTGTATGAATATAGTTTTACTTTATAGTGTGCAAGTGTATCTTCCCTACCAGTAGGTTACTACTCTTTCTCTATTAGGATCATCCTCTCTGATGAACTATTTGAAAGCTACTTTTATAGACTCCTGATTTTTTAAAAAACAAAATGATTTTTCCCTGCATTTAATTACCAATTAATTATAGAAAACTTTGTATATCAGATAACAGTGAGTAAATTCCAAATTACATTAGACTTTGAATTTGGAAGAGTTGAGTTCAGATTCAGATTTTGCTCCTAACTCCCTCTATGACCTTTAATGATATTGGGCCTCAGTTTCTTATCTAATTCTAATGATCCTATGAAAATTGTTTCCCTCTTTGCAAGTCTTATAATTGTAGTTAAGTTTAGTTAAGATACATTTTAGATTCATTGTATTTACAAGCTAATTATAATTACATAGTTAAACAAGAAGTTTGGAATAAAACATTTACCCACAGCTCCTTATCCAATTTTAGCTTTTTATCTCATTTCTGAAATTTAAAAATTCACAACATGAAAGGAATGCTAACTCATAGCAAAACTGCTAGTTATCTAGGAAAGGATTAAGCATTCATCAGAGTGCAACCATTTTATAGAAATGAATGTGACCATTATCCTTGGGTACTTGTTAAACCTGCTATCAGGGCAAGCCTGACAAGTTTTTCACGCCATGTGACAGCAGAATAGTTTATGATGCTTACTGAATAGGGCACGTTTCATCCAGAACATTCCCTAGAACCCACAGGCCATTGTGCAACAGCAGGAGAGTTTAGGAAGTCATGGTATTTTTATTTTCTAGGGAACCTCCATTGGCAAGTGTCCCAAAAACAAATTGTTTAAAGTCTACATTGAATTGGAGCTGCAGCTTCGAGAATTTGACCGGTGCCGAAAGCTTTATGAAAAGTTCTTGGAATTTGCACCAGAAAATTGCACATCATGGATCAAATTTGCTGAGTTAGAGACGATTCTTGGAGATATTGAGAGAGCTCGGGCAATATATGAGTTGGCTATTAGCCAGCCACGTTTAGACATGCCAGAGGTGAAGTATTTAAATTATAATTGCATCTTGGGCATTTTCTTAGCATTACTTACTATTAAAAATGTTGCTGGTGATTTAAATGTGCATATTCTAGAGCAAAAATGAAATCTTAGTGGATAATTCCACTGTTTTTTCCGAACTCTACTATTCTTGAGGATTCAGAAAAAAGATGGTAAAAACATTTAAGAAGTATTTACTCTCTTCTCCTGAAGGAAAGGTTCTGTTTACTCAAATCAAAAGGAGGAACCTTTGTCCCAGAATTTCTTTGCTCTGGTGAACTAATCACTTGAGGAGTTTCTGAGATGCAGAAGTGACTATCCAGATTTGTCAGTTGTACTCTTTCTGTCAAGTTTATATATAGTTAGTAAACATTGTACGTGTGTGTGTATACGTATGTGTCTAGCTATTCAGCTAGTCAGTAATCAAACAATACGATCGAAGATGTCTTAGGGATGTTTCAGTTTTTTAAATTTAAACACTGAGATATTTAGTTACTTTATTTAGGTGCTTTGGAAATCCTACATTGATTTTGAAATTGAACAAGAAGAATCTGAAAAAACAAGAAGTCTTTACAGGAGATTGCTTCAACGAACACAACATGTTAAGGTATATGCATGTTTTTCGTAATCACTGTTCATTTTTTTGTTTGCCAGTAGTCTTTAAGTTAGAAAAATATTTTAATCTTGTATTTGAAAGTTTTATTATTTGTATAAAATAAAATGTTTCCAGAGTAATATTGAATAAATTCATTGAGTTTATGTTTCTTCCTCTGCTCTCTTCATCTCTACTTTTTTTTTCCATTGGGTTAGTACTCAAGTCCATTTCTGAGTTGTTTTTTTATAATTTTCTGAAAACTACTTATTACTGTTTTGGGGAAGGATATAAGAAGTTTCTCTTGTCAGCATCTTACTCTTCCATCTTCTTAGCCATTACCTAACATTATTTGACATATTGGCATGTTATATAAATTTTTTAAAAAGAATTTCCATTAATAGGCTTTTCTTTTCTCTCCCTTTCTTCCCTCTCATTGGTAAAAAGAAAACAGTACCCTTGGAACAAATGGGCATAGTAAAACAAAACCAATTCCCATGGTGGCCATGTCTCTTGCATCTTGACTCTTATCACATCTCTATCAAGAGATGGGTAGCAACAAAATTATAAAGACAACTTTGAAAAGACTTAAAAACACTATGACATTTATGTAACTTTAACTGACCCTTGTGGGTCATTGCTATAGGGCTCTTGTCACTTTATCATTTCTGCTACTGAATGTGAAAATGTTGGTTTGTTCTAGGTAGAACTAACCAGAAATTTAAGCAGGGGGAAGTGCCATTATCACTACACTTGTTTTGTATGAAATTTTGTCTTGTACAGTTGTACTTGTCTACTTATTCCGTAATGACTTCTTTCTAGGTATGGATCAGTTTTGCCCAGTTTGAGTTGTCTGCAGGAAATGAAGAAAGTTTAACTAAATGCAGACAAATTTATGAAGAAGCTAACAAAACTATGAGAAACTGTGAAGAGAAGGAAGAAAGGCTCATGTTATTAGAATCCTGGCGGAACTTTGAAGATGAATTTGGAACAGAATCTCATAAAGACAGAGTGGACAAACTCATGCCAGAGAAAGTTAAGAAGAGAAGAAAAGTACAGGCAGAAGATGGGGTAAGAGAAATTCAGAACTGCTGCCAGTTTGGTGTAAAGAAATTGGATGTACTATTTGGAATTATAGGTTTAAGTTCAGGCCACAATTTAACATTTGATTTGCACACTTAATAGGCACTTAATAAATGTTTATTGAATTGAATATTGGGCTTACAGAGATTATGATTTTGGATTTTTTATAAATATAGGTAAATTCTCATATACTTAGAATTTTTTTCACAGTTTTTGTCACTTATAAACCACACTGTCTCCCAAATTTTAGGCAGCTAACTAGCAAAATCATTGTTTCTTTGCCAAATAATTAGCCTATGACCATTCATTGTGAAAGTGTCCCAATTAGTTAAAGTAGCTGAAAGTTAGATATTTAAGGCACTCCTGTTCCATTTTCTTTACTTTCTTTCTTCATAGTCTGATGCTGGCTGGGAAGAGTACTACGATTATATTTTTCCAGAAGATGCTGCAAACCAGCCCAACCTCAAACTGCTGGCAATGGCCAAACTTTGGAAGAAACAGCAGCAAGAAAAGGATGCTGCGGAGCAAGACCCAGACAAAGACGTGGATGAGAGTGAATCTTGATTTTTTCTGTGTTACCGCATTGTTGTTTTTATATATCCCTACTCTACAATTATTGTGACTTAGGAAACTTTTGTGCAGTATTTTTTATCAGTGGTGAACCTTGTACCTTTGCTATGCCTTTAAAATATTGACAAGTTAGCATTGAGATTGTAAATAAAGAACATAAAATTTCTTCTTTATAACATAAATTTATCTGTTTTGTAGGTAATAAATAGTGTCTTTCCAAAATACGTATTTTTTAAATGTCTGAGATTGGCCTGATTATATAACTACATATTAACAAGAAAACTTTCAAATATCATCTTGTCAAGTAGTAACCATTAAGGTTTCATTTTTCTATACTGTTTCCTGTTAAAGAACTAGTGTGTCATTTTTAATAAGAAAAATGTGGGCTATGTCTTGGTTTTTATACGTAGAGGATTTCTTATAAGAAATTGTTGGGTATACCCAGACAAATATAAACATTGAGTGCTTATAAACATATATAAAAACTGTCCGGCTTCCACTGAACTGTTTTTAGAGGCAGCATGCCATAGTGGATATAGAGTATTCGAGTTGGAGTTAGTGTGAATACCTACAGCGTATATAACATTGGGAATATCACCTGACCTTCAATACCTCAGTTTCCTCATCTGTAAAGTGAGAATATTAATAACACCTATCTCCTCTCAGGGTTGAGGATTAAATGAGAAAATATATGTAAGTACTCTGCATATTTTGGAGAGCTATGTGAGCTATCAGAATTAACTTAGAAAATTCCTTACTGAAAATACAGAGAAATCTGTAGACAGGAAAAAAAAATTACAGTGGTCAGTGTGGAATTTAAATAACAGAAGATGAAAATATTTTCTCCTAGTTCCTATAAATGTCATACTAAGTCTCCATTTTATTGTTGTATTTCTCCTTGGTTACAGAAGAAGATATTTTATACATTGTATATGAACCTTTAAAGAAAGCCAGGGGGCTGGATTTAGAATCAGGAAAATGTGAGTTCGGATCTCCTCTCAGATACATAATAGCTATGTGACTCTGGTAAATTTATTCAGCCTGTCTCAGTTTTCTCATCAGGAAAATGAGGATAGCAACACCTATCTCATAGGTATTATGAAGAAATATATGTAAAAAAGGCTTTGCAAATCTAAAAGCGCTACATTGTTATCTATTTCTTAAGGGTAATATACATCAAACAGTGCTTGAATTGACTACTTGCGAGTTCAAATTCCCAAAAGATAAGAGATATGTGGGTGTTTATGTATATACCAACAGTTATTGAGGTGTCACCTATTTCCGTCATCCCATGCTAGACCTCAGGAAAAGGGTTTAATTCTAATTTTAATATACCATAGGACTCTCCAGGCAAGACTACAAACCTCAAACATTAGTGATCAAGAGAACACTCATGCCAGAGTTCAGAGATGCCACTTCTTGGAGGTAGTGTGGTCCTCAAGACCAAAACATCAACAAAGAAGAGGATGTGTTTTATCCTTTGGTGCCATGTTTGCATTTTTATCAATTGAAGAGTATTTGTTAGGCACTGGGTATGAAAACAAAGGAAGACAGAATTGACCAAATTAGTCCTTGCCCTAAGTCACAGAGGAACTTTGTGTCTTAGTAAGGAGATAAAATGTGAAACATGAGACATAGTAGAAGAAGGTAACTTTTGAATGGGAGGCCCCTAGGAGAAAAAAAATGAGGATGGAATGGAATCTTGAAAGAAAACATTTAATGGGCAGAGATAAGAGGGAGGGACGGTCAGTGCATAGACAGGGAGAAGGGAGATTATGTGCAAGGAACAAACATAGCAAGTTACTCACATTTTGAGGTAGGTAGTGAAAATAGTAGCCTTTATATTTTAGTGATAAAAGGCTCTGAAATAGTAAGGCATTTGCCATGCTCATACAGTAATTGAGGGGAGAGTAAAACTGGCTCCCATATTTAAATGTGTAGATTTTGGAGCAAAAATAAAATCTAACTGTTTAATTCCACTATTGTACCAGAGCTCTATTGTTCGTGGACACTTACAAACTGACTCTAGGCTAATTTGTTAACTCTATGCCTCATATTCCTCATCTGTCAGATGAGCTCTAAAAGGAAATGACAAAGTACTCCAGTTATCTTTGCCAATAAAACTCCAAATGTATCACAGATGATCGAAAAATTTAACAACAGCAGAATTATTCTTTAGATAATGAGTATAAAGGACTTTGTACAGTATAAAGTACTATGTAAATATTATTAATGAAATTCAAAACAACTGTGCCTGTCTATGTGGAAATGAAACAGCAAATTCAGACCCTTTCAGAAACATTTCAGTTTTGGTATGAGTGAACTGAATTTCAAGTGATGGATTTTAGAAATATAAAACCTTCAGGAAAGTAACTGACTATAAGGATTTCTTTTTGCAGTTTTGTTTTGAATCATTTTGGCTGTACAGTTAAGCAGTACTTTTCACAGTAAAGTTCTCTAATGTGGACTTTGACTTTCTGTAGGGGGTCCTCCAAAAGTTGTATAGAAATCAATTTTGTAAAATGAACAATTATATTTAACGTGCATGAGCCAAGGGGGTGTGTGTGTGCACGTGTGGGTCCCAAGATGACCCAAGATTAAATAAACCACATAATACTATTCTGAAAACCCAGTGAAATTAGAGCTGGTAGGGACCCTGGAGGTGATGTAATCCATTTTATAGATAAGGAAACCAGGATTGAGAGGTGAAATAACTTGCTGATTATCATACAACTTTTCATGGAAGAACTGGAATTTGAACTCAGGTCCTTCCTTTCAAATCCAGCTCTCTCCAATGTACCACATTACAGGAGAAGCCTCTATTCTCTAGGATTAATTCAAGAGAGCTGCTTTACAAAGCACCTTTGATGATGCAAATCATCAAAATTTTCTTTCACACAATTGACTGGATTATTCTGAGATACCTTTAAACCAACAGGGAAATTAGGGTAAAAACAAAATACTGCAAGTCTAAGATTTGGGCATGTTTTGCACTGAACACAGCATGGATAAGGGAAGGCAACCACCAAGAATGATGGATGCAGTTACAGAAACGATCTAGAGAAGACAAATGACTGGACTTGTTAAAGCAACAAGAAAGGCCAGTAAATCTATTCCCGATGTGTAGAGTCACACACTGTAAATATGTCATATCAGATAGACATAATAAGATGCACGTGCCCCAAATGGGCTACATGTGATTGACCTATAACTGCTATTTTCAACTCTTAGAGATTTGTTTTTAAATTAGCCAAAGTTTATTTGGTAAGACTACAATCAGAAGTAAACACAGATTTATAGAAAACAACATTCACATAGTGAATTTGTGTTTTATTATACATTTTACCTTTATACATTTGAATCTTTCACAAATGCTTTTAAAGCTTCATTTAACTATTCAATATGAAGATCAAAAAATACAGGCAGCAGTGATTCTCAGGCACAGAATTCATAAGAGAAATGAAGCCAATACTTTCCTAGTACTTACCTAATACTGTGAACCATGATAATGGAATGTCTTGTATCCTTTTGGCCTAGCTGCCTTTTTAATTGCATATGAAATAATAGTCAAGAACTTTCTTTAATGTGCTATTGTTAGACTGGGACTTAGGGGTTTAAATTATGAAGTCCATATAGAAAGTATTTTCTTACTCAAGTCTTCAAGACACGAAGTGATTATTTTTCTCCTTAAGGATCTTCAGATGGCCTGTGTACACAATTCTGAAATTGATTTTTAGAGTCAATTTCCAATGAAAAATATTATTGTCCATAAAAGATGATCTGTAGCATTCTCTGCCTAAGAACCACTGCCTAGAGTTATTCAATGTCTTCAGGTCTCACAGGATGAGGTAACGGTATAATGGATTTCTTTTCTGTATCCCTGGAGAGTGCTTTCCTCATATCTGTAGATAAGCAAAAGTAAATGTAAATATATTTCAAAAGAAATTTTTAGATTACTTAATTTAAGATTTCTAGTGTGCATAATAATGGTTTAAAATTATAACCATATGATAGAAGTGGTGATTTATCTCAATTAAATTATTAACACTTCATTACTTGCCAGAAGAGAGCCTAAATAGTCAGCAAACTCCCAGCTCTAGGATTGTACCCATAATGTACACTATGTTCAACAGGCTGAGAGTAAAAGGAAAAACTATATAAAAGATATTTAATATTCACCTAAAAAGAGAGAAATCTTGCTGTCAATACCAAGAACAAAGGTACATTAAAAATAACAACTACTGTAGCTGAAATTTAAAATAAAGTTCAATAATATCCCGCAAAGGGATTCCCAAAGAACTATTATAACTACTTGAAGATGTAGGAACAGAAAGCCTGCTACTGAACTATTCCAGGTGAATGTGGTGATTCTTCCCTATTTCTCTCCAAAATCATGGTGCTTACCATAAGCATCTTCATCAGGCTCTCCGTTGCTCGCAGAATAGTATTCTATTACAGTTCTATATACGCTGTAGCCCAGTTGCTTATACATGTTGACTGCAACTTGATTTGACACTCTTACAAAGAGATCAACAAAAAATCCACCCTTTCTTTACAAAAATAAAAAAAGAAAAATTTTGTCATACAGTTTTCGTGGGCACAGTAAAAAGTTTAAAAGACTAACACTTTTGTTTTAATACCAGCACAAAGGAAATAAAGTAATGAATATTATTAGTATCAATTTATGGAATATACTTTATTATTAACAATTTACCTTTATATAGCTCTTTAAAAGTTACAAAGCACTTGTGCTCATGTATTTCATTTGATTCTCCAACAATTCTAGTGCAAAAACTATCCCCTTTTTGAAGAATAGGTATATCAAAGAATATATAATCTATTACATAAATTAATATTACATTTTCATAAGATTAGGGGTATTCTACTAGGCATTTTGCAGAAAAGAGATGGCACTATCTTACATAAATATTAACATTTGGAACCAGGATTGGACCTGTGACTTCACTGGTCTAGAAAATTTCTGGGGGAGGAAACTTGCTCTATCCAAGCAGATTGGCACCTTCTCTGCAACTTGGTGTATTAAGAATATAGTAGGTAACTAACTGCCCAGAGCACTGAGAAGTTAAGTGCCCAAGATCACACAGCCAGGATGTCAACAGCAGGCCTTGAAGTCAACTCTTCCTGGCTTTAAAGGCAGGTTTCTCAATCTGTTACCTTCTCTATCATGCTACCTAATTCTTAAAAAATCAAAATTACAACCATAGAATACTCGCTAAAAGTTAAAACAATTATCACTTCCTTAAAGTGGGTTACTTACTGATTTTCAAAAATTACCTTTACATTTTAATTTTTGGGGATTTATCCAGTTAAACTGATAAAATTATTACAAGAAAATATACATTTATGAAGAACAAAACACATTTTAGATACTAATACATTTTTTAAGTAAAGAGAATTTTACTAATTTTAAATAAAGTCCTACTTAGATACTTTATTGTGGCTAGAATAGAGGTAACTCTGGGTTCTCAAAAACTATGCCAGTCAAATAAAACCCCTAGGAGATCCAGCCTACTAAGCTCAAAAGGCCTAAAATATGAGCTTGGCAACAGATGGATGTCTGTGACCAAAAGACCTGCAGGTTAATTACAGAAAGGCTCATCAGTAGAAAGTAAGTTACTAAGGAACGAATTTTTCTTGGCTACAGCAACTCACAAAGGGGTTACAATCTGAATTAGTAGGGGATATAATGATACTGATTAATTCCTGGATCTCTCAAAGTATCAAAAGTAACTCAAATGTGCACAACATTTTAGAATCTAGAGAGGATCTTAAGAGATCTTTCTAGTCCAACAACACTGGACAGATAGGAAAAATCAGAACCAGAGTTTAAATAACTTATTGAAGGTGTTATCATTAGTTAGTGGCAGGGTCAGAACTAGAATTTAGGTCTCAAAACTGCCAGTCTAATGACCCTTCCAAAACATCATTCCCTAAAAAATATTGTTTTTATACGTATCTCACCAAGGTTTTCTATGTTAGCTTCACTGGCAAATGTAACATGATCTAAATTAATTAGCACTACTAAATGTCTTTTCTTTCCTGTCTCCAATTTTTGTAATTCAAAATGTTTTTTAAACTGTAATCCAGTGAGAATTCGGATTAATTCTCAATGTGACTATAGATTCCATTACTGGTATGTCATCTACCCTCTCTAGTTACTCCCCATCTTGTCCCTTCTGATGAATCTAATTTTCTCTTCTGAACCATTGTGGTTCAGAACATTTATGGGGTCATTGTCTCATACATCAGAGGCAGCTAGGTAGTAGAGTGGAGAGATCACTGGCCCTGGAGTCAGGAAGACCTGAGTTCAAATCTAGTCACAGATACTTATTCCTGTGTGACCCTGGGCAAATCCCTTAGCCTTTAGGTGCTTCTGTTTTCTCAACTCTAAAATGGGAATATTGGTACTTTCTTGGGTCCCTTCCTCCCCCTTCACCTTTCATTTCATGATGGATTTGAATTTTTTATTACTGTTCCAAAAAGAAGGTTTAATGTTGTTCATTACCCAGGAAGTGTAGAGAAAATGCACTTTGCCTCCTTAACAGAGGCAGGAAACTGGGAGTAGAAAACTGCATATACTATCGTGAATAGCTGATATACTGGTTGCTTTGGCTGAACTGCTTTCCTTTTTCTTTCTTAAAATGTTTATTACAATGGGTGGTTCACTGCAGGGATGGATTATTTAGAAACGAAAGTAACAGAAAAACCAAAAGACATCAACAAAAATAAAAGTGAATTTAAAAAAATAAATATCTTCATGTCATAGCCATTTCTGGAAACCCTCCCCACTAGTACCTGCATTAAATCCTCCCTTATGGCAAAGGGAAAAAAATTTAAGCAAAAATATCTAACACCATGACTTCATGTGACCACACACACTCCAATCTATCCTAGTAGGCTCTACTATGACAAGAGGAGTATGTCTTTTGGTTCCCTGGTACCTCACTTGTTTATCTTTCTTTTAGTGATCTTTTCATTTACATTATCATATTTGCTTCACATACTCTTCTTTTCACTCTTCTTATTTCTCTTTCTGCATCAGTGCAAATAAATCATTCCATTCTTCTCTGAATTCCTCATTTGTCATTTCTTATTGCACAATAAAATTACATTGCATCCATATACCATGGTTTCTTCAGCCATTCTTTAGTATCAGTGGGCATCTACTTTGCCCCAAAATGAATATTTTATATATAGAAGATCTTGGTTTCTATGTATAACTTCCTTAAGGTACAGTAACTTTTTCACATAAAACTGTTTTTCCTTCAGTAACTGTTCTTCCCAAGGAGAAAGTTAGTATAAGGAATGAGGAAAGAGAAATAGTAGTTCTTGATTTGATTATATTTCTATTCAACATAGACTGCTGAAGCTTATATGTAATGAAATGCATCTGAAAAGTAAAAATCTCACCTTTCTGAAATCTCCTCCAGTAGCTCCATTAATTTAGCAGCTAAACCAAGACGTCGAAATTCAGGGGCAACTGACAGGGCTGTGACATGACCATGCCACTCTTCTCTGGCTACTGAGCCTTCTGCTTTACCCATAACTGCCAACAAAAGCTGCATTTAGTAACAGAATTATAGCACTGCTTTAAGAATTGTGATAGCATATCTTTCTCCCAAAGACAACTGACAAGAAATGTTTAAGCTGGTAAAATTTTTGGAGTTTATCTATGTTAACAGTTACTGATTCAGTTAAAACATTATCCTAGCTACAATGTATTTAGTTCATACCTCTGATTTTACAATGTAATAAAAACTTTATCCTTAATATCTTACCTGCCCACCAAAAAGAAAACGTATTAGTAGAGTATACAGTGTACACTTACTGTAACCCATAAGCTCGCCACCAGGTGCCTCTGCAACTATGAAATACTCAGGCCAGTGAGCCAGATATTGTAAATAAAATGGTATCCCATACTGCAGTGATGTTAAGAAATGTAACTAATAACTGTGGGGGAACATGAAACCTGCTATTAAAAAGTGACTCCTTTAAAATATTAAGCTAGAAAAAAATAAAATATTAAGCTAGGTAGTATTTTCACTGTATTTGTACACTTTATGCTGGGCACAATATACTACTACATGGTTAACCATTCCAGGTCAATGATATGTTATAAATTCTAAAATAATTTAAAATGTATTTGTTATAGTTTCTTCTAAGCACTTGGAAAGATGTGTAACACGTCTGTGGATATAGATATATTCCCAAATGAGTGGAAAACTCAAATGCCAAGGAATTATCTGAGCCACACACAGTTTAAGTGATCTGACAAGGGTAATTCAGCTATTTATTGTCAAAAGTCTTCAGCCTATAAGATTATACTCATACGCGTATATGTGTGTGTATGCATGCATGTGCCTATATGTGTGATTGTGTGCATGTTCTACATTACAAATGTTAAAATGCTTTTTCCTGAGTAAGCAATGGTGGAAATTTCCCCCTCTACTGGTACACATGAGCAAAAATGTAAATACAAAGGAGCATACTGCATGCATGTATGCATGCACAAATAAAGAAATAACCCTTGCTAAAACAGCATATTAGGTGGAGGAAAATCTTCCAAACTGTCTACAGAGCTGTTCGAATCATTAACCCATCACTTTGTAAAGGATACAGTTTCTGTTAGTGGATCCAGATTGCTAAAAGGAAACCAAAAGATATATTAAAATTAAAAATTTTTGGCAATTAAATGCAATTAATAGATAGCTAAACAGGACACTAAAATGAAAATATCACAAGGAAAAACATAACTTCCTTCAAGGGTCTTAAATTCTAGTAGGGGAGACATGTAAATTATTAAGTTCATTCAAAATCCATATAGAGTAGAAAAAAGTAAAGCCCTTTCTAAGCCTTAAAGTGCTATCAAAATGTGAGCCGTCATCCTTGACTCGCCAAGGTGTATCAATTTTGCCCTCACCACACCTCTCCATCTGGCACCATTACTATGCTCTGACACTGCTACTACCCTGGTCCGGGCGTTTCATCAACTCACAGCAGCCTGCTGGTTGGTCTCCCTGCCACAAGTTTCTCCCCATTCTAGTCCATCCTCCACTCAACTGTCAAAGGGAGTTTTCCTAAAGCTCAGATGTGACATCACTCCACCTACTGAATAAACTACAGTGGCCCCTTATCACTTCCAAGATCAAATATAAAATCCTGTTTGGCGTTTAAAGCCCCTCCTACCTTTCCAGTTTTCTTACACCTTCCTTACCCCTCGATCCATGCTACTGGCACAAGACACTTTCAACTCCGGGCACGTTCACTGGCTGTCCCTCACCCATCTGCCTCCTCACTTCCCTGTTTTCTCTCAAGTACTATCTAACGTCTCACCTTCTGTATATAGGAAGCTCTTCCTGATCCTGGGTTGACAGTTTCCTATCTACCCTTGTGGTTTGTTGGTACCTCGTTGTCTGCAGGCTGTCCCCCCCACCCCATCAGATTGTGAACTCACCCAGGGCAAGGCCTCTCCCTCGCCTTTCTTTGCATGCCCAACCCTTGGCACAGAGCCTGGCACGCAGTAGGGGCTTCAGTCGATGTCTAGCATGATTAAGCTATTAAAAGTGGGGCATTGCATCACTTGCTTTACCTCACCCAGGAGTTGCCATGAATAACACCTCGCCTCGATTCTGGCAACGTGCTCCCGGACCTCCCCAAGTACCCCGCCTGTCCAGGCCGAGGAGAAGTGCCAGGGTTTCTCTCAGGACCCAACCACCCAGGGGCGCTGCCTGGCCCGGCGCTCCCCACCTCTCACACCACGAGGCGGCCGGGGCCGATTCACCGATCCTCTATTTGCGAAACGAGCGCGAGGACACCTGCTTTCCCCGGACTCGGGGCGGGCCGGGAAGGGTTCGGCCCGGCTCGGGCTCCCGTCCGGGCCGGAAACACAGGGACATCCGCGAGGGGAGAGCCCCGGATGCCGCCTCGTTCCCGCGCTGCACTCACATGTTGTTGAAGCGGAACAGGTCGTCACAGGTGAAAGCCCGGAGCGTGGTCATCTCGTCACCCGCCCGTCCCGGGCCCGCACTCGCGGCCCGAGCGTCCCCGCCGGAAGTGAGCTTTCCCTTCACTTCCGGCGGGGGCGGGAGAGGAGTCGGAGGCCGAGGCGGGGAAGAAGAGGAGGAACTAGGAGAGAAGCTGTTTCCGGTCTTGTCCGAGGTTGCCAGGCAACGGTGAGACTCCCTCTGCGGGGCGGGGCCGAAGGAGCTCGGGTGCCTCTGGGCATATTCTCAGAGAATTAGTACACTTGCTAAGGTAGGGAAACGTGACGGAGGCGGGGGCGGGGGGCGCCAGGATGCCACCCCATCCGTGTGCCCGGAGAACCAAAGGGCGTGCGTGCCCCACTTGTTGCTGATAAGCTCTAGGGCTGGAAGGAATCTTCGAGGTTACGTAGCCCGACCTTGTCATTTTACACCGGAGGAAAGGGGAGTTCACATAGACCGTGAGAGTCCAGAGTCCCCTATCCAGCTGAGTCGGGAATGTCCTCTCCCGTGTAGGCTTTTTGAGTCTGAGGACCCATCAGAAGCAAAATGGGCAATATTCCAAACTTCAGTGGCGTTTTACGGTAGCAGACATGTCTCTTTTTATGTGGTTAATCCTAAAGGCTTCTATTTGACAAGCCATGAAAGTGATAGAACTCAAACCATTCCATGAGCCCCATGCGGGCTGAACAAAGATCATCATCTATGCAAAGGAGCATTGAGGAGGAGAGAGGAGGCTAGCGTGAGGAGAACCAAGAGGAGAGAGTGCCCAGAAGAAGAGAGTGGTCGATTATCAAAGGCTGCAGAGAAGTCGAGAGGGATGAGGATTGGGGAAAAACCACCGGATTTGAGGATTAGGAGATCCCTGATACCATTGTAGGGCATACTTTCAGTTGAGGGTTGAAGGTGGAAGCCAGACTGCAAAAGGTGTGAGATGAGATTAAGCGGAGGAAAAGGGTGCCAACAGCTTTCCCCCAGGAGTTTGGCTGTGAAAAGAAGGGGAGATAAAGGATGGACCAATATGAAGAGAGGGTTGGGTCAGGTGAAGAGTTGCTCTCCTTCCTTTCTTTTTAAAAATAAGAGAAATCTGACTTGTTGGTTGGTAGCTAAGAAAGAGTCAGTAGGTCAGAGATGAAAAATTAGAGTATAATACTGAGGGAGCAATCTTCCAGAGGAGACAGAAAAAGATAAGATTAAGGGTACAAGTAGAATGACTGGCCTTGTTGAAAAGGAAAGTCATTTTATCAGAATAATGAAGAAGAAAATGAAGTAGGATGATGAGTTCTGAGGTGTAGAGTAGGGGAGAAAAAGGAGCTAATGGTAAATGACTTCAGTTTTCTCAGTAAAGAGAAAGGTGAGGTCTTCTGCTGAGAAGGGAAGGTGTAGTGATTATGGGAGGTTTAAGAACAGAAGAGATTTGGAACAGCCCCTGTGGAGAATGTGATAAGTCAGGGATGTGGGGAAAGGATTGCCCTTTAGATATGAGGGCCCATTGAGATTAGATAATAAATTTGCAGAAGACTCAGCCTGGTTGATGTGGGCATCAACTTCAGAATATGAGTAGGAACTGAAGAAGGAAATGGTAGGAGTAATCTAGATCATTGTTGGGCAATAGAACAAGGAGGGAGAGGGATTTCAGAGTAAAGAATAGTATACAGTTGAATTCATTACCTTTTATAGGAGCAAGAGAGAGACACTATGGTGTTATAGATGGCACGTTGCACTTGGAGCCAAGAAATCTTGGGTTCAAATCCTGACTTGGATACTTACTAGTTCTGTGACCATGGGCAAGTCATTTAACCACTTTGTGCCTTGGATCTTTTTATTTGTAAAATGAGAGAATTGATATTAGTGATCTTTAAGGGTTCTTCTAGATCTAAATCTATGTTTCCAGAAGGAAAGAAAGTGATTCCAGAATAAGAATAATAGAATGGAAAAGTACTGAGGGATGCAAGAACTAAGTGAATTCAGGTCACAGGATAAGCATAGGTTTAGAAGGAGTAGAGCACTGGGAAGATTACAGTCAGACAAAAAAAATTCATAAGTCTTTCTCATCATAGATAAATACAGGTTAGTGTTTATGAGTTCAAGGGTGTGATCATCCTTTTGTGGCTGAGGTGGCATGTAGATATGTCGTGGGAGTTGAGGAAGTTGATAAACTGAGTGGCCAGGATATTTAAGGGCCCATCAATATATATATATTAAAGTTCTCAGTTTAAGGACAGGATTTGGTCAGTAAAGAGGAAGGCTGTGACCTAGGCACTGCTCTTCTTGAGAATTCAAGGAGAATGATTTGGTGTTTAGTAGATAAGCACCACCAGGATCAGTATTACCTGCCTAACTCACACTCACAGATTGGGTCCCCAGGGAAGTGACTACCCTACATTCCAATGTGTGTGTATTGAACTCCTAGAATTAGAGTGCAGGATCCCCTACCAGTGCATTCACGATTAATTAATTGTGTCAGCTAGTTGACACAATTAGCTCAAAGCAATTTATTGAAATGGCTTAATATAGCTAGGAGTAACCAAATGTTTCTCCCCATAAAATCCTGGAGTACACTCTTCTACAAATATGCATTGTGTCTTAAAGAAGAAGCATGTCAATAAAATCTGAAAAGATCAAAACCTTAACACCCCATTATCTATGTTACTTGTTCTTTGTTAATTCCATCAAATGGGCTGAGAAAGGAAAGGAAATGAATAAGCATTTATATAAGAACTACTATGTGCCAGGCAGAGCATTTTTTTATAAATATTATTTTATTTTATCCTCAACAACCCTGTGAGATAAGTACTATTATTGTCCCCATTTTACAATTGAAGAAACTGAGGCAAACAAGTTAAGTGACTTGCTCAGCTAGTAATTTAAAAATCATTAAACTTCTTGAAAACAATTATTTAGTGGAGTTTTTTTTTTAAAGCCTGGCCATTACATTTCAAGAAATCATAAATAAAAATTTTCCAGGGCTTTTATAACCAGATGACAAAGTAAAGATAGAATCTACCAATCACCTAAAAGAAATCCCAAAAGGAATTCCAGAGCCAAAATACAAAGTCCTATGTCAAAGAAAAAGTACTGTAAGCATCCAGAAAGTAGTTCAAGTAACTGACAACTATTAATTGAGATCTCTTAACAGCCTCTAATGTAAACAAGAGATCTTGAAATACAATATCCTAAAAGGCAAAAGATCGTGGCTTACAAATGAAATTGTACCCTGAAAAGTTGAGTATAATCCCGTGGGGGTTGGGGCTGTGGGGAAATGGAACTTCAATAGAAGAAAAATTTTCCAACATTTCTGATGAAAAGATCAGAGCTGTCATGTTTTATCACTATATATATTTGTAATGGATTTTGTTTTTCTTTCCTTCTCAATGGGTGGAGGAGTGGGAGGAGGAGGAAGAGAATTTGGAAGTGAAAATAAAATTGAAGTTAAAAATAACAATCTCCCACTCTGAAATCCTAGAGAATGCTATTTACTGTAAAAAGTTAAGTATGGCTCATGACTTGGTCTTCCTAAAGGGAAAGATAAAAAAAAGATACCTAATGCACAATGAATCAGCTTTTTATTCCTATATAAAAATCAGTAAAAGCACAAAAGAATCACAGTGTGCGTTGACAGAATGATGAGAACAGAGTTCAATAATTTGGCATAAGTGCTGGTAAAATTTCCTGAGAGCGTGCTATTTAAGTTTCATTGGAACATAAAGTGATTTTGGCAAAGTTAAACATCTTACATTTCATTTCCTCAGGTTATAGTCTAATTAACTCCTGGGACAAGTTCCCTAACAAAATGGACCAAGCTGTGCCCTTTCCTGGCAATGGCTCCTCTTCAATGTTGATGCTTCCCTTGCTACCAACCTAGTCAAAAAAATGCTGCAGTTCAGTCACTCCAGTAGATAGTGCTGCTTCTGCTTGCAGACCTCCAGACCTTGCAAAAGTCATGTGATTACTTACTAAAGGAAAGGAAACATAGAAGAGAAGAAAAAGCAGCTAGCGGTCTATTGATAAATGCCTACTTGATTATACACACACACACACACACACACACACACACACACACACACACACACACACACACACACACATTCCATGTGGAGAACAGCAATGGGATCATGCTTATGTTGGGATAGGTGTAAAAGGACTGTTCTGTATCCCTCATTGGGAACACATCATCACGTGGAGAGTAGTAGCCAAGGGACCACCCACTAGAAACTGTCTTCAGTTAACTCCTCTGAGTCAACAACCAATTTAGGGACTCACCGATGAATCATATGTGTCTGGCATCCCCCAAACTCCCACACAGTCCCCCAAAAAAGTCATATGGGGGAAGGGATAAGGAAGAGGGAAAGATGAAAGGGACCTGCTGCAGAGATAGTTTATCCTTAATGTGCTTTATAAACATTAAGGTATCACATAAATGTCAACTATTATTTTTCAAAGATTCCTTAAAAGTGTGCTTTCCTTAATTTGAAGTCAGCACTGTTGTAGTCATACTTTGACTCCATTTTAGATATTTTCTTTGATTAATAAAAACACAAGTCATTCCCCAGTTGATAAATGGTTCAAGAATATGAGCAGACAATTTTTAGACAAAGAAACCAAAGCTATCTATCATCATATGACAAAATACTCTAAATCAGTATTGATTAGAGAAATGCAAATTAGAATAGCTCTGGGGCACCACCTCATACCTATCATATTGTAATATAACAGAAAAGGAAAATGATAAGTATTGGAGGGGTTGTGGGAAAATTAGGACACTCATGCACTCTTGGTGAAGTTGTGAACTGATCTAGCAATTCTGGAGAGCAATTTGGAACTATTCTCAAAGGGGCATGAAACTTTCATACCCTTTGATTTAGCACTAGTACTACTAGGTCTATATCCCAAAGAGACTTGGACCTATTTATAGGTCCTACTTATATTTATATAAAGGGAAAAGGACCTATTTATACAAAAATATTTATAGCAAAAGCAATATAACGATCCAATACAATTCAAAAGGACTCATGATGAAAAATGTTATCCATATGCAGAGAAAGAACAAATGGAGTCCGAATACAGACTGAAGCTTACTATTTTTTACTTTATTTTTTCATGGCTTTTGGGGTGGGATCTGTGTCTTCTTTCACAATATGACTGATATGAAATTATGGTTTGTATGATTGCACATATATAACCTATATCAAATTGCTTATTATGAAGGGGTAAAAGGTATGGAAGAGGGGGAGGAAGAAAATTTGGAACTCAAAAATTTTAAAAATGTTAAAAATTCATTTTACATGTAATTGATATATATTTTTTTTAACAAAAAGCTATTTTCTTTGAGTTATATTCTGAAGTGGAGATATAATGAGCCAGGATGCAACAAAAGCCAAACTTCTCTCTTCAGGGTCAGTTTGTCACCCCTTCCTGTACCCTCCCTCAGGATGATAATGGGCATTTATCTGGTTCCATGGTGAAACTTTTTTTGGGTGGTTTAAGTGGCTTGCCCAGGGTCACATAGCTAGTAAGTACCTGAAGCCACATTTGAGCTCAGATTGTCCTGACTGCAGGGCCAGTGTTATATCCAATGTGTAACCTAGCTGCCCCAGTGAAACTCTTTTCTAAGAAAGAAACATCTGGGCCATGGGTATCACTTAAAACTGTTTGTATGGAAAAATGCTCTAGCTTGTTAACATTGAGTATCCTGACTTGTGGTGACTGATTTTGCTGAATGCAAATATTTAGCTTGAAAATGATGAGTCCGTGATTGGTCTAGTACTCTGTGCCACACATCACTTTCGTCACTCTCACATCCTGCCTGTCTCCTCTCTTGACAATGATGTAGTCTATTAAATGCCAGTGCTTGCTATAAGGATGCATTCATGACATTTTGTTGTGGTTAGGTAGGTGAGAGTATTGGTGATGAGGTCATGAGATGCACAATTCTTTAGTAGTACGTGACCAATGCTACTTCTCTTTCTGACTCTGTTCCTCCCAAGGACTCCCCGCCATGTCTGATAGCCTATGGCTACTATGACATTAAAGTTACCCAGAATTATAAGCTTGTCCTCTTTCATCACATTGATGATGAGGCTCTCCAAGTCTTTGTAGAATTTTTCTTTGTCCTCATTAGGGTCTTGAAAGCTGTGGATAAGTTTACTTACATAGGTAGGACACTCTCCAGAGCTGTTCATATAGATCAGGCTTGAACAACATAGAGCCCACAGGTCATATGTTGTACAGACCTGCTTTATGCAAATCCTTCAGCAAAATGGACTATGTAAAGTTCCCTTTAGGGTAGGCCTGCACAACATACCACCCATAGGCTATATAGATGATGAGGGTGATGCACATATTGTCAATTACCTTAGTGTTTGGGAGACTCCAAAAGAAAGTGTGGGAGAGAAGTATCCAGCTGAATACCAAACTGAAGATCCATAGAGCTGTTGTGCTGATTATAATGTTATATGGCTACGAAACCTGGACAGTCTGTTAGCACCATGCCATGAAGCACTTTCACTTGAATTGTCTCAGGAAGATCCTGAAGATTAAGTTATACTTTCCACACCATGACTTTTCCCATCATGGTATTGATATGGGTCAGCATAAGAAATGAAATGGGAATTTTGGGGAAGTTTTGCTGAAACCAAAGATGACACACAAAGGCCAGCAGACAACACAGAAAAAGTATTTTAATTTAACATTGACCTACATATAACCTATGACCAAACACTTAACCCGAATTTTACAATAAGGTACTGTAAACATCCCACTAAAGAAAAAGAAAAATTTTCCAGGTTGCAGGGGCATCATGCCAGTAGATCTGGATAACTGTATCTGACATGATAACGTACCAGACACTAAGGTCCTCTCTAGAGATGAACTGCCCAGCATTCAAACTCTGTTTCAGGGAACACAACTCCAGTGGGCTGGCCACATTGTTCAAATGCCAAATTGTTGCTGTTTATACTTTGTTCTCAAAAAGGATCGTGACATCAGGGAGGTGATGCTGATGAGGGCTGCAAGGGGGAGGGGGTAAGACACCCACTAAGACCAGAGTGTGAGGAGCAGGTTGCCTGGAATGAATTTGCAGGCTCAAGCATTGTTGAGGTCAAGGTAAAGATTTATTACACTTTTCAGTGGGCAAGAGTTCTTAGGGAACCTGCAACCTTAGAGGGGTACAGGTAAAGTTTATATAGGATATTCTACATTATAGCATGTGTCAAATATGCGAATTAGGTGTGTTAGGGTGAGATTGAGGAGTGGTTCTTAAAGGAATATGCACTTTTGGTATCCACTGTGCAGGTATTTTATCCAGAGTTCATTGAGAAATAGCCCAAGGTGGGGCTACATGGAAGTGTGCTTGTAGACCTGAAATGTCACTAAGTCAATTAGCAGTCAGGATTGACTCAGGAATAACAGGCTGCTCTCATCAATGTCTTGTTAGACAAGATAAATGTAAGGGAGTATACATAAGTCTTAAGTCTAGGATACATGATTGGTCATTGAGTAGTAAATGTTGTTATGATCCAGTGCACAGCCCATTCAACCAGTACACAGCTGATTCAGACTAATAAATTCTATAGGTGCAGCTGGCTGCTGTATCAGGAAGAGATATAAGGGTTATTGCTGGGGCAAGCTGTCCTCGGACTGGGGAGAAACTGCCTGGGATAGTGTTTTGAGGCTAGGGAAAAATGTGATTTTTAAAGAGAAATGTGATTTTAGAATTGTGGCCCAAGCACACACACCTAAGCACCCCATCAGTGCCATGACATGCAATTGAACTGGATTTAAGTGAGATAGGGTTGCATAAATTTATTTACCAGCCTCACTTTTTCCTCTGGAGTGATCTGAGTCCAGTGGTGAGATATAGATCAGGGTGAATGAAGATGGCCCAGGATGCATTGGGAGTCCTTGGCCTTTTTAAGCTAAGGCCTTTAATAGGTCTCAGTTTGAATGAGGCAGTACCCATTCAATGATTCAGACTAGATAAGAAATTCAGCAGAAAATGACTTCTATTCCGCATGCTTACCAAAAATCTCTTAGGGATGTGCTAACATTGTGGTCAGAAGAGGTGGTGTAAGGACATTGTCAAGGTATCTCTAAAGGACGTTAATATTGACTGAAATATGGGAAATGTTAGCACAGAATCATGTAGCATGCTGTGCCCTTGTCAAAGAAGGTGCTGTTGTCCATGAGCAGAGCAGAATCTTAGAAGCACAAAGGAAATGTGAGCTGTGCAAATCCAGACCCTCCTCCACTTTAAATATACTAACAGTCCACTTTTGCCCCTCTGGACTCATACTCTGATCAACCACAGCTTACAACACTCTCCCAGTGACACATTGTGGTGTCATTGATCTTTGAAAACAAATGATGATCAACAAGTAAAATAATTAAAAACATAAAATGACAACCAATGACCTTTTATTTTCTTCTGGAAGTAAAGACAACTTTGCGCACAAGCTTTATAGACATTTCACTTTCACCTGAGAACTGTAATGTCCAAATGACTCATAAGGTCCAGATCTACTGACTAATTAGGCATGACTATTTAATCCTTTCGAATCTTAGCTAACCCTAGTGGTGGTCATCTTCTCCTCCAAGAAGGAATGTAGCTGCAGGAAGTGCCTCCTCCTGGGCATCCAGCACTAATTCAAGAACCCAGAAACTCTCAGAATCCATGATCTAGCTGCCAAAACTGGAAATGTCTGTTGCTTAAGATTACTGTTCAGTGACCTGTGCAAAAGGAAGAAAAAAAAAACCCAGGAAACAGAAAATGCAGCCAAGGGTTTGGGATCCAGTCTCAGGCTCACCTTGGCAAGTATTTGTGCTTGCTGCCATTTTGTTCAAGTGGCAGTTACCGTTGCTGCTGATTTCTCCTTGCTCTCCATCTCCTGCTGACTGAGTGAACACAAGGAGCAGGGATATACCCTTTAGACTAAACTTAGAATTTTTTTTACTATCTGCTTAGATTTTGACCTAAGTGAATTTCTGCCTAAGATTTCCTACCTTTGATGATTTCTGGACGAGGAAGTAGAAAAGGGGAAAAATCTTGGTCCTAATAAAATGTTAGTAATTATGAGAAAGAAATAATCATTTCTCAACATTTCTTCCTTCCAAAACTGCCTGTTCAGATCCTTTGACCATTTATCAATTGTGTAATGACTCATTTTCTTAGAATTTTGACAAAGTTCTCTATATATTTGAGATATGAGACCTCTATCCTAAAAACTATCTGTAAATCCCCCCCACCCCCAGTTTTCTGCTTTCCTTCTAATCTTGGCCACGTTGATTTTATTTGTAAAAAACAAAACAAAAAATTCGTTTAATTTAATTTAATCAGAGGAACACTTTCAAAGCAGTCCCTTAAACTCTTTAATGTCTTAAAAGTATCCCATTCTTCTAAATGACCCAAGTTCCTTCCTTCAAAGACTCCCATTTCCTCAGTGCAGTTTTCCCAGGGAGATTTTAGGAAGTGAACAATGAAGCATGATAAAGGAAAGATTACTGGACTTTCCACTGTAATAGAAAACTTGGGTTTGAGTTCCAATTTTAATATTTACTAATAGTGTGATATCGAGGGTAAGTCATTTAATCATTAAAAGTCTCAGTTTCATCATCTAATATATATTTGCACTACCTATCACACAGAATTGTAAGGATAAGACAAAGTACTATAATGTAAATTATAAGATGGATTCATACTAATACAAAAGTCTTCTGGTCTTTTTACCTCATCTCAAAACCTGTTACAGGAAGCTTGTTAACTAGAAATCTCCACTTGGTAAGATTATCAAAGTGAAGCTTTTCTCTCTGGGACCAAGTAAAGTACATTTATTTCTCCTTCTCCTCCTCCTCCTCCTCATCTTTATAGCTGTCATTTATAAAGTACTTTATACATTTGATCTCATTTTATTTTCCCATCAACCCTATTTAATAAATAAGGAAACTAGGGCAGATAGAGGTAAAGTGACTTACACAGGGTCACACAGCTAACAAATGTCTCAGGCCAAATTTGAACTCAATTCTGCATGACTCCAAGTCCAGTGCTCTATCTGCTATTACATCCAGATGTTTACATGACAGTCTTTCAGGCACTTAAAGATAACTAGAATATACTTGTAATTTTTTTCTTCCTCAGACTCAACATTCTCATTTCTTTTCATTGATTCTCATAAGGAATGAGGCCTTTTTTTAGCGTCTTTGTTACTACCTTTGTCTATGTCATTTAGCTTATCACAGTCCTTCCCCAAATAGGACTCACAGAACTGAACCAAGCACTTCAAACGTAGCCGGATCAGGGCAGATAACATCTTTTAATGCCCTTTTAATAAACAATTAACATCTCAAGCTCCAATTTTCCACTCATCTATTGAATTTGATGGAATATTGAATGACTTATGTATGGTAAAATAAACCCCACTTGTCTTTAACAAAACAAAGGAGTTTTAAGTTCCCCTCTCTTTTGATGAAGGGTTTAAATAGGAATGGAAGAATTCCATTACAAAGAGTTTTTGTAGATACATCTATATTATAGCTTTCCATTTTTCTGCTTAGCACAGGTCATGATAAGGTCAGGAAGATCATTTCCCAAAAACAATTTTTTTAAAGAAATTTTCATCATCCTTATGGTTACTATCTAGTAATTGTGTTGAAGTACAAAAAAAATCTATGTTCTTAGAGTCTCTGTATACAATCTGAGAAAAGAATGGGGGATAAAAGGGTTGAGGGGAGATTGCATTTAATTTGCTTCTGGAGAATTTTTTTTAAAGATCAGATTTAGTTCTAAGGTATAGTCAGAAAAGTACTGATAATAAATTTAGCTGAAATTTTTTTTTAAATATTTATTTACTTATTTAACTTTTTACATTCATTTTCACAAAATTTTGGGTTCCAAATTTTCTCCCCTTTTATCCCCTCCCCCCACCCCAATACACCGAGCAATCTAATTTTCCCTATCTCCAATCTGCCCTCTCTTCTGTCATCCCTCCCTTCTCTTGTCCCCATCTTCTCTTTTCTCCTGTAGGGCCAGATGACTTTCTATTCCTCATTAACTGTATGTCTTCTTTCCTAGTAGCAACAACAATACTAAACAGTTGTTCCTAAAACTTTGAGTTCCAAATTCTCCCCATCCCTCCCTCCCCACCCATTCCCTTTGGGAAGGCAGGCAATTCAATATAGGCCATATCTGTGTAGTTTTGCAAATGACTTCCATAATAGTCATGTTGTGTAAGACTAACTGAATTACCCTCCATCCTATCCTGCCCCTCATTGTTTCTCTTCTGTCTTTTGATCCTGTCCCTCCCTGAGTGTTGACTTCAAATTGCTCCCTCCTCCCATTGCCCTCCCTTCCATCATCCCCCCGCTTGCTTATCTCCTTCTCCCCCACTTTCCTATACTGTAAGATAGGTTTTCATACCAAAATGAGTGTGCATTTTATTCCTTCCTTTAGTCGAATGTGATGAGGGTAAACTTCTTGGTTTTTTTTTTCTCAGCTCTCCTCTTTTTCCCTCCACTAAAAAGTCTCCTACTTGTCTCTTAAATGACATATAATTACCCCATTCCATTTCACCCTCTTTCCTCCCCCTACCTTTCTCTCTCACCATTTACCTTAATTTCTTTTAAGATATGGTCCCATGCTATTCAATTCACTCTGTGCTCTCTGCCTCTGTATTGTGTGCATGTGTGTATGTGTGTGTGCGTGCATGTGTGTACATGAGTGTGTGTGGTCCCACCAACTACCCAGATACTGAAAAGTTTTAAGAGTTACAAATATTGTCTTTCCATGTAGGAATGTAAACAGTTCACTTATGGTAAGTCCCTTATGACTTCTCTTTGCTGTTTACTTTTTCATGCTTCTTCTCATTCTTGTGTTTGAAAGTCAAATTTTCTTTTCAGCTCTGGTCTTTTCATCAAGAATGTTTGAAAGTCCTCTGTTTCATTGAAAGACCATATTTTCCCCTGAAGTATTATACTCAGTTTAGCTGGGTAGGTGATTCTTGGTTTCAGTCCTAGTTCCTTTGCCTTCTGGAATATCCTATTCCATGCCCTTCGATCCCTTAATGTAGAAGCTGCTAGATCTTGAGTTATCCTGATTGTATTTCCACAGTACTGGAATTGTTTCTTTCTAGCTGCTTGCAAGATTTTCTCCTTGACCTGGGAGTTCTGGAATTTCGCCACAATGTTCCTAGGAGTTTCTCTTTTTGGATCTCTTTCAGGTGGTGATCGATGGATTCTTTCAATACTTATTTTGCCCTCTGGTTGTAGAATATCAGGGCAGTTTTCCTCGATAATTTCATGGAAGATGATATCTAGGCTCTTTTTGTGATCATGATTTTCAGGTAGTCCCATAATTTTTAAATTGTCTCTCCTGGATCTATTTTCCAGGTCAGTTGTTTTTCCCATGAGATATTTCACATGATCTTCCATTTTTTCATTCTTTTGGTTTTGTTTGGTGATTTCTTGGTTTCTCATAAAGTCATTAGACTCCATCTGTTCCATTCTAATTTTGAGAGAACTATTATCTTCAGTGAGCTTTTGAACCTCTTTTTCCATTTGGCTAATTCTGCTTTTGAAAGCATTCTTGTCCTCATGGGATTTTTGAACCTCTTTTGCCAATTGAGCCTATTTTTCAAGGTGCTATTTTCTTTAGCATTTTTTTGGGTCTCCTTTACCAAGGTATTGACCCGTTTTTCATACTTTTCTTGCATCTCTATCATTTCTCTTTCCAGTTTTTCCTCCACCTGTCTAACTTGCTTTTCAAAATCCTTTTTGAGCTCTTCCAAGGCCTGAGCCCACCGACAACCCCCTGGGATGTCTGGGATACAGAGGCCCCGCCCTCCACGTCTTTCCCTGATGGCAAGAATATTTCCTCGTCATCACATCCGAAAGGCGAGATCATTTGCATCTGCTCAAAAAAGCTCTCTATAGTCTTATTTTTCTTCCCTTTTCTAGGCATTTTCCCAGCCAGTTACTTGAGTTCTGAGATTCCTGTCCACCCCCCGCCTAGATCCGCCCAGCTAGTGCTTGGGGTCTGAGATTCAAATGGGCTTTCTGTGGCAGGTGCGGCTGCTATTCAATGTGAGCTTTAGTTCGGGTGCTGGGGTGGGGGCAGGGCCACCTCCCAGGCTCAGTTCCCTCAGGGGCTTTATGCAGAGACCTTCAGCAATGGAGCAGGTGGGGCAGGGCCGTCTCCCAGGCTCAGCTCCTTCAGGTGGTTTATGCAGAGACTTTCAGTAATGAAGATCCTGCCTGCTTGGGGAGTCCCGGGGGCCATGGCTGCTGCCTCTGCCTCCGCCACTTCCTGCCCCTGCCTCTGCCTCCGCCACTTCCTCCCAAGGCGGCCCAAGCCGTGGAGACACCCCGCTCCCCTCTCGGCCAGCCCAGACATGTCTCTCACTGACCTGTAGAGTCTGTGGGCGGAGGGACCTTCCAGGCCGCCAGAGGTTCCATCCCTGAAGCCTGCTCTGATCTGCTCCTCTTGGCCACGTGGCCAGGGCAGCTCTAGGGTGGACTACGCTTTCCGGGGCGCGACGGACCCTGGGGATGGCTCTCCAGGGCTCTCTGGAACGGAAATCTCTTCCACTGTGTTTCTGCGCACCCTGCAGTCATCCAGAACTTGTGGGGAGCTCTTCTTACATTAAATCTATGGGCTGTGGGTTCGGAGCTCGCATACGTGAGTCTTTCTACTCTGCCATCTTGACTCCGCCCCAATTTAGCTGAAATTTAAAGGGTAAGTGCTGGAATTAGAGCTCTTTAGATTTTGAAAGGACTTTAGTCCAAATTCCTCATTTTATAAATTTAGGAATCTGAAGCCTTCTGTCAGATTAAGCAACGTGTCCAACGTGGTAAATGATGGAGTTGAAACATGAATCCAGTACTCTTTTCCACTATACAGTGCTGTATATTTTACATTTTACCTCTTTTAAATGTCAGATTAACTTACTACAAATGTTGGATGACATCTAACTTCAATAGTTAAAAAAATAATGTTGGTTCTTGAAGAAAAACAGGTTTTTTTTTTTATTAAAAAAATTTTTTAAAAACATTTTTATTCAAAGTTTTGAGTTCCAAATTCTATCCTTCCCTTGCTCTCTCCCTTTCTCCCTCCCTGACATGGTAAGCAATCTAATATAGATTATACATGTATAATCATGTTAAACATTTCCACATTTAGTTATGTTGTGAAAGAAGAATCAGAACAAAAGGAAAAAAACATGAGAAAGAAAAAAGAAAAAAAAATGAAAATAGTATGTTTCAATCTCCATTCAGACTCCATAGTTCTTTCTTTAGCAGTGGTTAGCATTTTTAATTACAAGTCTTGAAATTATCTTGGATCATTGTATTGCTGAGAAGACTTAAGTCTATCATAGCTGATCATCATACAATGTTGCTGTTACGTTACTGTACAATGTCCTAGTTCTCACTTCACACAGACTCAGTTCATGAAAGTCTGTTCTGATTTTTCTGAAATCAGCCTGCTCATCATTTCTTATAGAACAATAATATTCCATTACATTAATATAACACAACTTGTTCAGTCATTCCTCAATTAAGAGGCATTCCTTCAATTTCCAGTTCTTTGCCACCACAAAAAGAGCTGCTATAAATATTTTTGTACACGTGGGTCCTTTTCCCTTTTTATGATCTCTTTAGTATACAGACCTAGTAGTGGTATTACTGGATCAAAGGGTATGCACAGTTTTATAGTACTTTGGGCATAGTTTCAAATTGTTCTCCAGAATGGTTGGATCAGTTCATAACTCCACCAACAGTGCAAGAGTGTCCATTTTTCCACATTGTCACCAACATCCAGCATTGTTCTTTTTTTGTCATATTAGCCACTCTGCATGTCTCTAATAAGTGGTGATTTAGAGCATTTTTTCATGTGACTATAGATAGCTTTTATTTCTTTGAAAACTGCCTGTTCATATCCTTTGACCATTTATCAACTGAAAAATGACTTTTATTTTTGTAAATTAGATTCAGTTCTCTATACATTTGAGAAATGAGGCCTTTTTTCGTTTTAACCACAAGCATTTATTGATGTTTCAAAAAAGACAATTTGAATGGAGCAGTAAGATACAGCTGTGAATTAAAATGTTAAATATGCAAGTTGTAAAGTACCTCTCTAACAGATCACAACTAGACAATTTTCCCCTTTTATAAAATTCCTATATTGCATCATTTGAGCAGTAAGGTTGATTCATTCCCTCATGAGAAAGTCACTGTCAATTTGCATCTACTTTGCCCCATGTGACCACCTCCTTATTCTACCTCTCTTTTTCAGCTGGCATTCTAATTCAGGATAGGTCAGCAAAAGATCCCATGAATACCTTGATCAGTCTTCTCATGTAAATAAGCAAGCAAACATGAAGTTAGGAAAAAGCCAATCCAGGGTAGATACAGAAATAAATTAATTCATACAACAGTTAGCATGGCACAGCCTGATTCAGAGAAGTCTGAAACTGACTTTGGCAGGGAAGTTGTCCTGACTTTTTTCAAGGACCTACAAACCCACCTCAGGCACTATCAGTGACCCACCCTTCCTTTCTGAAGAAACATATACATACATACATATGTATATGTATGTATGTATGTATACACACACACACACACACACACACATACATATGTGAGGCGCTAAGGAATCTAGTTAACCTGGAGGGTAATTTTGCAATCTGACCGCTAGGTGGCGCTGTGGATGTTGCGCCTAGAGTCAGGAAGATATTTTCCTGAATTCAAATCCAGCCTCAGACCCCTACTAGCTTTGTGACCCTGGGCGAGTCACTTAACCCTATTTGCCTCAGTTTCCTCATCTGTAAAATGAGCTGGAGAAGGAAATGGTAAATCGCTCCAGTATCTTTGCCAAGAAAACCCCAAATAGGGTCATGACTGAAAAAACGACTGAACAACTTTGCACTAATACATTCATCTTTATGGACTTGTAACTTGAATTGTCTATGAATTCCAACACAGTCATTTGTAAGTGTCAATTTTAAAGAAAATTTGTGTGCAAAAGCAAGTATTGCTGCAGCTGTTGAGTGGTTCTGGTCCATGCATATCTTTGCTTTTATCCAACTTCAGTTGGTTGGAAGTGTATCCATGTTCCAGAGTTCTCATGTATCCAGAGCAGTTTACTGGATCCTCTCTCTCATGGAAGAAGGCAGTGGTGATCTGCTCCCCTAGGGGTTTGATAGCAAGCTCTGGAATTCTCTGGAAGTCTTCCAGTGGTACCATTTTCTCCTTTTTCCAGGCTGGTAAAGTGGCTATCAAGATGGGAGATCTGACTCTGGGAAAAGGCAGTTTCTTTTTATCCCTTCAAATTCTTCATCCCTCAATAATGTGGAGACTGATGAGCTCCTTTGGAAGTGGCAGCAGCAACGGGGAAGGGGATGGGGGAGAGGGGAGAAAAGGACAGGGATCAGGAAGGGAAAGGCTGAAAACCAGTTTTTATATCAGTGCAAGCACTGATCTTCCCTGAATTACTCATAAATATATTTTGAAAACATTAAAAACTTTGAAATTCCACTAAATACTCTCATATTTATTCTGAATTTTGGATAAAGTACTATTGATTTCAGTTTCATTCCATTGGCTTTTACTCTTAACAGGAAAAAAAACTGTTTTTGTCTCCACTGCAGATTTTCCCTGTATTAGAGATGATTCATGCAACTTTTCCTTTGTTGTCTTATATTGTGTAATTCCTTTTTAGGTGTCGTTGGAAAAAATTATATGCTTTGACCACACTTCATCATAAAACATTTTTCCTGTTCATTGAAACAAACACCATGTGCTCTTTCTGAGTAAACAGTACTGACCCAGATTCTTTTCCACAGTTGCAAAAATTCTGAATTTATAACAAGGAAACAGCTTGATGCTTCACCCATTGTTGTACTGTTTCTTTTGTTCGGATTATGTATGAGGGCTCTAAGTGCTTCAGCAAAAATATATATGTTGCTAAATCCTAGATAAGTTCCCTGGAAGGGAAACAAGGACAGATGAATGCTATGGAATGTGGAATTAGTCTGGCAGTTATAAAATGAAAAGATCACTTCTGATTTTAACATGATACCTCAAACCTGAAACTTAATGTAATAGACTATGTTCAGTTGTGCTAAGCAGGGTGCAAGGACTATTTATGAGAAAATCAAAAGGTACCCCTGGCATCCGGATAAGTTTTGACAAACACCACCAAATACTGACTTTCCCTTACTACCTATTATGCTTTATAAAAACTATGAGTACTATGATACTTAGTGTCATTTAAGACCACTTGGGGCAGTTAGGTGGTACAGTGGATGGAATCAGGAGGAACTGAGTTCAAATCCAGCCAAAAATCCTTACTAGGTGTGTGACCCTTGTCTAGTCTGTTTGCCTCAGTTTCTTCAATTCTAAAATGGGGATAACAATAGTACCAACCTCGCAGGGTTGTTATCAGGATCAAATGAGATAGTATTTGTAAAGCACTTAGCACAGTGCCTAAAACATAGTAGGTGCTTAATAAATGCTTATTTTTCCTTCCTTAAGTAAGAAATGCTCTGGGAATGAAGTTCTTTTAGTACTAAGTCAGCCATATATAAAAACATTTTTCCAGAATATACTAAGTAATGCTGGCTGACATTATATGGCCAAATAGTATTCCCACTAATTCACCCATAAAAATAAATACAAACAAACATACATTACCCAGCTTTTCCTGTACAACTTCTATTTGTCCTGATATGTAGCATGCTGATGAATCTATGATCTCCTTGATAGGAATACTCCCTCTAAGAATGCAGATCAATTCTGCGCCTTCCAGTCTTATATAGCTTTCATGCATGTTGACTCATAAACTTGCCACAGGAAGTCCACACACTCCTCATCAGGAGCTCGTCAGTCTCAGCAATGGGTTCTTGGGCCTCCATGTTATTGTGGGATGAAGAACTCGAGGAGATTCAAAAAAGAAAGGCACCAGCCTGAATTCTCTCCCTCCTCATCTCTACCTCTTGACTTCCTTGGAGTCTAAGCTAAAATTCCATGGGATCTTTGAAATATTATAAAGTTGATGATGCTTATATCCAGCCCTACTGAATAGGGCTCTGTTAAAAAGTTTAAAAACACAAATTATTAATAAAATTCTCAAAAGCTCTAAGTCCCCAGGCAATTTTTGGCTACCAGAATGAAATTGAACCTTTCCAGCTACTTAGATTCATTGTAATCAATTATATTGACTTTTGCCCTTATCCACACTCTGCCTAAGGCACTAATTTGAGATGCAATTAAAATTACCTTTATCAGTAAAATAAAATCCTTAAAATATAACCACAAGACAAATTTAAAAGAACAGGGGAAATAGTAGTAAACAAGATCATCTTTTTGCATGTGGTAATAAAAAAAAGGCAGACCCAGAGAGTGGAGTTACTATTGTTAAGGTAATTTCTTAAGGTAGGCATAGTTCACTCACTCCCTGCTAGATTCTCTTAAGGTAAAGAAATGAACCAGGGAAAGAAAACTATTCCAGCCTGTACAAAGTTTAGGAGCTCGTTAAAGTATCCTCCATGTTGCTTGCTGCTACTGTTGTTGCCCCACCCTGTGCCCCTTGGAGTTTCTCTTCTTTATTGTCTCTTGCAGAACAATTAAAAACTGCCGCTGTAGCAGAAAACTTCAGGCTCCAGTTCTGTGATAGCTCTTTCCTTCCCTGGGCTAGGGAAAAAATCACAACTTCCAGGATCTTTAGCAACTTCGCCATCTTTGCAAGGCAGCCAGTTTGGCTCACCTGAGTAACTGTGGCTTATGCCAGGCAAAGGATCTAATTCATGCAGGACGGTGGGGTGTGTGTATGTGAAAAGAATATAATTAGAAAGATTTCTCATGTGGTTTTTTCAGGTGTTCTGCTTCCTTCCTAAGCTCTAGGAGTTGATCAAACTATTGGAAGTGCATCTTGTTAACCATGAACTCAAATCCTCCACACTCTAGTTTTGTTAGATGGCAGGGAGCCTTCTATCTAGACCAGTATTTCCCAATCAAAACTAAGCCCACGGATGAGTCAAATATATACATTCTCTACTGTGGTGCCATTTCACTGCCTGTGTTTAATGTAGCTTAACATCTCAGAGCATGGGAAATTAGGATAATAAAGGGAAAGTGAAGCAACTGAATATATGAAGAACAAACTATAAGGAGAAGCAGAAGTCTTCTAATTCACTGAGAAGTCAAGATAGGGAAGGGACAAGAGTGTAGCCAGTATAGAGGTGATAGCCTGGGGGGGAGCGGGGAGGAACAGATGTATGAAGGCATTGGAAGTCATAGTAAGGATAAAGAATAGACTTAGAAGTCATAAGGCAGAGGGGAAAATGGAATGCTAACATATTATGATCAAATGAAAAAATTCATGGTTCATAAACATGGAGGAAAAATCTTTGTAGGTGATGACAAGCTAAAAAATTGGACTATCTGTGTAGCTGAGTTACAGTGAAGGAATACGTCATAGGAACTGGGTAGGTTAAGAAATGGGGAAGCTGGGATATTTAAGGGGGTATCAGTATGCATACTGAAGTCCTTTAGTAAGAGGAGAAGAGTTGGGGTGGAGAGAAAGACTATGCTCACTAAGCACTGAAGTCATTGAGGAAGGAACGAGAATTCCCTGTGGATCAGTAGAGCATATCTATCAGAATCTGGTCAATTATCAATTATATCAATTATCTTATCAACTTGATTAGTATGGATTTTAAAGGAGGAAATGTTGTTAAGTGACGGTGGTACAGGAGCAGTTTGGAAGCAACAATGGGTAGCATTGCTTTACATGAAGTCCAGGGAGCGGAGTGAGGTTCCTGTGTAAAAAGGTTTCCACGGCATGGTAAAAAATGTCCAGAGAGTCAGGAGGGCAGGATGAAGAGGAATGAAGACTAGTAAGTAAGAGGGTTTGGGTAAAAGTACAAGCACTGGAAAAGGTCGACAGCGTTGCACTGGCATTGGGAGGGAGCCAGGAGACAAAAGGAGCAGCTCCACATTTTTTCACCAACCCTTTCACATGCCTGAAATTCTCTCCCTCCTCATCTCTACTTCTTGACTTCTTTCTAGAAGGAGCCATTCCTGATGCCTCTTAACAATAGTTCCTTCCCTCTGAATTACACCTAACTTGCCCTGTACTTATTTGAACTTGGTTGTTTGCATGTTGTCTTCCTCAGTAAACTGTGAGCAAATTGAGATGAGGAACTGTTTCTACCTTTTAATCTCCAGTGCTTAGTATAGTGACTGGCACATAGAAGGTGCTTAATAAAAGCTCACTGATTTAATTTGAAATGTGTTAATTATGGAGTGGGCATACCAGAGAGCACATGGAAGGGATGGTTAGATCTGGTGTGGAACATTGAGAGGGCAGGCTTGAACAGGACAGGAGTAAAGGAGCAGATAGCTAGGGATGGGGAATGGAGTTTCTACATCAGCAGCTAGGGGTCTGGAATCATTGGAATAAGGAGAGTAAGAGGGTTTGGAATTATAAGAACCACTGAGGAATGAACTCAAGTGGAGTAGCAAAAATACTACCCATTATTACTTCCAACGTCTTCCTTCACCACCATCACTTAGCAATATTTCCTCCTTTAAAGTTCATACTAATCAAATCGATAACCCAGATCAGATTCTGATAGATATGATCTACTGATCCACAGGGCATTCTCATTCCTTCCTCAATGACTTCAGTGCTTAGAGCTTAGTGGAGAAGGGAGGCATGTGATTAGATTGTTAAAGCTCCTCCCTCAGGAGAGGTAATGAAGTTGTGTCTTGGTAGGAGTATGGTGGGGAGATTTTGAATTTAAGATGCCTCCACGACATTCAATTCAAAGTATCCAGTAAACAATTGAAGAAGTGATTTTGAAACTCAGAAGAGAGACAAGGTCTAGCTATATAGATTTTTGGAGTCATCTGCATGGAGATGATAGCTGAACCCATGATTGCTGATGATATTACCAAGAGAGATAGAAATACATAGAGAAAAGAGAAGGTCCAGGACAGAGTTAGGGAACACCCACAGTCACAGGGATTAAGAAGGATGAAGACACAGCAAGAGTTCGAAAAGGGGTAGTCAGGTAGACATCCATTTGTCTTTTGGAAAAATATATTCTCCTGTTAGCCCTTAACTTCAGAGTGGGCTACTGCTTTTAATGATAGGGATCCATTGCACATTAAGCTAACGAGCATTTATTAAGTACCTACTGTGCCAGGAACTGTCCTAAGTGCTGGAGATAAAAAGCAGACAAAAACGGTCCCTGCTGTCAAGGAGAGCTCGGTCTAAAGGGAGAGACAAAATGCAAACCACTTTGTGCAAACAAGTTATATGTAGGATAAATTGGGGGTAGTCTCAAAAGGAAACCTTCTTGTGGAAGGTGAAACTTCAGCTGAGACTTGAAGGAAGCCAGGGAAGCTAGGAGATGAATACAAGGGAGATGAGTGTTCCAGGTATGAGGGAGAGTCAGGGAAAGGACTGCAATTTGGGAGATGAAGCGGTGTGTGTGTGGAGGAATATAGAAACCAGAGTCACTGGATTGTAGAGGACAGCAGAGGGAGAAAGAAGAAAGATGGGAAAAGGTAGGAAGGGGCTGGTTTACGAAGAGCTTTGAGAGACAAGGAGAAGATTTGATCTTAGAGATAACAGGGAATCACTGGAGTTTATTCAGTGGTGGGGGAGGGGGAAGATGACAGTCAGATATTCTTTATGAAGGTTAGTTTTTAGGTGAATGGAGTTGAATTGGAATCAGGAGAGCCTTGAAGGCACGGAGACCAAAGAGCAGGCTATTGCAGTATTCAGGCACAAAGTGATGAGGGACTGGACTGGTGTGGCCTCAGGGTCAGGGAAAGGCACATACAAGAGATGTTATGAAGGTACAAACAACAGGACTTGGCAATTCATTGGATATGGATGGGGGAGGGTGAGAGTGAGGAGTCAAGGGTGACATAAAGTGAGAGGCCCAGATGACTAGGGGTGGGGTGGGGGTGGTATCTGCAACAGTACCAGGGAACTTAGCTGTATTTCTTCCAGAAACCATTCACACGCGCACACACACACACACACACACACACACACACACACACACACATATCTCCAAATCCACAGAAACCTTGACATTGGGGATTTTGTATCATATGGTAGGAAGAGAATTCCATTGTTTGGATTAATTTATCTTATTTTAATGTATAACAAAGGTCTCTTATTTTAAGAGTTAAGTTGTGTTAAAGGACATGCATTTCCACTTACTGTTTTTTTGATAATTCATTTTAATGTGTTATAGTGGAAAGACAGCAGGATTTGACATTAGGGGCCTTAGATTTAAACTCTAGCGACTTTGCCCCTTACTGTTGTTATTCCATTGTTTCAGTCGTGCCCAATTCTTTCCGACTCCATTTGCCATTTCCTTCTCCAGTTCATTTTACAGATGAGGAATCTGAGGCAAACAGGAGTTAAGTGACTTGCCCAGGGTCCCACAGCTAGTGTCTGAGGCCAGATTTGAACTCCGGAAGTCTTCCTGACTCCAGGCCTGGCACTGTCCAAAGCACCACCTAGCTGCCACTTACTAGCTATGACCTAATGTCCTTCCTGGTACTTCCCTTTTAGCATCTATATGTAGTCAGCAGGTGGAGCTATCTGGATGGGTTTATGGGTTGAAGGTGAAGGCCCACTCCTTTCTGTATTAGGGTACTGCTCACTCATCATCCCTCCACCTGCTTCAACCAGATTGTCTTTTAGTAAAGGCTTCTACTCTAACTTTTAGTCAGTGCCTCACAAGGATAAGGAACACACATTAGCTTCAAAAGAAAAGAACAAGGAATGCCTGAGGCTCCCCACCTCTGAGAAAAGCTTCCAACTTTTCTCCAAACCTGCTAGGCCATCTTAGTCTAAAGACTTTTGCATAGTTTAGGGTAAATAATCTAGGGTAAATCATTTAATATCTCCAGCTACTTAGCAGTTTGAGTTATTAATAATAAAAGTAAAAACTATAAGATTACCTCATCATTTTTAGCTGGGGGATGAGGAAAAAAGAATCCTTCAACCCTGGGACTGTCTCTTTACCTTCCCTTGTATCTCCAGTGTTTAGCGCAGTTTCTGAAACATAGTAGGCATTTAATAAATGCTTATTGACTGATATTTAGACAGAAATTTATCCCTTATTTCTGAAATCATACATCATTTTACTAGCCTTTTCTGATACAGTCCCTCTGTATACAATTCATACTAGATGTGAAGTTTTATGTGAAAAATATCAGAGATTGGGAACTGCTTAAAAAGACATGTTTGGAAGTCAGTCTCTGCCATCTGCAGTCAGAGGGAGAAGTTAATGTACTTCCTCAACTTTTCTGTAGATCTCAAGGAGTAACAATTCAACAAGCTTCTGCCACACCCATCAGTTTTTTGTTTTTGAAATATGGTTGCAAGGCCTCTGAAGCCAAGTCTGCAAGTCTGAACTTGCAGCACAAAATACCTGTCCTTTCTCTGCTGTTCTGTAGAAGCCTTGAGGAGAAAGAAAGGGTGCTGTCCTTTGCCACAACCTCCTTTTGGGGCTCTGGTTGCTCCGAAAAAACATGGATCCCATTGATATATACATTAGATGAAGAAAGCTAATGATCCATAGACTGAAGACTCCCAAAAAGGACATTCCTTATTTCTTAGGAAGGGATCTGAATTTACTATTCTCTTGTGAGACAGGTTGTCAGAGGCAGAAGAGGAGGCATTCTCATTATTGTCCACTGGGACCAGGAGTCTCCTGGGTGGAATGTCATTCTTCTGGCTTAGCTGTAGAAATGACAGACATGGACTGGGGAAAGGTTGTTCTGAACCTAGACCAGAAACCAAAGTTTGGATCACTGATTTGTTATTTTGGCTTTTGTAGGGGAGCTGCCTGTCCGCTGCTCTGTGCATCATCCAGAGAGAATGTGTCCATGCACACTCGCTCATCTTTTTCCATTTTCCCTAGCATACCGAGAAAACAGCGGGGACTACAAATCCCAGATTTGGGTTTCAGAGATTTTCAGCTGGGAAAGCATGTTTGAATCCCTAGTTATACGTAAAGTAAAGAGTTTGGTCCCTTCCAGATCATTAGGAATCCATAATCACATTTCACCTTCATAATTCTTTGAAATAAGTGCTGATTATACTCATTTACAAATGAGAAAACTAAGGCTTGAAGAATTTAAGACGCTTACTCAGTTAATTATTAAGTGTCTAAGGCAGGGTCTAAACTCATACTCTAACAACTGCTTTTCATATTGCATTTCAGCCACTGATCTTAATGGTAGCTTATGGAAAAAAAAAAAAAAAACAACCAAGCACCTAATGTATTTCCACATGCTACTGGAATTTTCCTGTCTCAGCCAATTGACATTCATTTTTGTCTACAATGGTCTCTAGGAGTTTATTCTCTTTCATTTCATATGTTCATGTGCATATTTGATATGGAAATGCATTTATATTAAATATGAAGTAGTGTGAAATATATATTTGATGTTTAAAATTTCAGATGATTTCTATCTTTCGGGACATTATTGGAAGGAGCTGGCCAGGGTTCTAAAGCTTAGAACTTAATCCTGAAGAAAAGTCGTTGTGTACCTTTATTTTGTACTATTTGTGACTTTTCGGTACAATTGTTTTAACAGTAATGTCTTTGAAAGTAGGAGTATCAGGAAAAGTAAAAGTGGTCCTAACTAAAGAAGTAATTTTCAATTGTCATTCTATAAATGAGCTATAAAATAATGGAGAAGAACTTGATAGAGGTAGGATGCCATTGAGTATTTCGGGAATTTATTCCCTCGAGATTCTCTTCTGGCACTGAAAAAGGGACCACACGGATCATTAAGGCATTCTTCCCTACAACAGTGGGAAGCAGAGATAACCTGGTGGTTCAGTGGATAGCGCACTGGTCGTGGAGCCAGGAAGACCTGTGTTCATATCAGGTCTTAAGACACTACTTCTGTGCGCCTCAGTTTCCTCAACTATGAAATAGGGATAATAGTATTTACCTCCCAGTTGTCATGAAGATCAAATGAGATATTTGGAAAACACTTTGCCTACAGTAAGTACTTAATAAAATGCTTGCTTCCATCTTTTCCTCTCGTAGTGTCTGAACAAAAAGTTATGAGCTTGAAAGAAATGCATTGGAGGCAAGTTAGTATCTCTGTGAATGAAAATAGTTTGCCTTTGTTTTCTTGTCTGTCTTGATAGTAACTTCCACATTTATACTAAACTGTTTTAAGCAGTTGTTCGGGTTTGTTTTTTAAACTTCTGGATCCTGAAGGTTATTATCTGACAACATACGTGATATCAAAACATTCTTCTGGTCTGTGTTCAAATTTCATAACATTTCTATATTTGGTGATTCATTCTCTTCCTTGCACACACACACACACACACACACACACACACACACACACAATCTCTTTATCCCTTCTAAATTTTACTGAAGCCTGTTTCCTGGCAATTTGAGAAGTGAGAAATGTCTGCATGGAGGAAAAAGTGGAGCCACAGGTTATGTTGTAATTTTAAAAAAGGAAACATTGCTCAATGGCAGGCAGATCAAGGAATGAATGGTCTTGTGCTGCTTTCTTCTGCTTACATCACGTTCTCCTGTTTTGATCTCTCTATTACACTCTATTATCTATCTAAGATTCTTCAGGTCAATTCTTAAAATCCATTAGTTATTTCTTGACTAAATGCTTTAATTCAAGGCAAGGCTATTTCACCTTTGTTTTCTTATGTAAAATAGGAATACAGATAAGAAAACAAATTCTTTTCCAGCTACAACATTCTATGATTCCACTCTCCACCTTCTTTATGTTAATGTTTCCTGAATTAGATTTTTTGAATGATAAACATGAATTTATAAATGAAAAACATTAATGGTAGAAAAGACATCATTTCTAATTTGTCCAGAAGAGGGCAGCCCAATGCTAGGATCTCTAATAAAGGGCCTAAGTGTTGCAAAATACAAGGTGTCCCAAAAGCTTTAGGGCAATTTTGAGTTATTAGAACTTTAAAACGACCCTAAGACTTTTTGGGACATGCTGTGTAAAAAAAAGTACATAGTGGAATAATGTTGATTCAGGGCTTGGGGGCTAGGCTTTTCATTTAATTTGTTAAATATTAAGTGTGAACACTTCAGAGGGTAGAGATACTAGTTGGTGTAGAGACAAAAGCCCTTCTGAACAAATGCCCTGATTCTGAAATATTGCTGAACTATTTGTTCCTGAAAAATAATTTCTGAGATAATATTGTCCTTTCATTAGATTTTTTTTTTTCTGATGCAGTTCTGACCATAGATTTCAACCACTCTGGCAACTTCCAGGATACAAAGTTTTTTTCATTGTTACAGACTGGTAGCTCATTTGTAATTGAGAGAGTTGTCCAAGGGACTAAGAGACTGAATGATTTTTTTGTGGTCTCATGGCAACAATCAAATATATCTATCTGGAAACGACCTGGAACCCAGGTCCTCCCAACTCCAAGGCCAGCTAGCTAGCTCTCACTTCACTACAGCAAGCTGCCTCTTTAGGCATATTGTATTTGGATTAATCATGATTTTCTATAACAATGGAAAGTAGTGCAGTGAATAAAATTAGAAATCCTTTTGCATCAGAAGTTTTCCTTGAGCTCCTTCATTCCACGTTCCCCAAATTCCTTATTTCCCCTGGGTATACATACTTTATTTTCTAACTGCAAACACTGGAAAAGATTTCTGATCTGTTACACTTGTACGGTGCATAGTTAATGGGATATTGCTGAAGAAAACGAAGCAACCAACAAAATTAATTTTAAAAAATGAAATTTCCACACATGACTATTATATAGTATTAAAATGTATTATGTGCAAAATCCATTCTTTGTCATTTACACAAGGGAATACATCACAGAATGTGCTGAAGGTTTCAGATATGTGACAAAACCAATGCAAAAAAAAAAGGTACAGATCCAAGTAATAGACAGCTACAAATTTTTACATGTAGCAGAACTGTTTTCTTGTAACTACTTGGATTTACACTGACAGAAGAACCACAGTTTACTGCACTCTTAAACCGATCTTACAAGCACATGCAAATTTAATTTCAATATATATTTCTGTAACTCAAAGGGATTTTTTCAATGACTTTCTAGATAGCCCCTTTCCCCTAAACAGCATCAATCAGTACATATCCTTTGTTTTCAACTCAGAAAAATTTGATGCTGTTAGCTTTGATTTACTGGGAGAGAACATTAGTGTTATCGTTGATTTTCTTGGTTGCTTTTTGAAAATTCTTTATGAAAATAAATCACATTCGAGACGGATATTGCCAAGTCACAATGCATATTTACAGTACTTTAAGCAGACATGACTCCATCTCCTTCTCCCACATTCTGTAAGGAGCCTGAACCAGCAGACTAACATTCATTCCTAGGTTATGTTCTATACATTCTCCCTCTTCCTTTCTCTACATTCAGTTCTTCCATTACTCCCAGCATCACTTGTTGATAAAAAACAAACAAAAACAAGAACAAAAACATACTGTGCATGAACAGAACTCAAGATAACAGTACATCAGACTTATCTAAAGGCATTCAGAGGCCAGTGTCAGTGATACAAGTTGATTAAAGAAACCCAGCAGTCTCTCCTTTAAAAAAATTTGTCCAAATGTCCAGTTACAGAAAAGAGGAACTTCTTAATGCAATACTCTAAAACCAGCAAGAGATTTATTTTTTGTATATTAAATGTTAAAAATCACATGCATAATTATAGAATATTTTATAGTTACAAAAATATTTTAAAAACCAATCCTGACAGTTTACCTGCAACTGCTATAAAAATTTCTATGAAATATAAAAACAGAGACTTTTTATAAAAAAAAAAATATTAGTTGTAGGAAAGGATGATGCAACCATCCACAGAACTGCGAGAGTTAAATTGATGCACTGCATCGGACAGTCTTGTCAAACACCGGCTGGTGAAATCAAGGGAGTACCAGCCTAGACAACAACAAGTTTATCCAGCATATACACATATGCTTAAATCAAAATAAACCTGTCTAAAAGGGCAGATAGAAAAGAGACCTCAGGATGCTTTAAAAATCAAGTGTCTGAAGGACACTGAAGGAGAATTCCTAACATTCCAAGAAACTCAGCTTGCTTTGCTCGAATACAGCGTAGGTGAAGGTAACCACAGCTGCCACCACTGTATGCATATTCACAATAAGCACTACTCACAGCTTGGCCACTGATCAAGAGACTGGAGCCTGCCTTTCTGAACCTCAGACATGTGGCTGCCAAGAAAGTGACATTCCCAACAATAACTCATGTGCACTACTGGGAAGAACCCTGCATCCTTCTATGATGTGGAGACATTTTCTTCTTCATTGTCTGGAAAAATGACTCCGTATGGATCACTCTTGATTCGCTTGTAGACAAAATGGAAGACATGAGGTTGTGGCCGACTGTGCAATTCAGCCTTGATTTTCTGGGGGTAAGTATCTTCTGCTAGCTGCTGCCAAGTTTCATCGACGAAAAGAAAGAGGCTGTACTCCTCAGGGTCTTGTACTTTAAACTTTTCAGCACAGAGTTGGCACACATCTTCAGTAGTAATATAGGGCCTCACCAGCAGAGTCTTTCCTGTGCAACCACTGTTAACCTCCTGGAAGGCAACTCGGAGGTAATTCTGTAGCAAGAAAAAACAAAAACCAGAAACAAAATCAGGACATACAGAGAATATCGATAGCCCATTTTCTTGGCTCAAATTGTACAAAGCGATCAATAATTATCAGACTAAGCTATATCACGAAATGTATGTGAAATGAATTTAAATTCATCAAGAGATGCCTGAGACTTTCCTCCTAACCAGGTGAGCAAAGCTTTTTGGAATTTCAGTGTCTAGGGAGAAAAAGTATTTCTAGGCACACTTATGGCCTCAGTTATTTCTCATATTAAAACCTTAATTTGCAAATAGAATCAATAAATGCAGTGAGTCATTTCAAGGCCCTGGTTGGTACTGATCTCCTCACTTGTTAGACACTTGGTGCCCAAGTTATAGGCCTGGGGACCCATTCCTATACTACTGCTTTTTTTTTTTTAAACTCTTTGATTCACCAAATTCAAGTAGGGATCCGGGGAAATACATTTGTAGTTTGTGTATAGTATGGCATAAACTATCATCTGCAAGGCTTCTTAAACTTTTGACCCCTCTTGACCCTTTTGGTGCTTCTCAAACTGTGGGTCACACATTTAAGAAGTTTAAAAACTGCTGAATTCTAGGGACAAAGAAGGTCACAAGTAGCTGTCAAATGTCTTTCTGCACACATACATATGTATGCTTAAATACATATACCTGGTATGTTGTATTCAATTCCCCTTATCCCTTACCTCTCACCTCCCCTTCCCTCAAGACAGCAATAATGATTATTGGCAAATCTGTCAAACACCAAATGTTTATACTTTGAGCTTTGAAACTACTCAATGAGTTGAACACACATTCTCTTTCTTTTGACTCTGTTGATGTTTTAAATCCTCACTTCCACCATCATTTTCTTTCAGCAGTGAATGCACATAAATCACACAAATCAACAAGTACAAGTCTGGAGATTTAACACCACATTTTGTATCATTAAATAGAAAGTAACTTGGCCAAGTAAAAATGCGGGAAAAGGACTAGATTTTGGTTTCAGTTTTTGCCAATTTCTGGCTCTGGGAATTCAGACAAATATCTTAAAGCTTCCAAAGCCTCAGTTTCCACATCTGCAAAATCAGAACAGTAATAATGCCTGTCTTTTCTTTATCATAGGATCACTGTCAAAATCAAATGAGATTGTGAGTTTTTTAAAATAATATAAAATGTTATCTAAATATAGAAGTGGCATGACAGAGTGTCTGTAGAGCCAGCCTTTAAGACAAGAAACCCTAGACTCAAGTCTTATTTCTGATCAATACTGGCTTTACGACCTTGCTCAAGTCACTTTTCCTCTGAGTGCCTCAAGTAACTCTCTAAAACTATAAAATCGCAGAAACTGCGTGGACCTACATAGGGCAAGGGAATTTCTTTATTAGTCATACTCTCCATCAATGAAATCAGAGAAAAAAAAGAGATTGGTAAATGTTTTGTAGTATCATCCAGACCAATTTGTTAACATGACAATCTAGAGGTTCTAAAGTCTGAAGTACTGCTTTTGCGTTGAACTTTTTCCTTGTTGGGCAAGCTATATAATCAAAATAGTCATTTTAAGTCTAAAGCTTTACAATCTCCAAATCATATTTGACTTCTCCAAGCTGAGGATGCTTTTCAATGAATGGTGGGCTCTTCAGCTTCTCTGTCTGCCATGAAAGGCAATTACAGGGAAGAAACACCAGATAATGAGAGCAGCAGTAAAGGCAGGGAATGCACATGGGGCAGGAGGAGTTGGGGAGAGGGAAGGAGCTGGGGAGAGGGAGCTCCACTCAGTTTCTAAGACATATGCCTTACAATATGTAATCCCAGGAAGAAGAACATATTGCAAGATCTTGAGTGTGTCTAAGTCATCAGACATTTGGAGCATTTGTTTTTGCAGCCCTCAGGGGAAAAGATGTAGCTTTCCTTTTCAAATTCATGTGCCTGTTAAGAAATTTCTAGAAGATAATTTTGGTATTTAACTTGCTGATCTTGCCTATTAAAGGAGAGCCAACTCTGAAACCGAACTCTCAGCTATTTGGAGAGAGATGGAAAGTCTAAAAAAAGAAGGGAAAAAAAAAAGAAGTGGGGCAAAAAGGCAGGGAAACATATGGGCAAATCTTTGAGTTCATTTCTATTCCTTGATCTGACTTAGAAGGAGCAGGGATCAATATGAATACCAGCGCCTTGGTGAATTCAAATTAAATCTCAAAAATAGCCATTTGTACATTATGTCTACACTTCCATAGCAGATTCAAAGTCAAAAGTAGAGCTCCTCTTCCTTCCCCTTCTGGCAATATTAATTCCTCTCTTCCATTTTAATGTCAGTTTGTTGTTTATGATGAAAAATTCTAAACTAAACAAAAAGCCCAGGTATCAGTTTGCTTGTGATAATGGAAAATCCTAAACTAGAGACAGTAAGAAAACCTGAGGAAGGAGGTGTTTCAGGAATTTTCTAAGTCTATTTCCTATCCCAGTTGCTATGGCAGCTGTTAATTCCCCAACATCACCAGCATACAAGGAGACTAGTCTAAGGTGTGGGAAGATGCGCTAAGGAGCAACCACAGGGACGGCCAAAGTGCCTAAGTTTTGATGCTGGCACCTCCAGACACCTATCCCCTCCATGATGCATGGTAGATGCCTCGTGCCCTCAGAGTTTGCTCCTCAGCCAACACCCCAAATGGACCCAATTCTGCCTTAACTTGACTTCATTTTTAAGTGAAGCAGACCCAGTATTTTATTTTTAACAAAGAAGGAAAGAGAGAAGTGAAACTCAAGGAGAGAAGGTAGCTTAAAATACTTCTTCCCTCTTGGGCATTTCAACAAAAGCCGGAAACACATGGAATTTAATTTCCAATGTACTACAAGAGCCAAGCCCTGATTTAACACTGGCCGCCTTCCTAGTGGGTTGAAAATGAGACAGATAAGTAATCCATTTTCCTTCTTCACCAGCCCTATACCTGAAAGTCATCCACGGAAGGGACAGTTCTATTCGTTGTTCTCCTCTTATGCCACTGTCTGAGGGTGTCTCTGGTCTCTGAGCTCAGCAGGCGAGCTGCTTGTTCCTCCTGGAAATTCTTTATCAAGGAAAGTGCTCCATAGGCACTAGTCAAGTAATAGCCTCCTGTGAAAGACAGCAATGGATGAGTTTTCCAGAGTCCTTGGTAATGAAATGATTAAAACTTTTCTGTGATAAAAATACATAAACTGCAATCAAAATGAGCTCCCCCCACTTCTTCAACAGCTCTCTTTTCTCTACTCGTACAGGAGTCTGCTTCATTGAAAACTGCCCAGCAGAATCAATCGTGACCACACGTTTCTCCTGGTCACACGAGCTCCTTTTGGAAGTAGAAATAATAACTTACTCACTGGTTGTGGAATCAGATATTCTCAGAGTTGGAAGGGGCCAGAGAAGCCGTCTAGTCTAGCCTGGACCCAAGGGGGCGGTGGTAAGTGTTTTAACAACTGCATCTACAAACATTTCCAATATAATTTTAAGTTTAATCTGTATTATAATATTTTCTCTGTTGTTTTCTTAAGTCTAGAAATCAACATAACAACAAACCAACTCTTGATTTGTGACATCTGCTGATTTCTTTGGTCTAAATGTTCACACTGAAAGCTGGCTTCAGTAGGCACCTGTCTATACCTGACCTAAGAGTCACAATGACAGGGCTAAGGCCTTCTCTGCACTCTTACCCTTCGCTGAGTCTAGCATGATGCTCTGTCTGCTTGCTTCACTGTACTGTATTTTAAGAAGGTATTTAATACAATATGTGCTAGAGCATGAATGATTGATATATTGACTCATCTTCTCAAGGGATGGGGCAGGGAGAGTGGGCAGGAAGCAGAGAATTTGGAACTCAGAATTTTTGAAAATGAATGTTAAAGTAAAAAAATATAATTGCAAAATACTTAATGAAATAAAAAAAATCTTATCCCCCTGAACTAACTTAACTCTGGACTTCCCTATTCTGGCGATAGCCCCATTATTGTGGTCACCCGGGCTCAAAACCTCAGCTATTTTTAAGGTCTTTCTTTCTTGTTTCCCTCCCACTCATACCTAATTTGGTCACCAAATCCCAGCAATTCTGCCTCCAGAAACTCTCTCAAAGCTATCCTTTCTTTTCTGTTCTTATTTCCCACTACCCTAGTTTATGCTCTCATGATCTATATCTTGACAATGGTCTCCCTAGCTCCATTACTTACAGCCTCCAATCTATCCTGCCTATTTCAGATTCATCTTCCCGAAGACACATCAGACTGTCCTGTATAAAACCTTTCTCTAGCTCTATCTATACTTTCCAAATGTATGAACCTTCAAAGGTTTGAGGTCAGGGAATCTGGGTTCAAATTCCAGCTTGACTACTGTCTGCTACCTTCATGACCTTTGGTAAGCTACTTAACCTTTCTGGGTCCATTTCCTCATTTCTAAAATGAAGGGCTTGGATGAGATAATCTCTGTGGTTTCTTCTAGCTCTAACTTCCCACCTTGTACAGGAAGCCTGTCCAGATTCACCTCAATTCAAGCACCTTCCCTCTGCTGATTATTTCCAGTTTATTTTGTATAGAGCCTGGTTGTGCATAGTGGTTTGCATTTGTCTCATTAGACTTTGAGCTCCATGAGATCAGGAACTGTCTTCTGCCTTTCCCCAGTGCTCAGTGCAAGACAGGTGCTCACTGGTTACTATGTGTCTCCGACCTACGATTCCACTTCTAACGTGCTCTATTCCCTTGCATGTACTCGCTGTTCTAGTCACAATGCACCCCTTGTCATTCCGTAAGGACACTTCCTTGCTTGCCTGTGCCATTCCCTACCTGAGAGTGTCCATTAAAGTCCATCCCCCTCCCAAGTCCCAGCTGAAATGTCACCTCTCCATGAAATCACTCCTGATCCTCTGACCTAGAAGTGACTTCTCATTCCTCTTAACTCTTGAAATACTATGCATTTTTTCTTATTATATCTTGGCCTGTATCAGTTGAGTTTTTTTAGGGGGTACTATATGCCTTGATAGATCACTTTTGTATAACATTGTAAAATTTATAGCAATTCTGCATGTTAGGTAACATTTTATTTCCGCTACTGGGATAAAAGACCTTTGAAGTTGGGGATCCTAACATTGTTTTACTCCCCTCCCTAAACTCTAGCACAGTGTCATCTTTAATAAATGCAACAACAAAGCCTGAGCTCCATCTGCTAAAGTGACCAGAACAGTGTCCTGCACACAGCAAGTGCTCATGAACAGTGGGTGAAGTGGAAGGGCCACATGGCACAGGCCAAAAACACTCTAGAAGCCCAGAGGATGAAGAAATGAGTGTGGGCTGTAGAAACCAGGAAAGACTGTGGAGAGGGTGGAACCTGAACTAGATCTTGAACTAGACTTAGGGTTTAGGGAAGTCAACAGGGTGGAGAGAAGTTGTTTTTCCCTTAGAAAAGGTTTTGTTAAACTTCAAAACTTATATCCAAGGAACAAAGGGGGAAAATATAAGAAAAGGAACTAAGTTTAAAGACTTAAAAACAAAAAAGTTGTAATTTCAGCAGAACTACTACCCTGACATTAGAATGTATTTAAAAGGGATTTTTTTCCACATGATATCTTTTCAACAAAAGTTAAGGCATACTTAATCAGCAGGAAAGAATTGTAGTCTGCTGCCCACCAAACTAATGAAAGGTTTAGCTTTGCCATATAAAGATTAGGATGAGTAATTCATGACCAGTGGTCAGCAGCCTTGAGCTCAAGGCTCTGTTTTAAAGGAACTCTTGCTGTCTACAGTGGCTTCAACCAACTGCTCCTATACTTTCACCAAAATGAATCGGACAGCACAAGGCAGGGTAGCAAAAAGGTAGAAAGATAATTAAATGTTACTCGGAGGAAAGATGGGAGAGACCCCAAATGAACAGGATACACTTTAGTAAAAGCATCCTCTAATTTTCGTCTTCTCTTTCCAGTTACTTCAACCCCCAATTTGAATACAGGAAAATAAATAAGAGACATGGATGTCCTTAAAAAAGAGAATGGCAATTTCCTTAGTGAATTTTTATTTTTTCACACACCACCCCCAACTGCTCAAGAATCTCACTTGCCAACAAACATTTTGAAGGCTACCCACTCCACACCCCCTAATTTGGCATTTTATTGTAATAATGAAGTGGCAGAAGGAAATGGAGCCACAAAAGTTATTGTGTATTTCTCTTAGTCCCTAAAGACAAATACACATAGCTTTTTCCTGTCCAAAAAGGGAGGGAAGATGAAAACAATGATCTTCATAATTCATCCCTGAATTCCTGATTCCAAAGTTACAAGTACTATTTGGGGTTGGGAGAAACAGGTGAAAGCCAGGTCAAGAGTAAGAAAGAGGCTCAGTATTAGCTGGTGGAACAAGAACTAAAGATATTTATTACTACGCCTGAATGGATGACTTCTGGCTCTCATCCTACTATTAGGGTTAGCAATGGGTGAAGTGAAATAATTAGAAGGAGTAGGAGGGAGGAGTCCCACTGAAACCAAAATCAAAGGCTACTTTGAGCTTCAGCTGCTTGAATTTGTGGAGAGTGGGAAGGAGCAGGCACATTTTGCAATGAGGACAGATGCTGTTGGCCCTTTAGGGCCTGCTCTATTTTCAGTGGCCCCCAAGTGCTGGTGTGACACATTTCCTAGCTACTGTGGAACAATCAACCTCTTTCCTTAACCAACCCAAAGCAAACCTCGTTGTTATCAAGAAAAACCTTTTAAAAACCATAGAGACCCCTGCATGATTCTGAACACATATAGAACTGAAATGGCTAGAGTAGGAAAAGTTACCTATCCGATTTCTGGTCACTTACCAAAGACAATACACCAAATCAAGCTTTACTGGTTACTAATCAATGCATTCTTGTTTCAGGAGGTCCCTGTTCTAAACCTTAAGATACCCTATCAATGTAGAAGTGGGAATCCTATTCTGTCTAGGGTGAGGAGAATGTAGGAAGAGAACTGAATGGCCAGGAATATTTCTCCTGGTAGAAATAAGTCATTTACTATAAAGCAAGGGTTCTTAACCTGGAATATGTGAATGCTTTTTTAAACATTTTTTTTTGATAGCTGTATTTCAATATAATTGGTTTGCATTGTAATTCTATGTATTTTATTTTAGGCATTTAAAAATATTACTGTAAGAAAGTGTATATAGACTTCAGATTATTGAAAAAGTTCCTAACAAAAGATGAAATTAAACACTTGTGCTCTGAAAGATGGTCCTAATTTCTTCCTCATATCAAACCCTGTCATTCTCTGATTTTCTGCAGAGTATTTTCCCTGAATACAAAATATAGTAAACCATCATTATTTAAAGAGCACAGTCCCTAATGATTTTGTTAACAAGTTTTTACCTTCTCCATGCAACAGCGATGGATCCAACAGCTCCATCATGTACTCAATTTCTGTATCCAGTTCAAGCATGTCACATTGTGCTATCACATACGTCAACACTGGTAAGAAGTCGTCTGCACCATACATCCTCCCTAGTATGGAGAAGGGAGACAAAAAGAAAAATCATTACCAAAGGTCATTTCCCCCCTCAGAAAGCATATGCAGTGTATTGTTTTTAATAGATTAATGTACCATTTATGCATATGGTGATGGGTGTTTTGGAAATTCTCTGGGATTATTACACCTACTCGCATACCCACCCCCACATCTCCCAATACACAGACATACCGGTCTATATTCCTATCAGCTACTATTGCAATCCCATACCACAAATTTCATCATGAGATTTTACAAATGAATTAACATAAAAACATGTATTTTCCCTCTTCTACGAATCTCAATTGAAAAGTTTTCTAGACTAACAATTCCGTATGATACAAAACATAGCTGAAGGCTCTTTCTGTATATCCTATTTCTGTGAACTCTGACATCTATCACAGTGTCTTGAACATGGTAAGTATTAGATAAATTTGTGTTAAATTGAAGAAGACCAATATTTAGAACTGAAGAGTCATGTAGATAAACTCCTATATTGTAAAGATGAGGAAACCAAAGCTCAAGGGTTCAAAGCTATAAGTAGCAGAATATGGATTTGAACCCACTCTGACTCCAAATACAGTTTTCCTTCCAATGCACCAGGACAACTTTATTTATACACTTGATTTGGATAGTAGATATAGATACCTATATAATCTCTAAATATCTTTTCTTTAGAAGATCTCATATTATTATAAAATATTATTAATATCAACTAATACTAGAGAAGCAATTTGGTGTAGTGGATGGAGTGTTTGTTCTAGGAGTCAGGAAGACTTGGCTTCAAATTACACATAGGGCTCTTACTGATTATGTGACCATATGAAAGTCACCTTACCTCTCCAGTTCTGAAATACCTCCTCACAAGTCTTGAGGCTGCTAGTTGGAGTACTGGGTCTGGAGTCAGGAGGAACTGAGTTCCAGATAATTACTATTGACCCCAGGCAAGTCAGTTAACCTCTGTTTGCCTTAGTTTTCTCAAATGTAAAATAGTGATAATAGCACCTACCACCCAGGGTTGAGATCCTATGTAAAGCACTTAACAGTGCTGGCATATAGAGGCACTTAATAAATACTCATTCTCATCTTTTCTTCTTTCAGTCTATTAACTTATAGATGGGTTATGATTTATGTTCATGGAGATTCTTGAAGATGGCATTTATAAAGTAAGTAATCTTTAAAATGACATTTAATACTTTCAACAATTCCATGTATTTCACATAATTATTTCCATTCTAAAGATGAGGAAACTAAGGGCCAAAAAATATTATGCTGCTTGCTCAGGGTCACAAAACAAATAGTGTCAGAGCCAGAATGCAACCTCTTATTATGTTCTGGCCAAGAATTGCACATTTATGTTTTCTAATGTCATCTGCATCTTCATTGCTGTCAAATAATGCTTATGTGCTATTCTGATTAACTTATTGTTATCTCAGTCTCTTGACCCTAGCTCCCAGTGTTACCCTCATCCAACTCTCAGAAGGGTACCTCATATCCTATTTTTCTGAGAAAATAGAGATTATCCATGGTAAACTTTCTTATCTCTCCTACTCCATGCCACAAAACCTGTTTATATCTTCACCCTTCCACCCATCCTTTGCTCCATTTTTAGAGGAAAGGGTGGCTCTTCTCCTAGGTAAGGGTAAACCCTCTCCACCTGTGTGCCTTCTCTAAAATATTTACACTTATATATCTTCATTTTTTCCCTTTATACCAGCTCCTTCCCCATTACCTAAACACATGCCCAGTTCTCTTCTTTACAAAAAAAGAAGATAGAAAAATCATAAACCTTCACCTGCCTTCACTATTCCCTCAAAACATAATCCTATGCCTTTCATTGACAAATTATTGGAGTGCTCTATACTCAATGCTTCTGTTTCCTTATAACCAACTTACTTCTACTGTGCAACCTGGTTTCTGATTCTACTAATTTACTGCAGTTGGTCTCCCCAAGTTATCTATGTTTTAACTGTTCAACTTAATAACCCTCTTCTTAGTCCTCATCATTTCTGTGGATTTTTGACAGTACTGCTCTGACTTTTCTTCCTGTATACTCTTCCCTTGACTTTCATGATGTGACTTTTCTTCTTTTTCTAATTTTCTTCATACCAGACTGACTAATTTGTGTCAGTATCCTTTACTAGAACATCATTCACTACTATCTCATAACTGAGCCCCCAAAGCTCAGTTCTCTATTCTTTTCTGTACATTATCTCTCTTGATGATGACATCTTCCCTGATGGATTTAATTTTCGTATTTGTGTAGGTGGATCCCAAATCTACATATCTATCCCTAATACATCTACTGAACTCCAATTCTGCAGTGCTAACTGCCTACGGGACATCCATGCCTGGATGTCCCATCAGCCTTCCCATACTAAACATGTCTTAAAATAGACTTATTCCCCCCTCCACCCCAACCTCATCTCCTTTCAAACGACTATCGCTCCAGGGATATAGATTTGTAACCCTGGAACAACCTCATTCTCTCAATCCCCATATTCAGTCATTTGCCAAATCTTTCCCATTCTGCCTCCAACTATTCATTTCCTTTTCCTTACTCATTTCCAAGGCTATCACGTTAGTTTAAGTCCATATCACCCCTTGCCTGGTCCCCTAATTTCATTCATCCTTCTCTCCATTTCATCTTCAAGTTGTCAGGTCTTCCTAAGTCTGACCGTGTCATGACCTCTGCTAAAACCAAACCAAACTCTTAAATGCTTCTGTATTGCCTACAGTGTAAAACGCACATTCCTCAGATTATATTTTAGGTTCTCAATAATCTGAATAGAATCCACCATTTCCAGTCATATTATTTCCTTCTATCAATCAAACTGGACTATTAGCACAAACTTAACATCCTATCTCCTATCTCCATGAATTCACACAAGCTAGTCTCCATGCCTAAACTATACTATTTCTTTGTCAGACTGAGCTGTTGAATCTCCACAATTAAGAAAGCTCTTCTTCCTTAAAGGCTTAGCTCAAGTGCCAGCTTTTCCATGAAGCCATCCCTGATTCACCTGAATGTGTCACGTTGAATACACTTATCTGCAGGCTTCCTAATTGTTAGAGCATCCTTGTAATACAGTCCATGGATGTCCCCTATTCCTTCTGCTTAAAGCACCTTCACTGTGGAGAAGTTTATAATGATATTTAGAATGATACCATGTATGTAAATCAGGGATCCATTGCTTTGTTCTTCTTTACTAATAAGTAAAATGAAGTGTGTCTGTTTCTAGGCCCATTGTAAGCAGTGTTGGAAAAACCTTCATTTGCCCATTTCCCAACTTTATAATTCACTGACAATATCTAGTTATTCTGCCACAAGAGAATTAACCAAGAAACAGATGTTTCAGATACATATCCCTAAGTTCATTATTTCCTATGAAATATATTTGTAGTTCATTTCTTTGAATATTGAGATACATGATTTTGAATAATTAAAACAAATAGTCATTTGACAAAACAATTTACTAAGGCACATTTTAGAAATAATATAGCTTTGATCTAGTATAGTCCTCACCTGAGTTATTCTCCATGACTGTATAAATTAGTTTACAGACTCTCAGCAGCAGCATGACTTTCTTTTCAGGTGAGTACATCTTCTGCATGGTCATGAATTTGACTTTGATCTTTTCGACATCCACAAAATCTGGAGTTGGGGCAAACACACCCAGGTCCTGAGGGCTCCTCTGTCGTACCAGCTGCAGGTTCTCTTTTAACTGCTTCCATGATCCATCAGCAGTATGGAAATCCTTTAGCATGGCTTCAACATGGCTCTTCAAAGGTTTCAGAATACACTTGTGCATGGCCTTCTCCAGCACGACATCTACAGGAAAAAAATGCAGAGAAGATCGGCTTCACAGTCTCAAAAAGGAAGAGATGCCACCGTAGGACTCTAGCAGGGAAAGCTGAAACTTTTTTCCATTAATAGGTAGAACTAAACATTCTCACACAGTATTTGTTAATAAACCAAACTACACTTAAGTAAATACATTCTAAATGTATTCTTTTTTGTGGGGTTTACATAGGGGGGTTCTTGACTCCAGTGCCAGTACTCTATCTGCTGTGTCACCTCTAAATGTATTTTCAGAGTGAAATGAAAGATGGAAAATACATGCATTTAAAACTTGGATTATACTGGACACTTTTGGGATGTATTCTGTTTATAGCCAGTAAGTCCCTGAAAGCAAAAGAGATGATACGTTTTTGTTCTCTGTATCATTTTAGAGTTCATGCATATCCCACATAAGACCTTTTCATAATCTCATCAATGCAGTATAACCATACCTACTATTAAGAGTATAAAAACCACGTGGTAACTGTTTGGACAATCATCCATTTATAACATTGGTCCTTTGGCAATATCTGTTACCTATAATGTTGTTTTACCTAATGCTGTTTCCATGAAACCACTGAACAACATCAGATAGAGTATGACCATAAAACAGCTCTCTCACTCAGGCAAGAGAATGACAATACTAAAAATACAGTAGGTTTTATATAAAATGTTTATTCCCTTCCCCTACCTCATCCCACCCCAAGTCCCTGGACTCCAAGTCTAGCCCTCTTTCTCCTATACCATGTGGCCTCCTTAAAGTCTGATTTACATAATTTAAGGAATTTAAGTTATAATATTCTATTTTCAACTTGATTCCCCAAGAACAAATTTGTGCCCCAGGCCACAGTATATAAACCAATAGTATTAATATGAATTATCCTCACAAGGTCACATGTGGCTGTTCTAGCCGGTAGCTACCACTTGAGAAAGAAAATGGACTAGAAGCTTTGACTAAGATGTCCAGATTATCTGTGCTGCTGTTCGGCTGGCCTCAGCTTTTTGGAAGCCCCGTTCCTCAATAAAGTTTGAAGGCAAATGTGTTTTATTTTGAAAATCAGCTTGTTCTTATATTTATGGGAATAGCTGTTGAAAAATCACAAGCCCCCATATTTGTGAAAGACTAAAAACCATTTTCAAAAATCAGATTTAAAATAATTTGACTGTATTTATTGGACAGTATTAGAAAATAATTTGTTTTTGCTTCAGGAAATGTGAATTTTATCATTTTTGTGGGGAGGGGGGAAAAACAGATAAGATCACATGAAAATGATGAGAATAACGTTTTTCTCACATTCTTTCCTCTTGAAAGCACAAAGCCTCACACTTGATTTTTTCTTCTCTCCAATATCCTGACACCAACACCGTATTTCAGCCCCCAAAAGGCTCCTTGGCCAGAGAGGTTTGAGGAAATTCTAAACTACAGAGATGGGACCTAATCAATAGGACTAACACAGAGATTATAGATAAGATTTTGTGAAACTGAAACTAACTGACCACAAGGCTAATCTAGGAAACTGCCTCAAAACTTAAGTAAAGATATTGACCATGGTTATTACTTTTTACTTTTTTAACTTAAGCTCCAGTCTTCTTTGGGTCTCCTGCTTACACTAAGAACATAGTTATTCTTTTCTTCCTCCCAGTCTCAGAGGATATCCAACTTGAGAAAAGGATGTCTTTACACTGTAAAGCCTAGTGTTTGACATTAAACATAATCAGTTATCATAATTTTTTTAAAAGCTCAAACATTCCTTCTGACTTTCCCTTCCCCCAATCTGCCCTCCTTTCTATCACACCCCTCCCTTTCCTTATCTTCTCTCTTTTTTTTGTAGGGCAAGATAGATGTCTATACCCCATTACCTGTATTTCTTATTTCCCAGTTGTACGCAAGAATAATTCTCAACATACATTCCTAAAACTTTGAGTTCCAACTTTTCTCCCTCCCTCCCTCCCCACCCATCCCCACTGGGGAGGCAAGCAATTCAATATAGGCTACATGTGTGTAGGTTTGCAAAAAACTTCCATAAGTCATGTTGTGTAAGACTATATTTCCCTCCATCCTATCCTGTCCCCCCATTTATCCTATTTTCTTACCATATTTTCAAATTTACTTGACAATAATTATTTTAACAAAAATCTATTTTTTAAGGAAAAAGTCATCATAGGATTGAATAATATAATGATGTCTTCTATAGTTAAAATGATGTCTTCTACAGTTGTTTGTGGTTTTAATGTTAATTCATTCTCATAATGCTAATCATCACATGTCTGCCATATCCAAAATGTTACAATGAAACTAATGGTTGTAACTTCACAGATATAAATAGATTGTCTATAAAAAAATGAAACAAAAATAATTCACTCTAGTTTCAGGTTGACTACACTGCTTCTATATTAATTATAGTCTTGTTTACTTTCAAAAGGGAATTGAAAATGTTTTCATAAATGCTTGAAAAGCAATATAGTTTCTTGTTCGTACTGCTGCTACATCATTTAGTAGTTTTTCAGTCATATCAAATTCTTTGTAACCCATTTTTGGGGTTTTCCTAGCAACCAGTGAAGTGGTTTGCCATTTCCTTCTCCCGTTCATTTTACAGATGAGGAAACTAAGGCAACCAGAGCTAAGTGACTTACTCAAGGTCACACAGATAGTAAATAAAGCTGGATTTGAACTCAGGTCTTCCTGATTCCAGGCCAGGTGCTCTATCCATCTACTGCTATAGCCTATGCTGAAGCACTCTTCCATGATTCTTCAGAATGCACAAGACCCAAAAGACCTACTCTCATACAGTATGCTTCTAGTTCTTTCTTTTCTAGAAATCCCTCTCCTGAATTTTTCTTTTTGGGGGTGGGGGGGTGGGAGTTATCTTGCTCCCCCACTCTACCAAAATTGACTGTTTCTTGAAAGATGCTGAACTGCCCTTTGTGAGACCTGTCTCCTAAACAAGGGGATCCACATATACCCACATCCACACGTGTGTGTGTGTGTGTGTGTGTGTGTGTGTATATGTAAAATAGTCACGTATATATGTATACATACCCATACTTATTTATAGGCGTAACCATATTTGATCCTCAAAACAATCCTTAAAATAGATGTTGGGGATTGTTATCCCCATTTTATAGATAAAGAGACTCCTAAGTCTGAGAGGTTAGGTTCCCCGTCTAGGGTCACGAAGCTCATCAGTGGTCTGAGGTGCGATTTGAATGCCTTTCTAACTTATTCCCAAGTCCAACACTTGATCTGTTATACCAAGTTGCTTCCTACTGTGCACTAAGATGAAGTACATCTTTTCTCAAATAATCATTGTGGAAACTCCTGTAGTTCTGCAGGCCCCTTTAATCATACTCTCTTGCAACTTCCCAGACAAAATTATAATAAAGGGAGGTGTGCCCATGTGGGGGCACACATATAATTTTCCTTCTTATCTCCTTTCTGTGCTTGAAGTATAACTATAAAGTAATGAGACTGACAGTCATGGGTCTTATTGCCCCAAGGGTTTTGTCTCATCACATTAGTCACCCGAGAAGTTCCAGGACATGAGGGTTCCTTCTGTACTTTCTGCATTTCACAGTCAGTGCACGATGAGCATCCGCTAAGGAAGGACACACGTCTTATTAAACATATTCCCTTTGAGGGCCTTCATCATCTTAGCAAAAGGTCTAATGGCCAACTGAAGATTTTGTCTTTTTCTTCAGACTGAGACCAATGGTCAGAATTCGTTAGTATTTTTATATTAGAGAGGAAAAACTCTGCAGATGTGGATGAGACAAAACTGACATCACTCAACACAAATAGGGCCCTCAACCTAATATTCTGGAAACATAATAATGATCCCACAGGAGATCTGAAAATCATATTATTCATACTATGTGTTCTTCAAATAGATTTTTACTGGCATCTTTGGCTTTATACTGTTTCTATTCTTCCGTCTCTCTTTCCCAACTCCTCTTAGAAAGCCATCCTTTACAATAACTTAAAAAAAAAGGTGAGGAAGATAAAAACAAATCAGGAAGAAAAATCAAGACATTGAAAAATCTGCCACATATGCAATGTTCCACTTTCAGAAAAGGGTGGGGTGAGTTCAAGCTCGCATCCACATGTTAATTAGAGCCTGCTAATTTCTTTGTGTGGACAACTGGACTGATTCTGATCTGACATAGGCTGTTTTTGCAAAAGCTAGTGACAGGCGGGTAGGTACAAAGGAAAGTCAGATACTCCTCACTCTGATCTAATAAGGGTGCACAGTACATTTTCCATGATCTCCCCCCATCCCCACCCCCACCCCCACCCCCACACCATTTAGGAAACATTCCTAAGGAGTTAAAACAACCCAAGAGTTAGCTAATGCAAGAGCAGCTCGCCTTCTTGTGGAAGGAGTGATACGATTTTACCTGAAGACTTAAAGAGTCCAGGCTATGTCTCATAACTGACTCAGTTTACATGAAGACTAAATAGGTCTGGATCTCTCTGGGGTGAGCCATTTTTCTTTGTTAATAAAAATAATAACTAGCATTTACATATTACTTTTAAAGCTTACAAGATGCTTTTCAAACATTATCTCATTTCATCCTCTCAACTCTTGAGAAGCAGTTGCTATGTCTGTCCCTATCTCACAGATAAGGAAATTGAAACAGAGGTTAAATGACTTGCTTAGGGTCACATAGCCATTTAAGTGTCTTGAGGCTGGACCTGAACTTGGGTCTTCCTGATTCCAGGTCCAGCACTTTACTGCCCTACCTAGCAGCCTTTGTTCTTTTCTAGGACCTCATATACTTCTAAGCTCTGCCACTCAACTTAATAATCGTTCATAATTAATAAAAAAATAAATTAAAGATTATTTAAGTAACAACTATGTCCTAGGCTGTGGGAATACAAAGACAAAGAATGAAATAACCTTAGTCACCAAGACTTACGTGTACTTACAACAAGGACAAACATAATCACCCACACACTCGCACTGAATATAAAGTGAACAAAATACAGGCAAAGCAGTTAAATCCAAAGAAGCCTGGGAGGGAGGGTGCCAGTGGCTGGGGATGGCAGGTGGTGGTGTCAAGAATCAATGATCACAACACAGTCTGAGGAATAATGAGTAGAAAAAATGAAAACAAATCTAGAAACACTCCTTGAAAAAAACCAACAACCTTTCAGAGCAGTGCATCCGTCTCTGTTGTGGAGGGGAGATGTGCAGAACTGTAGGTCCTGTCTTACTAAATGATATGTGGGCTAGTTGTGCTGAATTGACCGTTTTCTGTTTCTTTTATTATGTTATAAGTGATGGGAATGGGAGGGAGCATATTGGGAAATATAAGTGATGTAAAAACAAGATAATACTATGTGTTCTTCAAATAGATTTTTACTGGCATCTTTGGCTTCATACTATGTGTTCTTCAAATAGATTTTTACTGGCATCTTTGGCTTCATACTGTTTCTATTCTCCCGCCTCTCTCTCCCAACTCCTCTTAGAAAGCCATCCTTTACAATAACTTAAAAAAAGGTGAGGAAGATTAAAACAAATCAGGAAGAAAAATCAAGACATTGAAAAATCTGCCACATATGCAATGTTCCACACTTTCAGAGAAACGCATGCCCCGTAATGATGAAAGAATAGTTATTTATTAGTAGTACGATCTAGACAACATGGAGTGTCTTGTTTGGCTAATAGCTACAAACTCTCACAGTATCCTTTTCTGCTAAGTAGAAATACTTGTTCTTTAAGCAATGTGGCTAAATTGCCTCACAAGAGAAATATATTTTAGAAACTGGATGTAAGGTTAGAATGCTACACAATTTTACATTTTTAGGCACACTTTGTCTTTCAGGTATATGTGTATATGCAGAGATATATCTGTTTACCTCTCTAACACAAAATTTCCCTTTCTTAGAGGCAAGGTAGTGAAGTAGCACAGTGGATAGAGTGCTAGGCCTGGTGTCAGGAAGACCCAAGTTCAAATCTTCTCTTAGACACTTACTAGCTGTGTGACCCTGGATAAGTAATTTAATCAGCCTGCCTTTGTTTCCTCAACTATAAAACAGAGATGATAATAATAATACCTACCTCTCAAGGTTGTTGTGATGATCAACATAGATAATTTGGCAATTTGTCTCTAATATGGGATCATAAAGTTTAGACCACTAAGACATCTTAGTGGTTATCTAATCTAACTTTATTTTATAGATAAGAAATCTTAAGTCCAGACAGGTAAAGAAATTTGCCTTGTCACTTGGCTAAATAGGTAGCAATGTTGGGTTAGTACCTGGGTCTTCTGACTATAAATCCAGGCCTTTTCTTACTCATCTTAAAAGAACTGCCTGCAGGTAAATGACCTGTCCATGGTCACACACAGCTAGTATGTACTGTAGGCAGCACTTGATGCTAGACCCTTCCTTAACACCACATTGTCTGTCAGTTCAAAACATAACTATAACAAACTATCAGTTGTGATTTAAACTAGACAGCGGTAGATGGAGCCCACCTAGAAGTGCATGTGTATATGAAAATCGGACAGAAGGACAATGAGTGCCCAGAGATCTGTTCTTTCTGGTCCATAACACAACAAGGAAGATGTATTTGTAATATCTTGGATATCGCATGCAAAAACAAGGCCTCTAAAAACTGAATCAAAAGATCTTCCTACTCTGGCAAGTATATTACCTGCAATAACATGAGAGAACTTAGTTCATTTACCTAGATAACTAAGATATACCACTGTGGGGGAGGGGGAGAAAGAGAGAAGAGATGGAGAGAGCTATGGTATTTTTGGTATGTGATATGATCATTTATATCAGTAATTCATCATCATCTGTCTAATGCCAGTACTGAATTTCATGCCCACCTCTTTCAAGGAAATGAAAATTTGCTGAATACAATAATTTCAAGGATGGAGGGAATGAAACTGACACGACAAATCAAAATTTCAAGAATGCTTCTGAAACAGTTGGAACAATTTTATTATTCTTGAAATAAGACAGAAAATGAGTAGAATGATGAACTAAGAGGGATTTCATTTGCATATAATCATAACAATATCTATCTGCAATGAGTTTTTCTAGCACAAGATTCTACCCTTGGAACTTCTGGATTTTAATGTGTTAGATTAATCAAACTGTAGACATAATAATATTACAGAAACCAGTAGTCACCTAAACTCAAATGCTAGTGCTGTCAAGTAAAACTAAAAGTAATATCAGTATTAATAATAACAGCTTAGTGCTTTATAAATACTTCACATATTATTTCATTTTATCATCTCAGCCACCATGTAAGATATGTCGCACAAAGGTTACCATTTTAAAGATGACTGAACTAAGGTTAAATGACTTAAATGTCACATTTAGCACTAAAATTCTTTGGATTACAAATTCAGCTCAGTTTCCATCAGATCATGCTACTGATCATACAACTAATCCACTATTGGTTGGGTATAAGCATTGCTTTTTTTTTTCCAGTGGGTTTGGTGAGTTTCATTCTATTTAGTCACTCTTACCTGGTCTCCCTTGTCATTACTGGGACACACTTTGGAAATAGCTGGCTGGGTCTAAGGTGAAATTTATGGTCAAGGAATAGTATGATGAAATACAGAAGCATGGAAAGATTGACATGAAATGATGCAAAGAGGAATAAGTAGATACAGTGATGTAAAAACAAAAGATATCTATAAAAACTTATTTTTAAAAATGTCAATTATCATCTTAGCTTGAGCATAGGTAAAATCAGGAAAAGTACTATCTACTCCTAATTTTTTGATTCTTTTACATAAAATCTTTGTGAACCAAGTATACATTCTATAGCTATAAAAAATTCAACAACTAGAAAGTTATTCCAGCATTATATTTATTCAGCTTTATTTTTGTGGTTCCATATTTTACCATACTGCCAGAGTCCTTGGCACTATTAAATGATTCCATATCAGAAACTGATATCACTTTATCAATAAGCATTGACATATACTTTGCTCCTGATTCCTAAGGCTCACGGGACCTTTCCATCTGACTTGCAGCTGAAACCTCCCCCATTAGAACGTGAGCTCCCTGACAGCAGAGATCTTTTTTCTTTTCTATTTGTATCCCCAGAGGTTAGCACAGAGCTTTGCACATAGTTAGTTATTAATAAAAGCTTCATTCATTCACTTATTCATACCAGAAAAGGAAAAACAAACTATGGCCTTATTAGAAATGCTTGACTGTTCCTAGACATGAACAGGATTACCAGCTCTGACAAATATAGAATATTTTCTAGGTAGATATTTCATCTCTAAAGTAGGATAGTTTTGGTGGTCACAACTTATTTATTTTGGCTCAAATGGCTTTTTAAAAAAATATTCACCATTCTATTAAGTAAGAGAGCACTGACCACCGTTAGACACTTGTGTGCTAATCCTGACTCTTTTCACAAATTAACTGCAACTCACAATCTCCCTGGATCTCAGTTTTCTCATTTTCCTAATTAGGAGAGAGGATCAGATGGCTACTTAAGTCCTTTTCAGCTCTAAAAATATTCTGTGAATCTATGATTCTGATTCTACTTCCCTTTCCCTCACTTCATTAAATTAGGGTTGAGCAACACAGGCTATGTCTAGACAATTCTGACCAAACCAAAATTTGGTTGGTCTGATGTGCTGTGGTCCTTAACATGGTTGTGTTGCTTACAGGGGACTTGCAAGCACTGATTTATACAACAATCCTGTCAAATAATCCAGCCTTTGCTGTCTGTAATGAATGTATTACACTGACTTGGCTACAGGAATCCCAAAGGTCTAACAACAAAAATAATGAATCTTATATTTAAGTAATACTTTCTATTTTTCCTATCATCTCATGGAGACTTCATAAAAACTCTTCTCTGAGAATGGCTGGTCTGCTTATTAGTATCCCCATTTTATAGAAGGAGGGCATTGTGGCTGAAGCTAAGGAAACCTCTGTTTTCCCAGTCCGTTCCACCAGATGTGAGAGGGGAGGGGATGTAACCTGCTCATGTTATTTTGGGTATTGTAGCAAAAAAAATAAGAACAAAAAACGCAATAACAGCTTTGCTATCATTAGCAAGCACCTGTTTTGAATACATTTTGAGGCCGGGAATTCTTCGGATGGTTTGCAAGGTGAAATTATCTGAAGCTCCACTTGGGACATTCTCCATGCCACTTGAGAAATCGGAGTGGGTGGCAAGAGCAGCCAGCTGGCTACTTGATGGTGTTGTTAGGAAGGTCCTACCTTAACAGCTCAGGTACATTTTGGGCCTGACTAATTATCTAAATGTTTGGGGTCACAAACTTCTTTTGCCATTGCGCTCATCATGAAAAGGTTTTATTTTGGCTGGGTCTTGCCTACTCTTACCTTCCACCTTATTAGTAAGTGCAGCATTTTCACCATGTTTTGGAAGCTGGGCAAGTTTAATTCTTGAAGCAGCGGGCACGCGAACTGCCTGCTTTAAGTAAGAAACAAACGAAAACCACCACCCCCACCAAATTGGGTGCATGCTCTGTAGTTAGACAAAGCTTTAATTTGGTCAGATTAGAGAGAACTTTAAAGGTGCTTCCCAGGAAATTCAAAGTAAGTTCTCTGCGTATCTGAGGGGAATCTAATACCATAATACTAGGTCTTAAATTAAAGACAGGGTTGCTCCTAAGATAAAAGATCTAGGGCATATTTTCTGCACATACTAACTCTGTAAGCAGGTAACATTTTGAGTTTCTGCTCTCTACAACACTGACAGCAATGCTTCCAGAGGCAAGGGTTTTGGCTGGTATTCCCAAAAGGACAAGGAAATTAAACAGAAATCAGAGGATCAGGCTGGGGCCTTGGTTCCTTTGTAGGGATTTTCTGTGTAGGATGGCTGAATCAGTCTGCCACATAACTCTCCGCTTAGATCAGCCACAAGCTCTTGCTGTTTGCAGGCAGGGTGAAGGAAACTCACCGCTGCGATGCAAACCTCTTGTTTCCTTAAACTGCCTCTCCACATAAATTATCCTGGAGAGGGAAGCTTGGGAGGCCTGAAGAAAGAGGATGCTTGTCTAGGTACTGCCCTGCCTTCTAAAGAGTCAAGGCAGCAACAGGGAAGCCTTCTTTTTAGCAACTTACAACACATCAGCTTTAACCACACCCTAACAAAGGACAGAACAAATCAGGATCCCAACTAGGTCAAACCACAAGTAGGAAAAAAAAATCCACAATAACAATGCTTTAATTTCTTTGCATGGAAATCAAGAAGAAACTTTAGTTTCAATAAACAAAACTGCAGAAAAGACTTTGTATGCCACACAAGGTCTACTACTTCTTGGAAAAAAACTACCAGACTCTATTAAAGGAAAAGAAAGGAGTTTTACTTTTATGAAATGCCTTATGTTGTTTAAGAGTCCTTTTCTCTGTTGCTGTCCAACAAATGCATTTCATGAAATTAGTACTTTTTGCACATTTAAATGTCACTGCTTCACTGTGGAAAAAAAAAAAAGCAACCTGCCAATTTCTCAATCACCTTTGAATACCTTGGCTAAAGCTGCCAACAGTAACTCAGCCTTGGAATGAGCTTACAAGGAAAGAATATCTTCTTCAGAGGTGTTTACCCTTTACATGACTTACAAAAACATGCTGCTTATACATGGCACAAAAAGGCAGAAGAAAAGATTCATGCTGTAAAGTTCTCTTGCTGATTTTTGTGCTTAAATTATTACCCTATTTTATTTAGGGAGGGGGGTATCTCCTCCCCCTCCAAGGGGAGAGAATCCAGAGAAAGGTAATTCAAGAAATCACTGAATAGGAAGGGGACATTCCAAGAACAGGAAGGCAAATTCAATCACTCAGACCTCAAACTAGATCTTGCTCTTCTTGGAAGCAGAGTCACTATTTGACAATGTTCATCCAATGCCCCAGAAGTCCTTAATAGCAAGCAGCATATACCTTTACCTTATTTCTAAACCTTCAATGTACTGACGGAAAATTTAGGCAACTTTCCTTTTTAATATTTTTTCTTGTTTAGATTTTCTCCGGAAAAAAAGATAAACTATCTAAAATGTCCCACAGGGGTTGAGACAGCCAATAGAGTACATAAAATACAATTTAAAAACAAAAAGCAAAGACAGTAAATTCTTACCTATTTGGTCTTCTGGAATTAGGGATTCAATTGGGGGATCCAGTTCGGAGCTCTGAGACAAATAGTTCTTCACTTGAGTCATGAATTGTCGGATGGTCTGTAGCATGTCCGTGCTGGAAACATGACATTCCTTGTTTTCTTGCAGAAAGCTTACATAGTCCTGTACAAGGCACCCAAAATAAGTACGCTTGTCCCGGGACAGTTCAGCAATCTTCTTGATCATCCGCTTCTCAGGGGTCATGAAGGAGCTGAAAACCCCACTCACTTTTCGTAGTTGAGATTTGACAATTTTGGGGAGGACAAACGAACTGCTCCTTTTCTTTTTGGATTTGATGGGGGGTGCCATGCTCTCCTGGTCACTCTCTCCCTCACAGTCTTCCAGGCTGCTGTTGGTATCCCCTTCGTAGCCGAACAGTGGCATGCTCCGGTCGAACTCCAGTGAGTCGGATGAGGAAGTAGATATGCTCATATCGCTTAGTCTCTGCCTGCCTCCATTCCACTGGAGTTGTGAGTCAGAGCTTGTAGGCAGAGTCTTTTTGCAGTCTGCTAGATTCTGCTCAGGCGGGGCATCACCTGGGCTGCCAGCAGTTCCCAATGTAGGCTCTTGGCTAAGACAAGGTCGAATTACTGTCAAGGTCTTTGCATTATTACCGTCTCCTTCCAAAGAAGAAGCCTGTTTCTTCAGACGAGGTGGAGGGATTGGGGTCGGTTTCTTTCCCAGCAAATCTACGTTCCCATGTTTGCTACGGTTGACTGTTTCTGGCATACTCGCCTGAGTTTCAGTCCTGGATAGCTGAGGGCTTGTGGGGAGACTATTAATAGATGGTGGTGGGGGTCTGGGTGGGGGAGAGCGAGGACTCTCAGTGCCATTCACTTCTGGAGTTCTTGTACTCTGCCTTTTCAGGCTTCCATTGAGGTCCTGGCTGTGCACTTTTAAGAAAAGCGGATTAATAAAACACAGGGCCCCGTTGGTCTGGCTGCACTCCAACTCTGAAGGCCTTCTGGTTCGTATAGAATGCACTCCATTTATAAGGCAAAGCTGACGCGAAGCTCCACAAACCCCGTCTGAGGGGAGAGGCCTATGAGGAGGTGGAGGATTTAGGGGTTTGTTGTCAGCCGGAGAGTTCCAAAAATCTGAAAGTCATTATTGGTTAACACAAGAATGTAAATATGGTGGTTCTTTTGCAAATTAAAAAAAAAAAAGGCACAGTGCAGCATAGCAAGCAGCTTTGAAGCATGGGACTTTTTCATTTGGGAATTGACTTTTTTACTAAATTTCTTACTGGAACTTAGAGAAGGATGCCAAACTCAGCTGCAGGCTCACATTAGGGCTGCAGGGTAGAGCTTTGCACCTATAAAGATTTAAATGTCCTGGGCCAACACAAATCATCAACATGACTTTTACTGAGATAAGCAAACTTGAAAAACATAGAAGAATGATGCCATTACGAGTTCAGGCTTGAAATGAACCATAAACTAAGCCCACAGCTTGACTATAAAATGGAATAACTTGCAAAGAAACAGCACCCTTCCCAAATAGCTTTTTCTGCTGCACCCCTAGGCAGATGTAGCTCTAAGCCAAATGATCATGTCCTCACAGTTCTCCTTTAAGTAGAAAGGACAGGCAGCTGTGTATGAGTGACTGTTACACAATTAGTTTGAGGTTTGACATGCTCAGCATTAAAACTCCAAAGAGGAAAAAAAAGTGTGTGTGTGTGTGTGTGTGTGTGTGTGTGTGTGTTCATAAGCTTAATCAGAGGAAAAAACCCTAACCTATTGAAAAAAATGAAAAATTTAAATGTAGATTCAGCCATATATCTTTGTGGTCTGGAAAATGTCTTTCCCAAATCCTGTAGCCTTCTTGCCACTGCTATAAGCATTCAACATTCATCAGTTGCCTAAGAGGCAAGTGCATGACTATTTATACAATTTACACATGCCATACTGCCATTTACAATTAGTTCTCTAATATGTATGTTAAGGGAGAAGAGTGACATAAATAATAAGCATTCAATTTGAGTTTTCAGATTTTTAGTTTTTCCTTCCCCATATCAAATCTTTCTATGTTTTATCAGGCTGTCATTAAAATGGGTTTGTATATCCAGAGCACAGACTAGTTAGTGGTAGTAGGTAGATGTTCTATTTCGGCTAGTGGTGAGAAGCCAACAAAAGACCAGAAGATGAAAAGATTCTGTGGTTGATGGGTTTGGGCTGGATGATTTCCCAGTCCTCTTAACTCGTAAGATGTATATAAAATATCAAGAGTTATATGTATGTCCATCTTAACTAATGTTGTCGATCAGATTACCCACCATACTTCTAAAGAAGCCTGTCTCTTTGGACAGTTTCAAGTATAGTTGAGTGTCTACTTCATGATAAGCTCTGTGTCTGGCACCATGGGGAAGTGTGGATATAATGAAAAGGAAAATCTAGTCTCTAGCCTCCAGGAGGAGCTTTTAATTTCGATAGGGAAATAAATACACAAGTTAAAGATTTGACAAAATTTATAGATCAATTCCAAAACTGGTAGAATTAACATGGCCTAAATAAAATACACATGGAAACACACTGCTGTAAGGTGGTAATGATATGTCTGCCAGGATCTCCTTTTCTAATCTCATCATCCAACTCTACAGAATATTCAGTAACTTGTTTGAAGAAAAGTTTTAGGAGGGCAACAAATATCTGTGACTACCTTCAGACTGTCTTTGAATTATGCATACTGTATTTGCTACATTCTATACACCACAAATGAAACCCACTTCAAGATAGTCTTTAGAGTAAAAGAAAATAAAATCCAAGGAGAAAGCATGCATGTTTAATTTGCCAGGTCAGGTATCAAAATCTTTTTCATATTCTAGAAAACCCTGGTTCTTGATTCAATCATTATGATTTGCAAATTGTTGATAAAGCCAAAGGTGGAAAAGGTCTTTACTGCACAGTTTTATCCAGTATGTAACTCCCCAAAGTAAAGGAGCAAAGAGACTTAACTGGAAACCACAAACCAGGCAAATTTCTGGAAGGACTCACTCAAGGTAGGTCAATGTGGCAGAAGGAGTGAGGGTTGATGTTGGGGGAGGGAGGGGAGGGGAGGGGAGGGCAAAGCACAGGGAAGAGGAAGGAAAAGGATCAATGGTACACTGCTGGCAAAAAATGATGACTTTTCTGCCTAATGGGCAAGAACTGGATTGCTATGGTACCAAGCTGTACCATAGCAGAGGAAGTAGAACAGATGTTACTATATAAACCCATACTGGCATTTTCTTCACAGTGTAGACAAATGCTTTCAAAGCTTTGTGCTTCACTAGAAATAGAAGAACTTGGATTAATGAATTGAGTGAAAATGGAGCCATTCCCTTTGGGGTCAAACCTTGCCCTTTTCCTTAGAACGTATTATTGAAAAGGAAGGAGACATGGAATGTATAGAAAACCTCATTTCAGAGAAGTCAAGGTCAGCTTAAAGAATTGCAATTTATACATCTCTCCACATACACTGGCAATTTTTGCCACCTTCTCCCTGCCAAAGTTTGCCAGAGTAGCTAACGAGCAGGCGAACAACATTTGGTCCTTTATCTTTATTTCTTGCTTTAAGATGGAAAATAAAAATGGCAACAAGGTGGGTGGCACAAGGAAGAACAAAGGCAAAGCCGGGGGATTCAGATGTCTGTGTGTACTTGTATATCTAGTCACACACACATATACATATACAGACACACATGTGTATGTATGTCATTGTTTCCCCTACTACGAGTAAGGCTTGTTTTATTCATTGTATTTGTCTCCACAATACCTAGAGTAAAGTAGTTGCTTGATAAGTCATGCATCCCACAACAGTGCATAGATGCTGATTTTTATCAATTACTTCATATGACAACAAGTATGGCCCAAAATCTGAGGAATGAAGCATACTTACTCAGTCCCAACTGTGCTAGGTCTTCCAGTTCAGCCTCTGTCTTTGCTGTTGAAATGGCATGAGGCAACTTCAGGGTGAATGGTAGAACATCCCTTCGTTTTTGAAAAAATGGAAAAAAAATGTGTAATTCTATTTCATTTTTCTCTTAAATTTCCAATGAGGCATTGGATTCTAAGGAGTTTCCTTTTTCTTCTAGTCTCATTATAACTATTAACGGCAGTGGATCTTAGCATTTCCTGTCACTCAATGTCCCTGGAAGAATCATCTCTAGTTTCATTATCCTCTGGAGGGTTATTCCCACCACCAAAAGCTCTGGAGGAAAGCAGCAGCTTTTCTGCCAGTTCAAAAGTAAGTCAACGGAGCAGAACTGAAGAATATTCATGTATAAATTATGTACATGAAATACTTTCCAATGTCCTTATTTTACAGATGAGGAAAATTGGGATTTGTCCAGGATCACCAGCTAATTACAGTCTGAACTCTAGCCTGGGTTTCCTGACTCAGGCCTTATTCTTTCCACGCTGCTGTATCAATGACTATTGCCAAACACTGATCTTTAGTGCTAGTGTACAACATGCATTACGGACTTACAATCACAATAGTCTGCAAGAAGAAATCGTCCTTACATAGTTGTAGTGGACTCGGAGCTTATGTCACCCTTTCCAACTCTATGAGATAATGCCTTGAAGCCAAATTAGGAACAAGAGAATGTTCCCTTATATAAAGATATCATCTTTCATTTTCCTGGTCACTCCAGATGCCAGAGTTCCCTACTCCCCTCTCCACCACTGCCCCCAAAGGTGCTCGCATGCGCTCTCTCTCTCACCCCACCACCACCTCGTATTTATTTGTAAATGCTTGGTCTATATGTACTTTATATACAGGTCTCTTAGTATAGAATGTAAGAGCCGGGAGTTGTTTCATTTTTGTCTTTTTATACCTAGTTGGTGCTCAATAAATTAGATGTTGACTGATTTGACGGATGGACACAAATATATTAGGATCATTAGTTCTTTTTCTACTGGGGAAGCTAGTGAATGCAATAGATAGAATGCAGGGCTTCAGAATTAGGAAGGCCTGAGTTTGAATCCTAGCTATGTGATCCTAGACAAGTCAATTACCCGCTCTATGCCTCAGTTTCCTTATCTGTAAAAATAGCGATAATAACAGCATCTACCTGTTGGTTGTTAAAAGGATAAAACAGTTATTAAAAGGACAAAATGAGATAACAATGTAAAAAGCTTTGCAAACTCAGGATGTAAATGTGAATAAAAATGTTACTTTTATTACTTATTCATAAATGTACCCTCTCTGTTCTGGTCACTTGTGAGATTGCACAGGGTAGATGAGAAGGATGGGATGTATTCCCACAATGCTAATTAACTATGCTAACATGCTACCAAAGGCTAATTGAAATCACTGACATTATATTAAAACAGAGGGCCCAAAACCTGAACCTTCCCCAGGGAATCCATTTTTTGGCTTTCAAGATTTGTGCCAGGGATGAACACAATTTCTTGGCTTTAATGTATGACGAATTTCCCTTTACAAAAATATTGTAAGTATACTGCTTCTTATTCAGAGTCAAGGCAGCTAGAGTTTTAGGGAGCACCTGATTAGGCAATCACAAAGCCTGGGGCACTTGGCACTCTGGCCCTTGGTGCTTTTAACAATAAAAAATAAATTAGTAAAACGACAAAATAATAAATATGATCAAATTTAATATTTCCATATAAGGATCACATGACTGAGCCAGAAGGAACCTTAGAGATCATCTGGTCCAGTCCTCTAACTTAATGGACACCCACAGAAAGGACAGAACTCACCCAAGTTGATAAAGTTCATAAGTCACAGCGCCTCTAACCAAACAAAACAAAACAAAAAACCTCACTGGGTTCTAGTCTTAGGTCTGTATCTGAGTGATCATGTCAGCACAATTTTGCATTGCCAATCTCACAAAGCTGTTGCATAAATGTGGTAAAATCTTATAAACTAGGGAAACTTCTTTAACAGGATCCAGTGCTTAGAAGACTTTCTATCTATTCTAAGTCCTTCTCTACCCTTTTATTTCCTTTATACCAGAGGCTTTTAACTTTGGGTCTGTGAACTTCTTTGAAAAATAAAAAATTGGTAATTGTATTTTGAAATAATTGGTTTCCTCTGTAATCCTACTTATCTTCTTTTTCTGTATTTAAAAAGGGGTGCATAGGTTTCACTAGACTGTGAAAGGTTAAGAGGCCCTACTTTAAAACAAGACTTGTTACAATTTTTAACTTTTATGAGCACTATTTTTGCTCTCCAGGTAAGTTTAGAACAGAAAAGGATGAATTAGATGGAGGTAACAATCACTTCTACTGATCCTGACACATAAACCTTAACTTCCAATATCAGCTTAGACGAATATGTATGTAACCTAGGTTTTCAAGAAACTCATGATATTCATTTTAATCTTATAAGTCTTTCAATATAGTACTTGGAACATCACGTGATATTGCTCTAGTTTCTCTTAACAATTTATGCCTTAACTGGAAACTCTACCAGTCTCCCTAGGCTGAAACTTATTAATCAGTCAACCAATCAGTGGGCCTCTGTTAAGCACTTAGTATGTGCCAAACACTAGGAATAAAAACAAAAATTAAATAATCTTCTTTATCAGGGAAAACTCATACTTACAGGTAAATAAGAGATGAAATTAAATTTTTTGAGTTGGGGGCAATGTCAAGGTGAGGTAGAATCATAAAAGGTGCTAGTTAGGAGGTGGCGGTTGAGCAGAGTTTTGAAGGAAGCTAAGGCTTCCACACCTTTTCACTGGTTGTGCCCAATGCCTGGAATTCGTTTACTCCTCCTCAGTATCCCTAATTTCCTTTAAGAATAAGTTTAAGTGCCTCCTCTTACATGAACCCTTTTCTGATCTCCCTGAAATCTGTTAGTCTACTCCTCTACACTCCTTCCCACTATTTACCTTGGAGTCACGTATATCCAAAGTATTTTCTCTCCAAAAAAATCTATTTAAAAAAATCTAGAGTCCCACACAGGGACTCTAGTTTTTGGCTTTGTATAGAGCAAAGAGCTTAATACAAGCTTGTTGGCTGACTGAATACAAACCAATTAAAATATTTCCAAATCTGCTCCTTCCCCTTCCCCAACCAGTTTTGTTTTTTACCAAGACTAGAAACTCAAACACGTACTATCAAGTAATCAAATAATAAGTGAGAAGCTTGCAGTATGAAGGAAGAAATCATTAACCACAAGTATCTATGTTTTTAACAGGATTGCAGTCCAAATCAATCCCACAAGCATTTTTAAAACTACTACCAGCAAGCTACTTAGCTGGGAGAAACAATGTGGATGACATTCTACTGTATAATAGTAACTTACATTGATAAGGCATTTCAAAGTTTGTAAAAGGGCTTTACGTTCATCATCTCAAGCACCACAACAACTTTTGTGAAGTAGGTTCTACAGGTAGGATCATTCTCATTCTACAGATGACGGATCTGAGGCTCAGAGAGATAAGGCATTTTGCCTATGGTCAGCTAGTAAGTGTTAGGGAAAGGATTTGAACAGGGATCTTTTTTTTAAAAAATTTATTTATTTTTAGTTTTCAACATTCACTTCCATAAGTTTTAAGTTTTATTCATCTCCTTCTCCTCCCCCATCCCCAAGACAGTGTGCAATCTGATATAGGCTCTACATATACATTCTTATTAAATGTATTTTCACATCGGTCATGTTGTACAGAAGAATTAGAACGAATGGGAGGAACCATGAGAAAGAAAAAACAAAACAAACCAAAAAAAAAGAGCAAATAGTATGCTTTCATCTGCATTTATACTCCATATTTTTTTCCTCTGGATGTGGATGACATTTTCCATAATAAATCTTTTTTAGTTGTTTTAGGTCCTTGCCCTGCTGAGAAGAGCTAAGTCTATCAAAGTCAGTCATCTCACAACGTGGCTGTTACTGTGTACAATGTTCTCCTGGCTTTGCTCATTTCACTCAGCATCAGCTCATATAAGTCTTTCCAGGTTTTTCTGAAGCCTGCCAGCTCATCATTTCTTATAGCACAATAGTGAACAGGGATCTTTTTTGACACTAAGTCCAATAATACTACCTAATACACTAAGCTACCATTTTTTTAAAAATGCCCCTTTACATCATCTCAATGTCTTAAGTTTGCCAAGAATAAACTCCTGAAGGAATAGATGATATCTTTGATGTGTCATTATAAAATGAAAGCTAAATTGTTGTTCTGTGATGTGTAATAACCTTTTGTGGTAGGAACAACATCGCCCATGTAGTCTAGGTTAGTTTTTCCTTAAAGGTATTGCAACAGAGATTTAATTGGTTCAGGGGCTAAGCCTTAGGCTAGTGGCGTAAGAACCAAGACAGTGGGGAGGAAACAGCTGTTGCTTCCCCTCAGTCTTAACCTGCGCTCCAGCATGGCCAACCAAAGGGCAGCAGAGAATGCTATGCTTGGTTGAATCAACACTGTCTCCTTTGTATAGAGTCTCCTTTCCATAATATGGCTAAGTAAACTTTTTATTAACTACTAGAGGAACTGGGACTTCAAAAAATCACAACCAATGTTCCTTGTGAGATTCACTTAAAGCATCACATGATATGGTTCTAGTGTCTCTCAAATTTACACCTTAACAAGAAACTATACCTGCTTCTCCTAGGCCAAAATTTCATTGCACTTCCAAATTTTAAGCATAAGACAAGCCTGAAATAGGCACGGCCTACATACATACATATATGCATGTGTGTGTGTGTGTGTGTGTGTGTGTGTGTGTGTATATATATATATATATATATGTGCACACACAAATACACATGCTTTATACACATATACACACACTATACACATATAACAAAAACCTATCAATATACATAATCGGAATGTTCACACCAGTCAGTCCTCAGCTCTGACCCAAAAGGCAAAGACAGGGGGGCACAATGGATAGAGAGCTGGGCTTGGCATTAAGAAGATCTGAGTGCAAATCCAGCCTCAGACAGTTACAGTGTAACCAAGATCAAGTGATTTAACCTCTGTTCATCAGTTTCCTCAGCTGTAAAATGGAGATAACAGTAGTATCCACTTCATAAGGTTGTTACAAGGATCAAATGTAAACTGTTTAGCATAGAGCCTGGCACACAGTAAGTACTATATGAAGGCTCATTTCCTTCCTCACCTAAATATAACTGGCATGAATTAAAACTTTATAACGGGCAAGGCTTTTAAAAATCCTACCCATCTTTTAGGAGGGCATCAATGTTTGCTGGGTGTTTAATACGTCTCATCATGTCATTGACATGTAGCTCAGTGACCCAAAACTTAATATAATTCTAAGACAGAAGCAATTTATTTCCTTCTCTCTGGAATAATCTGGTCCCAACAGTGCTTGACAGAACATTGGCCTTGAAGGAAAATTTGAACTCAAATCTTCCCTCAGACACTTACTGAATGGACCTCAGCCTAGTCACTGAATTTTTTTCTCCTTGTCTCTATGATCTCATCTGTGAAAGGGAGTGGGGGGTAATAACAGAACCTACATCACAGGGTTGGTGTAAGGATCAAATGGGATAATATGTAAACATCTGGTAAACCTGAAAGCACTATACAAATATGAGTCATCATTATTTACTACTATGAGGAATTACTACTGAGAAATAAGCTTCTCTTCACCTTGACCCCAATTTATCACTACTCTAGTATGAGGCAACCTGCCCGTAACTGAAATTCTATTCCATGGTAACCCTCATGTAAATTCACCCTCAACATCTGCATGCATTCTTCATGGTGGTTCATATTGTCTATCAAGTAACAAAAAATAAAGTCAAGATGAGATCTGCATCATGAAGAGTTCTGCATCACTCTGGATGAATTCGCTAGGGAACAAATATTTAAAAAAAGAGACCCTCCCTACCTTGCCACCAAAAAATGCTCCCAAACTCTGGGCCTTAATTTTCTCACTTATAATATGAAGCAGTTGCATTAGATGTCTTTAAGATAACTTCTAACTTGAAATACCTTGATCTATCAACTCAAGCTCTTAACCACTTGGTATTCTGACTTAGATAATGGGTGATATAAGTAGTTTTAAAAGCTTTCTGGTTAAGAGAGAAATATGAGAAAAAAGAAGTAAACAAACATCAAAATTCCCCTAAAGTACAACCACATTTGAAGAATGATTTCCATCTTTTAACTGTATTTGAAAAAGGATCAGGGACTTTTAAACATACATCTTGATATCATTCATTCCAATCTCCTTTGGATTTCCTGCCTTTTGGTTCTTGTGGATAAAATTAAAGAAGGCTTAGAGTGATGGAAAGTCCCTTAGGAAGGAATCATATTAGGAATCTATATTTTAGGAAACCCAGGGAGAACAATTTAGTTTCTAGTTGGAACTGGTCAGACTTTCTTATTAGTCAGACTTATATTTATAATAACTTCTACTGGCATTTAACATGTTTGAACAGCTGTTACCATAACCTGTTTAATAACCAAGCAATGCTCAAGTAGTGTGTCTCACATACATGGCGGTCTGACTGATGCTACTCATGACCATGAGGGATGAGGAGAGTCTTACCTGCTAATGCAGTAGAAAGCAATGAGCCTGAATAAATCTGCAAAACTGATCCCAGAGCCTTCCAAGGAAAAAGCTAAAAAGAGAGATGAAAGAAACTAGGTCAGTCCCCCAAAGTGCACCCTGAAAATGGGAAAGGCTAACACACAAAAGCCCTCTAAATGTTGTACCCTGTAAGAAAGATTGCTTTTGCCATCTTCAACAAACTACTGTTTAGTTTAATCGAAACCAACTGAGGGACTATGTGTGTCAGCCAGAAACAGACTACAGAACGTCTGGCCACATGAAGTTCCGGCCTTCCATTCCAAGCACATGTTCTAATGCTTGGTAAACAGATCAAAACAGATTCAATTGCACAACTTTTTACTAACAAAACAAGACTGAGGTAGAGATGGAAAGATGGGGTAGATGGGGGAGCTGACCAAGGTCAAAAGAAGATGACAGAGAACATACCAAGCCCCTCTACTCTTCCTGAGAGGGCTGTTGACCATGGCTCCTTGGTAATGCTTCTCAAAGACCATTTCAGAATGGCCAAAAATGCCCCAAGTTTTTTTAAAGCTCTTGGGACATCAAAAAAGCTTTGAAGAAGCAGTTATCTGATGAACTCAGTGAGAATGACTCAAGACACCCACATATTTAATGTGCCTTCAAAACAGAGACATTTCCATGTTACTGGAAAAAGTTTGAAATTTAATTGACTCCAAGATGGATCACAGGATTATATGGTCTGATCAAAGATTTGGAAGCAACCTCAGAAATCGTTTAGCACCTCCATTTTGCAGATGAGTTGAGAAAGGCAGTGAGGGGGTTTAGGTCCTAGGAAATCACATTACCCAGATTATATATTGCAAAATAATTCTCTTTGACAACATTTCCTTTTCACAGAAAACATCTTTCATTTAAGCAATCGCAAAGAACCATATGGAGATCGAGTCATGCTTGGTAAAACTATTTGGGCATAAGGTTGGGAGGAGGTAGAAACAGCACATGACTACTCAGGACAAATACTTCCCTTGCGCAGATCAATTTATTCCTCTGAAAATTATTCTATTATTCTTCTAGAGAAGCCTAGGAAACCACCCCTCCCCAACAATATTCCAAATAACCAAAAGCAATTTATATCACAGCCCTTTATAAAGAGTTACAAGAGCCTCTCCAAATTTTTTTGTTGCATTAAGTGTTTAGAAATACAAAATATTGCTTAAAATAGGTAGATTGTCAACTTGACTTGGAAATATGTTTCGTAATGAAAATATTTTGGTTGTCATGGTGTTTGAGAGCCAGTTCAAATCTTTCTCACTCTCCTAACACCCAACATTCCTCAAAGGGCCATCTGGGAGACCAAATTTCAAAGAATCCAGTCAAGGAGGACTAAGGTTGAGAGAAGTGACTTCTGTCTCCCCCAAATAGAATACCCAAATAAAATGCTTGCTCTTGAGGATCTGTCCACAGGGACTCTGGGACAGTCTGTTACAGAAGAAGTAACATCTTACTGTTTTCAGAGTTGTGGCTACATGGTCACTAAGACTGTAACCAGTTACCCCAGTGACCATGAACTGGTACAACTAAGTAATGTTTTCAGCTCTAAAGAGGAAGTAAATAAAGTGGAAGTTTGTAAGTTCTGTCTTTTGCTCTCCTTCCTTCTACTCCAAGTGTTTATTCACCCTCTGCCCCTTAGAGAAGATCAACTTCTGATAAACTAATCCATAAAGGTATTAATGACTTAACATGTTGGTTACTCTTGTAGGGATATTTACATTTTAATAGAAGAGCACAGAAAAGTAAAATACACTTTTGCCAAAGAGATGAATCTCCAGTGATGGGGCTGGGGGGCACTTTGGGACCTCCATGTGGATTGCAGGAAAAAAATAATTTGTGGCATGAGATCTTCTAAAGTAAGGGTTCCTTAACCCTTTTTGTTGTCACAGATCTCTTTTATAGAGCCCCTTCTCAGGATAGTATTTTTAAATATGTAAAAGAAAATAGGGCTACAAAAGAAACTAACTGTACTGAAATAGTTCTCAAAATATATTTTTAAAAAATGTTCACAGACCCAGGTTAAGAAACTCTGTAGACAGTTTTCAAATCCCAACACATAAAGCAGGGCCTGGTTATCCAAACCATTTCCAGGGATGGCTCTCTAGTCAACCGGATCAAATCCTTGGGGAAGTGTCATGGAGTACACATTGCTGTTCCACTTTGTGTGTACAAACCTAGTTTGGAAAAATGAGGCGTCATAGGACCTCTTGCCAGCAGGATGAAAACTTAAAGAGCAAGAATTTAGCATCTTCTACAAAACCAAATTCACTTACAGTAAGAATAAAAAATAATAATTTTTTTGACTAAATTCTTTTGGACGTTGGGAAGGACATCACAATTGGTAAGAACTGTCATTTCTTGATTAGCTTATTTGGTGAACTTCAGACACTGATTTAATATCTTCCTTCATCTTATATTGGATCTAATATCATCACATTTGTTTAGCTAATACATCTATTGTCCCCATTATAAATAATAAATGAATCACTGCTATTTATTTATACTCCTAATAATACTATGCATGCATCTTTGCATGTCAATATTTAACGTAGACATAGTCTTATAAGATACTTGACATTTACAAATTATACTGCTTCACAACCAAAGTTGAAGGTTATTTGGTCCAAAAAAAAAAAGGAAGAAAAAGAAGTTATAAACACATGTTAGGTGTTCTAATCTCTACCACTAACTTTAGAAAAATAACCTGATTCCCTACCCAGAAAATTGACAAAGATGGAAAAAATAGATGTTGGAATGTTGTGAAAAGAAAGATACACTAATATAACTGGTGGAATACTAAATTGATACAACTGTCCTGGAAAACAATCTGGAATTAAATAAAGTTACAAAAATGCCAATAATAACCTTTTACATAAAGATACCTCTGCTGGGGAAACACCTCAAGGTGATCAATGAGAAAAAGAAAAATTATAATAACCAATCCAGGTTCCAAAGAAGATAAATGAGAAGTCTTTCCCTACTCCTTTGCAGAGATGGGAGTCCACAGGGGTGCAATATTGTATATAACATCAGACTTCTTAGGATGGTTGATTTGGCTGAAAAATTTTCCCCCTCTTCCTCTTTTTCAAAAATTCTTTGTATAAAGGGATGGTTGTCTAGGGTGAATGGGAGCAGAATAGGGGGTAATGTGATGTAAAAACAGAAGATATCAAAGCAAACATCTGTTTCTTAAACAGGGTAGAGGTAAGGTCCAACAATGGGATAGTATTAAACTTTAGAATATGAGTTTCCAAAGCTCTATTGGAAAGGTGAGACTACACCCATAGGACAAGTTTAGCCCTAAAAGGAAGGCTGTAGGACTCGAACCTGGTTGCTAACTTTACACATGATTTCAGCCCAGATGAATCTTCTCTGGTCTGCTCATCTGTCTTGCTTTCCCTTTCTGGTGTCTGGTAGATCAACACAACTATCCGTTCCCTCTTTATTTAAATCTTTGGCTTTTGTAAAGATGATCTATGCTGAGGCTTCACATATCTAATAAGCAATAAGTACAAACCAAACAGAATCACAACTTTATTTGGTTTAAATAACTTGAAAAGAAATTGGGGAAAAAGAGTTAATCCCCCATGCAGACTGCCAAGATTAGACTCTACTTTCGATGAGCACCATTTAAAAGATGAGTAGAGGCTTACTGGGAGGCAGACCAGCAAAAGAACATCTGTGCACCTCCTTTCACCGTAGATCACAAAGAAGTTAAATATTATGACAGTCATGCAGCGAAAGATCTGATTACCCTTGGGTCCTATTCTCCCGCCACAACTCATAGCCTCTCCTCAAAATGTTAGGAAAGCCCCGCAAATGGTGACAGAGTTCAGACAACTGATGACTAAAACATACACCAGCTACTTACTATATGTGCTTTCCTTTATTGCAAATTCCTTGAGGTATGACCCAAATTCACTGGGCAGACGAAGCGAGAGGACTTTCTTTTGCATTTTAGAAGATTTTCGAACCAGGAAGATCTAGTTGTGAAGGGGGAAAGAAAGTTTTGTCACTTAAAAACACTCCAAAGGTCATACTGTACGTGACTTGCTTCACCGCAATTTTTGTGTGAGAGGCTTAAAATGGTCCTTACTACACAGATTATACATGAGCTTTTGAGGTCAGTTACTTCAAACTCATTATTTTATAGTTGAGTAGACTCAGGCCCAGAGGTTAAGTCACTTACCCAAGGTCAAATAGGAAACATGCTGCAGAGGAAAGATTTACTCCAGTTAATATTGTTTATTCCAGTATAATTTTTAAATGGTGAAGGGTTCATGTCTAATTTCTGATATATAAGCTTTGTGACCAGGAAAAAGTAGTTGAACCTCTCAGTGGTTCCAGGCAACCTCCCTGAGATTATAAATTACAAAAGTTTCCAACTAGGAGTTCTCCATATCAATGAATTCACAGGTATGAATCAAAATAAAATCAAATAAAATTACACTGACATCTCTCTTAAACACCTAAATTCTATCCAAAGTCTAAATCCTCTTTTTAGGTACATATATATGTTTTGAAAGATGCAACTTTAAATCTTGATCCTACCTCACAATCCCAAACTTTTTTTGTCCTATCTTTTCTTTATATTACAAGTGTTCTGATTCTTTTAACTGTTTCTCATATTTCCTCTGCATATAGTGACTTTACCCTCCACTTCTCCAACGTCCTGTAGGCTTCCAGTTTATACAAACACCTAACTTTCCCTAATCTGAGTAACCCCTTTGTTACTTTAAAAAAAAAGATGGCCAGTTAGTTGTCAGGAGTAAAATGGTGTTGCTAAGGGGTAGCAAGGTATTAATGGGAATAGGAAAAATACTTGCCCTGGAGTCAGATCAGAGTTCCGGTCTGTCTCTGCCACTTATTAGCTACGTGACTTTGGACAAATGCTCTCCACTTCCAATAGCCTTAGTCTAGGGTCACTGTGAGGCCCACCCCTGGGAAGGATGGATGGGATGCAGAGGAGAATCAAAAAATTGCTGGAAGGCAGCTATGAGGCCGTAAGAGAGGAAATTAATTCCCTTCCCTCACATGTGGCAGAAAAGAGTCATCTACTGGTCAGAAGTTTTCAGTTAATTTCATTTCATTTCAATAAACATTACTAAGCACATACTGCATCCAAGACATTGTGCCACTGGAGAGGAACCATATGAATTGGGCACCATTTATTAAATGACTTTCAGCCATTGATTATTAGTACCAATATATAGCTTTAGGATTTACAAAGCCTTTACAAATGTTATTTGATTTGATTTTCACAACAATCCTGAGAAGTGGGCACTATTATGTTCCCCATTTTCCATATGGGGAAACAGGCAGGCAGAGGTAAGGTGATTTGCCCAGACTTACACAGCTAGTAAAACATCTGAATTCAGGGCTTCCTGACTAAGTCCAGAGCTCTGTCTGCTGGGTCACCCAGATGCTTCCAGAATTCAGGGGTGGGGAACCTGTTCTAGATGGTAATTCGATTACTAGGTGGTGGTTAAATACCAGAGCGTCATAAAAGCTGACTGAACTCCCCAGAAGTTCCACCTGTGACCAGGGATCAGCACTCTGTCCCTAAGGTGTTCAAAGGTGTTTACTGCTAACACTCTCTTACGAAAATTCTAAAGCAGGTTAGGTCACATCTGCCATGCGTTGGACTTGGTCAAAAGGCATATATACCTTAAAAAGTAGAAAAAAACTTTTCCCTCTTATTTTCCTTTCCTTGACCATCAGAACATCATGCTCATTTCTCCCCACTGCCCCCAACCCCACTCAACCTAGTTTTGGTGTCTCCTAGACACACTTGGAGAATAAGGCACAATTGTGAATTGCAAAAGATCTTACCTACCTGCTAACCCATCCCTGCCAAGCCGGCCTGGCAGCTTTTATCTCTAAGGACAAGTCACACCTGAGCCACAGCTTTTTCCCCATCAATTATGGATAGACATACTTGTCCACTAAAAGCCCTCCCCTCCCAAATGTTGCACATCCCCACCAGCCAGGGCTGCAAGCAGGCTAGACTTATGTTATGATGAGATAACATGGAAAGTACTTTGCAAACTGTATAAAAGTGCTATCTACTCTGTAGGTAGCTATGTGGTAGAGGAGATAAGAGTGTTGGAATCAGGTTGAAATTCTGTTCAAAACTTACTTGTTGTATAAGCCTGATCTTACCCATTCCATTCACAGCCACTGTTTTTTCATCTGTGTAATGGGGGTAGTAAAAGAATCTACTTCACATGATTATCGTGAGGATTAAATGAGATAAAGTGTGTAACGTATGAACCTTAAAATACCATATAAATATAAGTTATTCTTTTTATGTGTGGCAATGAAAGCAGTTTTCGATTCCACAAGCATTTTCTGTGCCCTGCACTATACTGGGCACTTTGGCAGGGAAAACTGGTTTTCTCAAAGTTTTAAGGAAAGGCTTTTATACATCCTTCTGTGGAAGGAGTGTATTACTGCCAGGAGATGAACAATGTTGACAACACTCCTATGAACTAAAACATTATGTCACCATGGTCTGCCTTTTCATCATTTTTCTCCTCTTTATATAGGTCTGCCAGATTGAAATTCCTAAAACACAGGATCTGAGTAGATTACTCTCCTATTCTAAAAGTTCCAGTGGTTACCTCAAATATAATTATGAAAATTTTAGCCTGGAATTTCAAGCCTTTCACAAGATGGCTTGCATTTCCCACTTTACACAAATCTCCCTCCATGTCTGTCCCATCACATAAAAGTCTTTCATGATCTTCAACTTTCCAAGTTTTGGTTCCTGAAATTACTTTTTATTACGCTAAATTGACTTCTAGGCATATGAGTAAGATTTCCCCCATCAAAATGTAAGATCTTGAAGGTAGGGACTGTTTCATTTTTACCACTTGTCAAAATGCCTTGCATTGCTTAATAAATATTGAATTGAGTTATTTTCTCAAACATCTTTTCCCTCTCTATAATTCACTTCCTTTTGCTAAGAAATATATCCCTTGGCCTTCCTCCACTCTCTGGCTATTTCTGACACATATTTCCTCTACCTTCACTCCAGTTCATGGTGTACCAGTGGTGGTGGGGGCCTCACTGAGGCCAGCACTGAAGGGGGAAGAAAGATATCTGTCTGAAGGGCTGACAAAAAGAGTCAATTTGCCAGGGACACTCCTTACACAAGTCTCAGCAGGACTGCACGAGTCTTCCTTACCGGCAGTAGGTGAGGGAAAAGGAAGGGCAATGTTGCCTAACAACTATAGGCAAAACTCACTTGTTTGAAGGAATGCAACACAGAACTGTCAATCCAGTGGGTAAGTGTAGGCATTCACAACATTTTTGATAAGAAATATAATTACCCAAACCTGAGGCCCACAACACCATCTGCTACATAGGATTATTTCCTTCAAAGATTAAATCAACTATGATAACTGATTGTGTTTTCAAACACGATTTGTGGCAAATTACTCTAGCAATGGGATCAGACACTCTATCCTTTGATGGATGGTAAAATTCAGCCTTTGATCCCTAAGTCATTCTGTACCACACAAATCAGAGTCATTTTCTGGTTGGAGAAGAAGAGAGAGGTTACAAAGTTCTGGCAGAGGCATACCTAGAAAGGCCTATTATCTCCAAAAACTGTCCATTGCTAGACTGGGGACCTGACATGCACTGTCACTCTCACACCAGAGCAGCCACTGGGAAAGTCAGAAGAAGGCTCATTCTAAATTCCATGTCATGAGACACTCAGTTCCTGCACTAAGGAGAATGGGGAGGAAAAGGCATTACTAAGTGCCAGGCACTGTGTTCATTGCTCTACAAACTGTATCTCATTTGATAGTGGTGACAACTCTAGGAGGTAGGGGCTATTATTATCTGGGAAACTGAGACTGACAGAAATTAAATAACTTGCCCATGATCACACAGCTAGTAAGTATCTAAGTCTAGATTTGAACTTAGGTCTTCCTGACTCCAGGCCCGGCCCTCAATCCACTAAGCCACCCAGCTGCATTAGGTCTTCAGCCTTCCCAGTTCCCGTCCCTCATCCCAGGGGGAATTCTCCTTCAAAGTTCCATCAGGTATAGCACCTTAATTAGACTGCTGGGTTCTTAGCCTGCATTAGAGGAGACTCACATAGCTCTAGCTGTCAGCTCAGAGAGCTGCTACTACCTTCCATTATAGGGACAAGATTCCCAGTTAGCATAACAAGTACTGTTCTCTCTGAGTTATAAACCTGATAGTGAACCCCTATGGTCAAAAAAAAAAAATCAAAGAACTGTCAAGGCAACAAACATTTATTAAGTGACAACTACATGCAAGGTTTGAGGCAGTGTGGTACTGTGAATAAAGTGCTGGACTTGCGAGTCTGAAAGACCTTGATCCAGATTCTACTCCAGGCACTCATCAGCTGGGTGATTATGGGTAAGTCACAGGACTTAGCAAGGACATAAAGTTGCTACCTATGACAGTGCTGGGCTTTCCCCTACCCCTCCTCAGATCACAGGACCTTCATGTATACGAAAGGCACTGGATCAACCCCTTTGATCAGCAATCCAGATGACAACCCAGATAAGAAAAAATTCTTTTGCTCAAGTTTTCTTGCTTACCCCTGGAGGCTGGGACTGAAGTATTCCTGCTACCTCTTCATCGCTTAAGCTCAGCTGTAGCCATATGGGATGAGTGTGCAGGAGGCGATCCAATATGCTGAGTCGGTTGGACAAGCTATCGTAGCCAGAATCCCGGGGACAGTTTTTTAAATCCTTTTTCTCGGGGCAGACATTATCCATGTCTTTCGCTATACTAGAGGGAAGAGGTAAAACAGGTGTTTAAGGGGCTGTGATATAATCTTTTTTTCTTCAAACCAAAACTCTTCATTTTAATCTTAGAGAAAGATAGAATTTCATAGCAGGAAGAGACCCTGGAGGAAAGACTAGTTCAATTTGCTTCCAGGCTCTCCTCTCTCCAATACATCCTCCACATGCTGCCAAATTATCTTAATGCTAGCATTATATAGCACCTAGGGAGCTAGGTGGCAAAATGGATAGTGCCCAGCCTGGAGTCAGGAAGATCTGACTTTAAATATGGCCTCAGGCACATACTAGCTGTGTGACCCTGGGCAAGTCACTTAAACTTGTTCACCTCAAGTTTCCTCACCTGTAAAACTTGCTAGATGAGGAAATGGCAAACCATTCCAGTATCTCTGCCAAGAAAACCTCAAATGAGGTCACAAAGAATGGGACACAAGTGAACCACAAAACATAGTGCCTACTACGTGCTAGGTACTGTGCTGAGCACTTAACAAATATTATTTCATTTGATCTTTCAACAACCCTAGGAGGCAGGTCCTGTTATTATTCCCATTTTACAAATGAGGAAACTGAGGTAAGCAGTGGCTAAATTAGTTATCCAGGGTCCTACAGCTCGCTAGTAAGTGTCTGAGGATTTGAGCTCACATCTTTCTGATTCCAGGTCTAGTGCTCCATTGTGCCACGCAGTCACAAACCTTAAAACTCTATTTAAATGTGAGCTCTTACTATCTTAGCATCATAATGTTGGACAGGGGAGTTACTTAATACTATTCTATTTAAACTGATAAACTCTTTGTTTTGGGGACCTAGGTTTTTAGTTTTTTAAACAAATATTGTATATCCCCACACTCTGCAGGGTTTTGTGTCACTCATACGATCCCATGCATATTGGCATATTTTAGAGAGAAAGAACAACTGTGCCACTGCAGGAATATTACCCTGGACCTGCCTTAATGAAACAAAAAAGGGAGAACACTGAAGATCCTGTCAAACTCTCCCAGCCTGCTCGCATTCATAGCTCTTCAATCGTTTAGGCTTATTGGGGGAAACGTCAAATCTGACATATCTCCAGAAGAGTACATCAGTATCTTTTAATTTGCTCCTCATACATTTTTTTTATACTTGGTAATTTTAAACATGTATCTGTCTTAGAAGCAATTAATTTCTGTCAGGCTCTGTTGGCTCCTATGTTTAACTAAACCTCCCAATTTTAAAGAAGTAACTCTAGGCTTATAGGAGTTAAATAAGCTGCTCCTATAATTATATGTCATAGACCAACATGACTGGTCTAAATTGAGGGTTTCACCTAGTCATTTACAAAGGTAAGACCTTTGTTATGGTTACTCCTTTATATGGCTCACTTGCTGTCTGTCCTTTTCCCAACCCTGGATTTTATCCAAGTCATTTGTAATTAATTTTTAAAAAAAGGATTCACTTCTTTGAAAAACTGAAAAATCTCAAGATGTATCTTAAAAAATGTCAGCTAGTTGGCACAGTGGATAGAGTGCAGCAGGGCCTGGAGTCAGGAAGACTCACCTTCCTGAGTTCAAATCTGGCCTCAGACACTTAGCTGTGTGACCCTGGGCAGTCACTTAACGCCGCTTGCCTCAGTTTCCTTATCTGTAAATGAGTTGGAAAAGGAAGCGGCAAACCATTCCAGTGTCTTTGCCAAGAAAACCCCCAAAAGGGGTCATGAAGAATCAGACATGATTGAAAACGACTAAATAACACCACCACTTTAGTCTGAAAGTATGACATCGGCATACAATACAAGTTGAATGATAAGCAATAAGCTTCAATATGGACCATGGTTAAGACTGCCAAATTCAAGAAGGTAAATTACAGTGAATTTCACAGAGTTTTTAGGTTCACGTACCAGAGATGATAGGGACCAAACATCGACTTCTGTCCCAAATTTCTTCTGTAGCTTCTTCAACAATTAAAAACGTAATTTACTAGGCTTTCTTCCTTTCTTACAGTGTACCTATGCAATTAACAGTGTTTTGGAGTCACAGAATTTGGGACTAAATCTTGTTTCTGGTACTTGCTACTGGTGTGACCTTGGATAAGTCACCTAACTCTGTTGGCCTCATTTTCCTCATCTGCAAAATGAGAGTTTAGTATATATGACCTGTGGAATATCTTCCAGCTCTAGATCTGGGATTCTTGACCAGACTTGTATTTAGGATAAATGAAGTTGGCACTTAGATTTGGGTCTCACACCTAGACATCCACATCAATTACACAAAGTACATTTTGCAACTTAAGAGGAAAAGTGAAAAAAAATTGGAGAAGAGACAAGGGATATTGTTTTGATCATCTTAATGCCAAAAAGGTGAGGCAGGGGGTTAGGGGTTAAAATGACCGTAGCTCTTTCATAAGCTGCCAGATGTTGCATTTGGGGTTAGTTCCTTCAGTTTCCACTCCCACTCCTTTTGGGTGGAGTTGTGTTCAGAAACATCACACCCTTTCATTTCTCAGATCTTGTAACTCTCAATTTATATCTCATTTCCTCAGGAGCATTTTTCATCTATGTTCTATAGGATAACTTCATCTGGTTATATGCGTTTACAGTGAATTTCAGCAGATGGAAAAGAATCACTCTCTATCCCAAGCCCCAAGTCAAAACCTCCTTCTCTGAAGATTCAGTTTTTTGGAGCCTGAACCACTGCTAATGTGTGGCAGGCTGCCAGCAGGAATGAGAACGCTTGACAATTTTCAGACTCATGTTGATTGCTTCTTTTTTTCTCTGAGATGTGGAAAATGTAATAATTCCGAGCCAGTCTTGAATTTCAGATTTCCATCAGAAACTCTAAGATCCAGACAGAACGTCTCACTGTGTCGAATTTACCCTTTCCTGGATGCAGTGGGACCTCAGAGTCTGAGAAATGCTGTAATCTAGGAGTGTGTCCAACAATGATGACAGCCAACAATAATAATGATAGCTGGCATTTATATGGCAATTTAAGGTTTGCAAATTATTACCTAATTTTATTCTCATAATCACTTTGGGAGGTAGATACTATTATGCCCACTTTACAGATGAAAACTGCCAACTGAGAGAGACAAAGAAATTTATCCAGCTAGTAAGTATCTGAGGCAGACATAGAACACCTGAGAGGTTTTCCAGACTTCAGGTCTAGCATTCTGTACTTTACACAGCAAACAAACAAATACACCCTCCTCCCCCCAAAAATGCCTGTTAATTTTTACAGTGTGGTTGATTGCAATTGCTTGGCAACATATACTTGGACACACATTCCAGCTTATGTTATGAAAGCTGTCCATCTATAAAGTGAATGCCTAAATAATTTATGATCCTTGTGTCTTTACCACAGAAACTGTCAAAAAAAACCAACAGGCTGTATGTAGAGTTCTGTCCTAATAATAAGACTTACAGCAAGAAGATAGATGTCATCTTAGAAAGATATTACAATTTCTGAAATTTTCGTTGTTGTGAAATTGTGTTTATAGCTGAAACCAGTCTGTCATCAACAGTAGAATTCTGAATAAACAGGACTTCCTGTAGGAGGGCTACTAGGAGAGTGAGGAGACTTGAAACCATAATAAAATTCTGGAACTGAGTGTATTTAACTTAAAGAAAAGATTCAGGATAGACATAATGAACATAAGGTATCTCCATGTATTTGAAGAGTTCTCATGTTAGAGGGCTAAGATTTGTTTTGTTTATGCTTGGAGGGTAGGATTGAGACCAAGAACCACGGCAGGAAGCTCCTGAAAAGAAAACTTCAGCTGAATATGAGAAAAATCTTTCTGAGTAGAGCAGTTTAGTTAGCCAGTGAACAAGCATCTCTTAAGCTTTTACTCTGTGCCAGGTACTGTGTTAAAAGCTGGGAATGAAAATGCAAGCTGAAAGAAAGTCAGTGAGCACGGGGCGCACTAAGTTGGGGATATCAGGCTGATGGAAGTCAAAACCAAATAGAGAAGCCGGTGGAAAATGAAGAGTTGGCTGGAAATTCCTGGGCCTCCCTTTATAGAAGGGAGACTTTCATAGGAATTGTTTAATTCTACTCTCCAGCCCTCCAAACAGAGGGCCAAAGGCAACTGAGAATCCAGATGAGATGTGAATACCAAAGCTGAAACAATCTCTATAATGAGATTTCTAGTGATGAACTTATCCTGGAGAACCTTGACGATGGCAGAGGTAGTCCAGGGACAGAGTCAGCTTCTAGGGTGAAGGTTTCTATACCATGGTAGACAAAGTCCTGTGGAAAGTCAGAGGTGGAACCCAGAGAGGAATTCAGTCTAGAAATGAAAGGGGCTTCTTGGTGATAAGGAATTCTACCATACCAGAAAGTAAAGGGTAAGCTGTAGAAGAAATTTATGCTTCATCCTTAATGAATCTACTATTTTTAAAGACAACATTTATTTTTCACATCTTTTTTGTATTTACTTAGTATTTTATTTTTCCCCAGTTACATGTAAAAACTTCTAAGTTTCAAATTCTCTCCCTTCTTATATTCCTTCCCCCACTGAAGGGGCAAATAATTCAATATAGGTTATATATGTGTAGTTATACAAAATATATCCATAATAGTCACGTTGTGAAAGAAAACAGAGCCAAAATATACAGTAAAAAAAAGTATGCTTCAATCTATATTCAGACACCATCAGTTTGTTATCTGGGGATGGAGAGCATTTTTCATAACAAGTTCTTCAGATTTGAAAGACAACATTTATTAAGCACCTACTATGTGCCAGATAATTTTTAAGGACTGGAGATATAAAAAGAGGCAAAAGACAATCCCTGCTCTCAAGGAGCTTAAAATCACCATTGTCACTTTTCAAACTGAAATATCCTCCTTGGCCACCATTTCCCTATTTGTGTTGTCTCCTCCAGTTAGAATGTAAGCTCTTTGGGGGCAAGAACTATTTTACCTTTTGTATTTGTATCCATAGCATTTACGGCAATTGGTGCTCAATAATTACTTTTTCCATTTATTCATTCCTGCAGATAAGCCCATGGTACCCCTTCAATGGGAAGTATATGGAGAATTGCTATCTCTAGTACGGTTTTCCTATGCAGACTGGATGAACTGTTCTTCAACTTAAACCTGTAGAAAGTTGCCCTTGAAGACTTGTTGATCTACAATTAGTACAGAGCTTGGTCAAATATAGCTCCTTACATGGAACAGCACTAGAATATAAGCCTAAACTATCTGTTAAACTGAACAAAGAGGTTATTTTTTTCTTAAATTGGGAAACAGCTAAGATGTGAAGCATGGATTCCCAAATGATTGAGGACAAGTTTTTTTATTTTTTAATCCACAGCACCTTAACATAATGCCGTATATAATAGGGGAAGGGATGAATGGAGAAACAGCATTTATACAGAGCCTTCTAAATACCAGGCACTATATTAAGCAGTTTACAAATACCATCTCATTTAATCTTTACAACAGCTCTGCAAGGTAGATGCTATTATCATCCCTATTTAGAGATAAAGAATCATAGATTTTTGTCAGAATTTCAGACAGTATGAGAACTCCAGGCATCATACAACTCGGATCAGATCATTATCAGATCCTAGAACAGAATGGCTGCTTGAACGAAGATAGGAAGAGATCAGCTCACCAACACTTAACTCCAGCAAAAACCTAAAAGTCACACCAGGCTAAATAATGATCAAGAAATCCAATGAGAAAATATACAGTGAGTGACTTATTTTACCCCAGCACTACGTAAGTCAATAAGACAAGTCAAAAGCAAACAGGAAGAGTCATGAGAAATCTAGAAAAGTTATGTTTATCTGAGCAATTAAAGAGGACATAGGATGATATCGTGCTAACATTCTAATGAGGAAGAAGAAACAGAACCTTAACATCTTCAAAGCTAGTATGGAAGTTAAATTAAAAAAAAACAAACAACCAGAGGACCTGGGAGTTGTTCTGAAGATTTAAAGAAGGATAAAAGGAATATAGCAATGTAGAAAGGAGGATGAGGGGGTAGAACTCGATATTTCTCATAATGGGGGAATGGGTATCAGATCAACCTCACTCTTACTTGAAATGGACAAAGGAGGGTTAAGTGTGTATGCCTATACAATTGTTTTGTTTAGAAATACATCCAACTCAACGGAAAAATAAGTAGGGATAGGAAGGGAATTAGTTAAGAGGGAGGATAGTGCCAAGAATGGATTAATTACAAGCAAAATAAGTTTCCTGATCTAAGAAAGGAGAATAGAAGGGGGTAAATTAAAAGAACTAGAATCTAAGGGAGTGTGGTGGTAATTAAAAGAAAAAAATGGATATCTAAGGGATGGTAATCCATCAACAAAGGAAGAGATGACCAACTGCGGTATATGAATGTAACAGAATGATTGTACAGTAAAAAATACAGAAAGAGATGATTTTAGAGAATCTTGAGACTTGTGAACTGAGAGTGAAATGACCAGAACAGGAGAAAAATTTACATAATTACAACAGGGTAAAGAAAATCAACTCTGGAAGATGTAAGACCTCTGATTAAAGCAATGTCCAACCATGTTTTCAGAGAACCCTGATGAAGCATGTGACCCATGCTTATTCATGCTCTGTTTCATGGCAGACTAAAGGTGTAGAAGAAGCATTTTTTGGACGAGGTCATTATGTGGATTTGTTTTTAAGCTTATTTGTTAGGTGTTTTCCTACCCATCTATTTTTAATTGAGGATTGGAGGGTAGAGGGATGTGTGGGAGGCTGGGACAGAAAGAATGACTTAGCAACAGTGATTCCAGAAAAGAAAAACATTGAGATTTTTTTAAAAAAAATATGCACAGAAAATATAAGCTCTGAAAGAAGCACAGACAAGAAAAACAGTCTTGAAAAATAGTATGTGGTAATTATGACTACTTGAAACTGAAAGGTTTCTGCCCAGACAACGTCAATGTACCTAGGATAAAAAGGGAAATGGTCAAAAGGGAAAAAAATCTTTATATCAGATTTCTCTGTTAAACACTTGGTATCCAGGATATATAAACAATTAAGAAATCTTTAACACTAATAGTCATTTCCTAATAGTTAAATGATCAAAAGATATAAACAAAGAGTTCTCAAAAGAACAGGAAAGTATTCATAACTACCTGAAAAACATGCTCCTAACCACGACTAATAAGCGAAATGCAAATCAAAACAAACCTGAGGTTTTACCTCACAATCTGAAAACTGGAAAAAATGACAAAAAAATGGTGGCAACGGTCAATATTGGATGGGTTGTGGAAGATAGGCACACTAATATGTTGTTGGTGGAGTTATGAAATGGTACAAACCATTTTGGAAAGTAATTTGGAATTAAGCAAATACAGTGACTAAAATGTCCATACCCTTTGAATCAAAAACTCCACTACTAGACTTATAACCTGAAGGAAATCATCTATAAGAAGAAAAGTCATGAAATACTACAAAATATTTATAGTAGCACTTTTTGATAGCTAAAAATTGGGAACAGATGCCCATCAATTGGGAAATGGCTAAACAAATACTGATATGTGCATATAATGGAATATTATTGTGCTGTAAAAAATGATATGTGAGATGACTGCAGAGAAGCATGGAAAGATTTATATGAATGGATGAACTGAACTGATTTATACAAAGTAAGCAGAACCAAGAAAGTAATATACACAGTAACTATAATTATGTAAACAGAAATAACAATGACACCAAAAAATCAAAAGTAAATGTAACAAAACTCTAAAGATGAAGAGAAATGAGAAGACACTCTCAACCTATCCCTTTCTGGAGGTTAGAGAGGTCCACAGGTGTTACCTACTGCACATATTTTTGGATTTTTAGAAATGTATCCCCTCCCCTGTAGAAAATACCATGTCATATGAGATGACTCTTGGGAAGGGTTAGAAAGGGGAGAAATACTTGGGATAATGATGGTGAGATAAGAAGCAGAAAACATTAATAAAAATTTTTTTAAAAACCCTCTCACCTACTAATTCATTTTCTCTTGTCCAGGATTTGGGAAATGTTAGCCTAGGCCCAAAGAAAAAAATACTATTTTTTTTTTAGTTCATTCTTTTCAAAGTACTGAAAACAACCACAATTTATGTTTTTAAATCCCTGTTAGGCTAAAGTGAAGTATCATCTGAAATTTCTCGGTCAACCAAGTGAGAATTAATAAGGACAAATAATGACCTGTAAGCAGCCTGAACTATCCTTCCTCAATTAACTAGAGTGTAAAGCTTGCAATAAGAATCAGAGAAGTTGGGTTTCTCAATTATTAGAAAAATGTCATCAGTTTCTCGATGAAAGCCCTGTGCACAACTTCATGAGAACCTTTCATTAAGTCCCATCAACAATAGGACCCAGCTTCCCTGTTTAAATCTAATGAGACAAAGGATTATTGTTTTCCATGTTTATTTGCAAACACCCTAAAAAATAATCAGCGCTAAGAATCTCAGGCAATACTGGCTACTAGCCACAGGCCTAGGGCTAGAAAGGAAAAGTTCAGAGCACTACCTCTGCTTTGACTCTTCACACCAGTAAAATCAGTGCTGTCAATAAGGAGGAGGAGGAGGTCAGAACCATCACAATTCTGGCATGGAACACAACAAACGTGTCTATCTGCTTTGTGCTGGGCACTGTGCTTGGTGCTAGGGATATGAAAACAACAAAAGAGAAATATTCTCTGCCCTCAAGAACCTTACATTCTATTGGGGAAAACGATACGTACGAAGAAAATTAAATATGAAACACATACAAAGTAATTTCTAGAGCTTTGAGTGGAACCACAGGACAGCAGACTGTCATGTCCTTCACAGCGGCAAAGGTAATGCTGAAATCTGATTGTGACCTAATATAGCGCAGAGAGTAACCTCCTACAAAAAGCTCTGCTCTCTATTCATGTGAACCTGGATTCTCTCAAGCTGGGGACACCTCTAAACCAAAGCTTAGGAATGGCTTTTGTTTAGAGTCTCCCCAAAATGTGGGTAATGGTGTCCCCTGCTAGAAAAGGAATTTACTGTGTAATAATATGAATAGCTGTTTTATAATTGGTATTTTTCTTCCACAACAGAAAATGTTCATATTAACGTAAACAACAAAAACCACAACACACTCATTCAATGCTACCTACATCATTCCTTTTCAGTCAAGGACCTCATATCATATACTACACTAAAAAAAAGTCAAGTACATCTTTTCATGATGGAGAGACAGGAAAGGTATGTGACGTAGCTCAAACCACCCCCTCAACCACCACTTCCCCTAAGACTCCTTTGGAAATAGCCCAGGACCCTCAGCACAAGAGTTCTGGGAAAAGCATTTTCTCCCCTTCCCCTTGCACCCAAGCCCTTCCCTGCAGCTGTCACTGAGGGAAGCAATCACTGTGGAGAAAGGGCTTGCCACCCTTGCCACCACCAACACCAAATGCCAATCAACTTCCACCAACAGGAGGGTAAATAAGCCCCTAAGAGACCCAGGAATAGTAGTATCCCCAGACCACTGGTCCTGCTTCTAGCCCAGCTCCTATAGCTATCATCTAGACCCAGTGGAATGGCTGTGTAGGAAAAGGTGAGCCATCCCCATCAACTGGCAAGTGAGGAAGGCTAGCCAGTCTAGCTGAGGCAACTGGTACCCTGAAGGAGAGATAAGAAGCAGAATGTGCCAAGTCAGCCAAACCACTGCTACCACGTCCCCTAATACATTAATAAAGGCCTAGGATCCTGAATCCAAGAGCCCTAGGAATAGCAGTTTGTGTGCAGCCCCTCTGCCCTACCTCCCACCATTAATGTTTTCAACCAGTCTCCCAAAGCCTTCATCCAGAGAAGCAACCTTTGTGACCTGGCAATGGGCTCTGCAGTTGATTCGATAGCCCCTGACTCCTCAGCAGCCACAAGAGTCGGAAAAGAAAGCTCTCCGAGTCTTTGGCACTGTCAAATGGTTCAACATCAGAAATGGATATAGTTTTTGCATTTCATTAAGTTTGTCACTGCTCCCTCCTACATATTTTTGTCTCACCCTTATGAGACTATGAGCAACGGGATTATCTTGCTTTTCTCTTTGTATCTGTAGTACTCAGCACAGTACTTCGCACACAGTAACTGCTCTATAAGTCTTTTTCATTCATTCATTCACTCATTATTGAATGGCCCTGGTGACAACTATCTTTTCAGTTGTCACTCACTCTGCACAGTGAAACTCAGGACAGAACTGGGTATCCAGGAGAAGTATTAGTCTCAATTTTCAGAAGACATTCTGTTCTTATAAGGAATGGAATACTTGTGATATTAAAGCAAAAGTGGCCTGAGGAGAAATTGGAACAAAACAACAGATATCATTCAAGTCAACAGGACAGAAGCAGGGACAGGGAGAGGCTTAAGACATGTGGGCAATGATTGGAGGCACCAAAAATTCCCAGACTGATCTGTGCTCAAGAAGTAGCATACGTGAGGGATAAAAATGAAGAAATGTGCGATTGGAAAAGAATTAAGTACTCAACAGAAGTGTAAACCCTTTATACGTTAGAAATAAAAAATAAAGCAAATGATCAGAAATGCCACACAGCGGTGAATTTTGTCCTCTGTCCAAAGAATAGATATAATGATAGTGATAATAATAGCTACCACTTATATAACACTTTCAGTTTTAAATGTGGTTTACTTATAGGAATGATAGATAGCATTTATGTAACACTATGTGCCAAGTGCTTTACCATCATTACCTCATCTGATTCTCACAAAAATCCTGGGAAGTAGGTGCTTTTATTATTTATTTATTATTCTCAGATATAACAGATGAGGCAACTGAGGCAAACAGGCCAAGTGACTTGCCCTGGGTCACACAACTATTAAGTAGCTGAGGCTGGATCTGAATTCAGAGGTTCCTGATTCCAAGTGCAGCATTCTATCTAGCAAGAGATAATTATCTAATCCAGTTTTAGAAAAAAATAATTTTGATGTCCCTGAAACTTCTCTCTTGAATGATGCCAATGATTTTTTTTAAGATTAAACCAATTAATGCAGCCATGAGGATTTGTTATTGTTGTTCATAATTCCAGAAACCACAGTAAAATATGACAATGCAATAAACAAGTCCAAAGTGGATAGAAAGGATTTTGACAATAATGTAGTTTTACAAGCTATCAGACCACTGTCTATTTGTATGCTCAGTTTTAATATCCAGCCCATCCATGACCTTATTCCATAACAACATTTCTATAGTGATTTGTGACTTGTAGAGTAGTCTATATGTACTATTCCATCTGATGCTCACTATAACCTATTACTGCCATTTACATGAAGAAATTGAGGTTTGAGAGATCAAGTGACTTGCCCTTGGTCATGCAGTTAATGTCTGAGATGGAATCTGAACTCGGACCTTCCTCATTCAAAATTTAGAATTCATCTGCTACAGTTTGCTCTTGCATTTTCAGTCACTCACTCTCTATTTGCCTCTTCCCTTCAGTCCACATATATACTGTCTCCCCTCTGACACTTTCATACCTTTAAGCTGTATTCAACATCTTCCTCCACTATTTCACCATCCATGCTTCACCCCCATATAATCCAGCTTCCATCTCTAACAGACTCCTAAATAAAACTGCCTCCAAAGTCACTCATCATTTCTTTGGCATCAAATCCATTTTTTCCCCTCTCATCTTCCTTGACCTCCTTAAGCATTTGACAATGGCTCCTTTATGATATCTTCTCATCCCTTGGAAGGAGGCTCCTCCTTCTTCTCTGACGTTGGTTTCTCATCATTCTTTTATTTCTGTGACTTTTCTCATTCACTGGCACCTCCTTTTTCTCTTGCTCCTGAAATACAAACTATTCCTCAATGTTTTGAACTAAACTCTCTTCACTTTCCTCTTTATACTCTTACCTTGAAAAAGACTTTCTACTTCTATGATATCAATTATCACCTCTATGCAAATGAGTGCTTTTTTTGGAGGCAGTTGGAGCTAAGTGACTTACCCAGGGGTCGCACAACTATTAAGTGTCTGAGAACATATTTGAACTCACATCCTCTTGACTCCAGGGCTGGTTGCTCTACCCACTGTACCACCTACTTGCCTTTTGCAAATGAGTTCTAATACCATCTCCACTCACTCATCCCTTCCTCATTCTCCCTACTGTTCAATTCTTTTATTTCTAACAGCCTCTTTACTTTGATAGCCCACTGGCATCTCAAACTTAACATGATTAAAATGGAACTACATTTTTTTCTAGATCTGTCAATGCCACTCATTTCTTCAGTTTTGTTAACACCACCTGTAACTTTGCCTTTAACTTCTCCTGCTTTTAACTCCGGAATCTTTATTTATTTTCACTCCTCACCTCCAGTCAATGGCTAAATCCTGTTGTTTCTACAATTTCTTTCCCATCTAACTCACTTGTCTACTGCTGCTGCAACTGCATTCCTTCAAACTCTCCTCTCGTCTTCCTTTGGGTCTTCCTGCCTCTAGTCCATTCCCTTTCTAATTCACCCTCAACATCACCTCTTGAATAATGTTCTTAGCATACCACTGTGACAATGTCATTCCTCTCACTATTGCTGTTCAGTTGTGTCCAACTCTCCATGACCCCGTTTGGGGTTTTCTTGGCAGAGATACTGGAGTGGTTTGCCATTTCCAACTACACCTCATTTTATATATGAGAAAACTAAGGCAAACAGGGTCAAGTGACTTGCTCAGGGTCATACAGCTAGTAAGTGTCTGAGGCTGGATTAGCCAGAGGAATAGTGAAAAAACAGTAACAAAATTTTCAGTAGTTATACATTGCCTGCTGAATAACTTACCAATTCCCAGTCCTGGTACACACAATCCTTTCCAGTTGGACTCCAATGCACCTTTCTAGCTTTATTTTAGTCCAACTGGACGACTTTCAGTCTCCTCTTCTTATCCTGTCCTTTTCCATTTCTGTTCCTATATTTGTTCTGTCCCTCATGCTGGAAATGTACTTTTATAAGTCTCTGCCTTTCTTCAAGTCCCAACTTGGATACTGCCTCCTACATAAGTCCTTCTCTGGCTTGTACTCCACAACAGTGCTTTGTCTTACTCTCTCCTGAATGAATTATTTATGCATTTGTCTTTACCCCAATAGAATGCATGGTTTATGTTATAGCTATCCTTCCCCAATGCCTCACATGTTGTAGGCATTATTTAAGAGGATCGTAGATCTGGCACTAGAAGGGACCTTTGAGGACACAGTCCAATCCACTAATTTTACAGATGAGGGAACTGAGGCCTAGAATGGTTAAACGGCTTGCCCAGGATAATCCAGCTAGTATCTGAAGTGGGTATTGAACCTAGTTTTCCTTCTTTCAAGTGAATGGCATTATCCACTACACCAATCAGTCAGCCAGTCCAGAAGTATTTTTTAAGTACCTGCTTTGTGCCAGGCACTTTGCTAAGCACTGCAGACACAAAGAAAGGCTCTCAGGGAGCTCAGTTTAATGAGGGAGAGAGCATGTAAACAGTTTAGGCTCCTTGTACAAACAAGATATACATATAGGATAAACTGGGGGCATTCTCAGAGGGATGTCACTAAGATTAAGAATGACTGGGAAAGGCCTCTTGAAGAAAGTGGGCTGAGACTTAAAGGACCCCAGGGCAGCCAGGGGGCAGAGATGAGGACAGAGAGAATTCCAGGCATGGGAGACAGCCAGGGAAAATACACTGAGCTGGCTGATGGAGGGTTTTATGCCAGCATCGCATCATGTAACAGTTGAAGGGCAGAAAGGTGTAATCAGATAGAAAGGAGACAGGCTATGAAAGGATTTAAAGAGCCAAACAGAGGACAAAAAGGAGTCACTGCAGTTTACTGAATGGGGAGTGGGGTGATATGGTCGTTCTGTGCTTTAGGAAGATCATTTTGACAGCTGAGAATGGCCTGGCGTGGAGAGAGCCTTGAACTAGGTTGCTTAGAGTATAAGAAGAAAAGGGGACATATCTGACAGAAGTCAGTAGACAAGGACTAGACAACTGATCCCCTATGGGGGGTGGGGTGGATTAAGAAAGAGTGAAGAGTCAAGGATGACACTTAGGTTGTAACCCTGGGTGACTGGAGGGCAGTGGTACCCTAGACAGTAAGAGAGAATTTAGGAAGAGGGGAGAGTTTAGGGGGGAGAGATTCATTCAATTTTGGATATTGTAGATGTCCCTGGGACATCCAGTTTCATACGTCTAATAGGTAGTTGAAAATTAGGAGAGAGATTACAGCTGGACAAGTAAATCTGAGAGTTATATGTACAGAAATGATGACTGAAACCATGGGAGCTGATGAAATCCCTGAATGGAGAAGTATAGAGGACCCAGGACAAAGCCTTGGGATATACCCCACATTTAGTGGACATGACACAGATGAGGACCCAACAAAGGAGAAAGAGAAGGAGTGGTCAGAAATTAAGAAGAGAAGCAGGAGAGCAGTGTCATGAAAGCCTAGAGAGAAGAGAGTATCAAGTCAAAGGCTGCAGAGGTCAAAAAGGGTGAGGACTGAGAGAATGCCATGAGGTTTGGCATTTAAGAGATCGTTAATGACTTTGGACAGCACAGTTTTAATTGAAGGATGCTGAAGTCAGGAGACAAACTGTAAAAGTTTTAAGAAAGAGGTGAGAGGAAAGGAAGTACTAGGAATCTAGCCACAAAAGGGAGATGAGATATAGGACAACAGCTAGTGGAGATGGATGAATGCACTGAAGAGGATGAGGAAAACATGGGTATGTTTGTAGGTAGTAAGGAAGAGGCCAGCAGACATGCCACCCCTAATGTGTGCCGAACTGAAATGAATTCATGGAAGTTAGTAACAATGCCAACATCGGACTTTTATTTAGTAGTTTAAAGTCTGCAAAGTGCTTTGCATTACATTACTTCATTTGAATTTACAATCTAGTAGGGAGATAAGAAAATGACAGATAACTAGACTATACAATCTCAAATAAGGAGATTAAAGGAAATAATGGAGATTAAGGACACTAAAGGAAACAAAGTACACATAAAGACATTAAAGGATACAAAGGACTATGGGAGGCCCCAGGGGCCCCATCCCTATGACTCGTGAGACTTTGCTACTGTCTGTATTGACTAAATATTCTCCTATCCATTGCCCAACCAACCATCTGGATACTCAGAATCTCCAGAGGTAAGGATGTAACAGTTCTTCTAGGTAAATAAGATTTGTAAAGGAAATTACAACAGATATTTAACTGCAGAAGAGCTCCCTGGGGCTGTAGTATCTCCCCCTCACACTACCTCAGCAAACAAGTCTGGCTGGTTTGAAACCTGCTACAACACTTGGGTTTTCCTTAACAGTGTTCCTCTTGCATTCCATTGCTCCCACTGGTCAGGAACATCCACTCTATAAACCTGATCCTCAGGAGGTGGTGACCAAACAGTGTCAGTACCAGCCCAGGCAGAAGACTCAGTTGCATATGATACAAGGATCAGCAAGTAATCAAGGTTATTAATATCTCTAATTCTAACGTTTTCCCTTATTTTGTCATGATTATAATCCAGTTTCCTTCTTTATCTGATGAGGATTTTACACTAGAAATCCAAAGAAACAAGACTTCCACTTCCCATTTCCATCACTAACAACCCCTCAAATTTCAAGTGTGCTGCTACATTCTAAGTCATTCCTGGCCATACTCAGTGCTCTCTGGTCCAAGTCCTGTCCTGTTTTATTTGTAAGCAAACATTTTGGCTTTGGCTGATTATTCCAAGCAGACCATCAAATGATCAGTTTTGACTGATTCTGACCTGAAAATGTAAAAAAGACTCCTTTTTGGGCTTTCCTTTAAATCCTCTCAGCATCAACCACAACCAGACTTACCTCTAATTAGCCTGCAAGAATCTATCTGAATTTCTTTCCCCAAATGAAATTTATCAGCTGAATACCCTACATGTAACTCACTATATCTCAGTGCCAATGCCAGGGAGCATCAGATGGGACAAAGTTCAAGTGCATATAGGGCATTCAAAGCAATTAAAATAAACATACAATGTCCATTCATAAGCCACACCTACTTCCAAGGACTAATTAAAGCTGTATAGTTCCTATGGAATACAAACATCAACTCTATACTCTCCTAACTAAAGCAGTTCTTCCAGTCTTCTTTATTTCTTTCCCTCCATGAATGAAGAGATTTTGGGGTCACCTGGGTATTTCCGTGGGTTCCAGTCCATCTTCAAGGCTAACATCTGTCTGCACCATCTCCTGTTTCAGTTCTCCGATCTCCGAGGCGATCGTGTCAATGAGCTGTTCAAAGGCAAAAATAGTATGACGTCAGAAAGTGAAAGAGGCGTGGACATGAGGCTTGGCCAAGTTTAGTCACTTCACCTCAGTAGGAAATAGAGGGAGATTACAAACCTTTTTTTTCCTTTCCCATGGGCTATATGAATTTCCTCTAACAACAGGGAAAACAAAGGGGACCAGGCAACCTTTAACTGAAAAAGGGAAGTTCTTAAATTTCTTTAGCTTTGTACTAAGCTGTATGGCAAATTAAAAATAATTCAACCAGTTTTCTTTCTCAGTAAGAAAAAAATAAATATTTTTAAAATGTCAGTAAATATATTTCAAATCATACTTTGCCAAAGGAAAGATAGAATTTCATTTTCTTTATTATGATATCTTAAATTTTCCTTTCAGAAAAGCAGCATTTAAAAATCAAGTGCAGTATAAGAAAACAAAACCTCCTTTGGCTCACTGTTTAATGATTAACCTCTATAATTGTGGCCTTTTCCAGGAGACTGAAATACGTTTATTTGGCATAGAATTAGGCACATTGGCAGTACAGCATGACAGTTACATGGGATAACCAGAAATGCTGACATCTCCTATAAATCTCATGGAAAAATTATATGAAGAGTCATTGCAGTGAAAGTGACCTAATACTACTAGTTCTTCAAACTGAGGGACCTCCCAGCAAAGGCTGGACTGACTGCTAGTTGGATATGAAAGAGGACTTTTGTTAGACAAGATATGGGTGGGTTGGACGAGGTGGTCTCAGAGGCCTCTTTCAACTATGAGAGTCTATGATTCTCTGTGATTCTTCAATTGAGGCATAGTGTATATAAAGTGTGGTCCAAACCTGGAATCATAAAAACCTGTATTCAAATCTTGTCTTAGTTTCCTCATACATGTGAGAACGAAGGCGATAATAGAGCCCATCTCATACGGTTGTTATGAAGATGAACTGAGATAATATATATAAAGCACTCTGTAAACCTTAAAGCAATATAGAAATGCTAGCTTATTATAGTTCTGAGAAGCTGGCATTACAGTCCAGGCTTCAATGATTCCCACAGGATCTTCCTCAGGCTTAGAATGTGCTTCTTGCTTGCTTCTGCATCTCCGAATCCTCAGTCATGTGTTTAACTTATTACTTGGACAAGCAGCCTGGCATAGTAGAGAGAGCTGGCCTTAGTATTCAGAAGTTTCAGTTTCACATCTTGCCTCTGGCTGTACTCTGGGCAAGACCTTTGACTTCTCAGTGCTTCAGGGGAACCTTTATGACTAGAAATTGCAGAAAAAATGTGGACTTATATTTGTTGAGGGAAATCTACCAATAAGTAATAACATGAGGACATCACATCCAGAAGAGTCAACATATACAAATACACACATATGTATATGTGTATAAATATATGTATATATGTATCTATATGCACATACACATACATATGAGATGGCTATATTGACTAGACCTCTGATTTCATCAATTTCTCTACCAATGCACCTATTTTTAAATTTATAATTGAAAAGTTGCTTGGCATCATTGAGAGTTAAGTGATTTTCCCAGGGTTTTCTTACAGCTGATATGTCAAAGTTAGGAATGGAAACTAGGTATTCACTGACTTAGTGGCCAGCTCTTCTATCCTTTAGACTATCTGGGCCCCAATTTCAAGGGTAATTGAATGAGGAAGAGGCACTGGCCGTGGGGTGGCAGGGTGGGTATGATTTAAGAGCCAGCACTTGAGCTGAGCTTTGAAGGAAACCAGAGATTTCAAGAAAGGAAGATGGGTGAATTCGTTCCAGGTACAAGGGAAATCTTCCAGATTCTTCTTCTTCACCCCCTTCTCCCAAATGATGTTAACCCTATGGCCTTGAGGCCACCTCTGGGTCTTCAAAAATGGCCCTTTTACTGAGTCTACATTTTACAGAACAAATCCTTTTATTAAGGGGATTTGTTCTGTGAAGTGTAGGTTCGAAGGGCTGAACTTGAGGAGCCAGAGGGCCACATGTGGCCTTGAGATCACAGGTTCCCCACTCCTCTTCTAGCAGAATGAATGAATGTCTTTGATCTTTTGATTCTGAGTGTCTTGAACACTTCTTTGCACGTATCATTTTTTTTTAAATTAAGGTGGCAGAGCCAAGATTCGACACCAGGTCTTTTTTGTACCTACAGTTCCAATATTCGCACCAATATTTTCACCAATATACCATTCAATCAATCCCCTTCATTTTAATCCCCTTCTCACTTTTAAAAAATTTCCTTTTCAGTTAACAATAGCAAAAAGGGAAAGAGTGAAAAAGAAGAAAAAAATTAATTCAAGGGAAAGGGAAGGAGGGAAAGAACAGAGATAGGAGAAAAGGAAATGTTCAACAGATAAAAGTAGCAGGGAGAAGGAGCATATGCAAACATTTATCAGAATGAATAGGGGTGAAGAGACTAGAAGGATGATACTCCTGTGCTAAATTTAATATATACTTTAAAAGCCCCACATATATAGTCATATGCTTTTTAAAAAAACCGTAGTAGAGATTCATGGTCTCATATACAATTCTTTTTTTGTGTTCTTTTAGAAGAATTCACTGTCATGTGAGTCAAGAAATTAGAAGAGCAAACACTATCTTTAAATGAGATTCTTCTATCATGAATAACAACAGCAGATATAGATTCTATATATCAATGACATAGTTTTTGCAGATTTTATAAAAATAAAAAAAGGTTTTATAAAATGCTTTACTCGTAATGGTTCTTCAAGACACTTAAAACACCCAAACTTGACTTAGCCAGGTATGATAAAGTGCTGGGCCTGGGGTCAGGAGGGCGTGACTACAAATCTGCCCTCAGACACTTAGTAGCTCAGACCCCAGAAGTCGTATAACCTCTTTTTGTCTTACTTTTCCCATCTGTAACGGGGATAATGTCAGGGCAGCTAGGTGGTCCAGCGGATAGAACGCTGGGCTTAGAAACAGGAAGACTAGTCTTTGTGAGTTCAAATCCCACAACAGCACTTCCTAGCTGTGTGACCCTGGGCAAGTCACTTAACCCTGCTTGCCTCAGTTTCCTCATCTGTAAAATGAGCTAGAAAAAGAAATGGCAAACCACTCCAGCATCTCTGCCAAGAAAACTCAAATAAGATCACAAAGAGTCAGACAGGACTGAAACAAATGAACAAGAAACATGTGGGGATAACAGCACTAGCTCCCAGGTGGCTGTGAGGCTCAATGAGATATTCTGCAAAGTGCTTAGCACAGCTCCTGGCAGATAATAAGTGCTATATAAATACTAGCTTTTATTATTATGAGTGCCAAGCCTGGAGTCAGGAAGACTCCTCTTCTTAAATTCAAATATGGCCATCCTAGCTGTATGACCCTGGGCAAGTCACTTAACCCTGTTTTGCATCAATTTCACATCTATAAAGGGGGCGGAAGATCACTCTAGTATCTTTTCAAAATTTTCCCCCATATTTTACTCAACTCTACTATAGTTTCAATAACCTAGTGGTAACATACCTCATACTTAGACTGCTCTCTTGAAAAGTGATTAAGATTATTGTTATGGTAAAGACAACTTTGAAAGAATGAGGGACTCTGATGGTTGCTGAGCAACTCTCACCCAATTTTCCAAAGGATAAGTGGATCACCTGAAATCTCATCACCAGGCCTGACAGACTCAGTTTCTGATATTCAACACCTGGTCAATGCCCTCAGTGGCCTCTCGTCTATGATTGGAGGACTAAGCAGTAAACTCCTCCCAAAGCCTACCTTCACAGAACTTTACAGCTAACTCCATTCTCCAGCAGCAGCTCAGCTTGGTTACAGCCCCAGGGAACATCATTCCCATCTCCCACCCCACCCCCATCCTCAGGGCCCTCTTCACTTTCCTTTTGTTTGTCTTTCTCCTTTACTTTGTAAGCTCCTTAAGGGCAGGAACTGCCTTTTTCTGATTTGTATCCCCAGCAATATGCTTAATAAATATTAATTGATCCTATCATTGTAATGACCAGTCACATAAGACTAATGATTATACATACATGCAACCCACTGGATAGGGTTAAGTGACTTGCCCAGGGTCACAGACTCAGTGTTAAACCATTTTTTTTTTTTTGACATGGCCATTGTGGAAAAGTGTTTTTCTGGAAACAAGAATATTGGGGGATGGGTAGGTAGGCTGGTGGTGGGATTCCCCTCAATTAATGTGGGGGAGTCAAGTGTAAGGAAAAGAAGATTTTTGCTGATCGAAAAGATACATAATTTTTAAAAGGTTTTGTTATCATTAAAGAAGTCACAGAGATTTTAATGAATATTACTATGAGCCAGGGACTATGCTAAAGTATTGGAGAGACAAAAGCAAAAGCAAAAAGCCAAACTCCAAAACAAACAAACAAAATCACCCACCCCACCCCAACAAAATAACAGTCCTTGCTCTGAAGGAGCTCACAATCTAATTGGGTGGGTGGGGGTTACGTAGACAAGAAGCAGGATAAACTGGAGTTGTCTTAGAGGGAAGGTACTACACCACTAGGGAAATTTATCTTACCGGTCTACTAGTCCAACTTACCAGTGTTAAGAATGGTAACAAACCTCCAGACAGGGGTGAAAATACGTATTTCAAGAGACCTTAAGGATTATAATGTATTTCTGGCAACAATGGGATCATTTAACCTTGAAGGCAGGAGCTACATTTTATGTAAACTTCATATCTTTGTCGTTCCCTAGGTTGTAACGCCTTGCTCTACACACAGTAGCCCTTGATAAATATTTGGTGAATTAAATTGCCTTGAATTCACTTAAATTAAACTGAATCCCAGACAGGAGCTGCCAAGAACGGTTATGTAGCCTGCATGCCTAGCTCTTCCAATGCCCAAATCTCTTCTTATTTCTAGCATCTAGCACTTCTTTCTCGCACGCTCCTACCTTTTCTTCCAGGTCCTGGACGTGGTGTAACATCTGTGGTTCAGGGACCATCACTTTCTCCTCTACAAGAAACTGAGTTTTTCCTTATGAAAAATTCCTCCCTCCTTTAAAGTATCTGCCAACGAATGGCGGCTTCCTTCTTTTAAGCAGTTTGTCTATCAGTCATTTCAATTTAAATTAAGCATTTAACCAGTTTGAATCCATGACTCCACTTCCCTAGCTCCTTTTATACTGTGAGTGGAGAGGTAGGAATGTCCTCAGGCAGAACCCTCAATTCAGCACTAGCACCTAGTCTGGGCAAGGGCTGTACCTAGGCCTTCGGGTACAAAGACAAAATGAAATGGTCTGACTTCAAAGGCCTCACGTTCTCTAGGGTGATACAAATATAAATTATATAAGGCAATCTACCCTCTCCCGGGGAAATTATTTTGGATGTACTGTGTGTGTGTGTGTGTGTAGATGTGTGTGTGTATATATGTATGTATATTTATTTCTGTATATATTGTTACCACCACTCTTAAAAGAATGTAACCTCTTTGATGACAGACTATTTCATTTTTGTTTCTATCTCTAGCACTGGTAACAGGAAGCACTTACAAATGCTTGTTAAATTGAGCTGACTTAAATAAAAGAGACCAGGTATTCGTGTGTGGGGGGCAATCAAGTCAGATCTGTTGGAAGAAATGCCACCTAGATTGAGGTGCAAAGGGGAGAGATTTGGAGAAGGGAGATAGTTCTAGGCATGGGGAAGTTCACCTGTGTGAATTCTCTACATATTTGAGATTTACAAGTAAGAAGGGAAGGAACAAGCTATGAGCCAGGTATTATGTTAAGCAATTTACAAATATTATCTTCACAGCCATATGAGGGAGGTGCTACTGCCCCTTTTTGACAGTTGGGGAAACTGAGGTAGAGATTAAGTCACACAGCCAATATGACTGAGTATCTGTTTGAGGCTAGATCTGAACTTAGGTTTTTCTGACTCCAGGCCTCAAACTCTGTCCACTGTGCCACCTATTGCCTTAATTAGGGAGGGGAAAAGAGGTCCCTTAAAAAAATCCTATAAAATTTTTCTCAGTTTCTTGAGATAGATATGTATGGAAAGCAATTATAAAGAACAAGGTTGCCCAAAGTTTATTTTATACTGAGAAACAAATGATAACAGTGTAAAGTGTTCCCCCTCCAAAGGCTATCTGTATTTTAGGCTGGGTCTCCAAATCTTGAAGATGAAACTCTGAGGCTGTTGTTTCAGTAAGCAGCTGGTCAGGGGAGATAGAAGACCTCGAAGCTACACCAGTTCCTGTTAGAGCACCAGGATTGCTCACTGAATCCACACCTTTCAATATAGTTTCATGTGTCTCCCCAGGGGACTTGCAAACTTCTTGAGGGCAGAGACACACTTCTGCATTGCCCAGAGCACCACACACCTTGGTGAACACAGAACGCAAAATTATTTTCAGTAAATATTTTGATGGTTGATGGAGTTTATGTCCTAAATTAGACCGGCCACAAACCAGAGTTCAGAAATAGTCATCTTCTATTTTCCATTGCTTAGCAAAGTTCTAGACACATAGAGAGCCTTTGACAAAACAAAGGCTTGTTGGGTAACTGAATATATTACCAAGGCCTTCAGTAGCCCTCCCTTGCACACGTATGTGTGTGTACCCCTCCCCCTCCAATTCCAATTCTAAAAAAGCTTCCCTTAACTATTTAAAGTGTACTAACATTAATTCTCAGGAGCTTTCTTTCCTTGATGGAAAATAGGGCACACAATGAAAGCAGAAAAGGAAATAGAAATTAAACACCATTTTTAGGTGGGCAGAGAGAGAATGCTTGTGCTTAACATAAAACTTGTTGATTAAGTAAGTTCTATATGCCTATCACATTCCTACTGTTATCAGTTGGCTTGGGAAAGAAAAAGAAGTAGAGCTGACAGGAGTGTGAGAAAAGACAAATGGTACTCAGGCACCTAAAGGTGAGAACTAGGAGACCTTTGGTTTTCTTTCTGAAAACTCCTGAAAGTTATCCTGTCTATATCTGTTGCCTTTGAACAGGTCACCTTTAAGAAAGCCCAGAAAAGAATTAAAGTTGATCAGTAAGAAAATTCACTCTCTCAAACTCTGGAGACCTGACATTCATTTAGGTTTTATTAAGGAGATCATGGGGATCCTGCAAACCTTGAAAAGAAGACTTCACTTTGGAAACGATTAGGGAGGGATGGGAACACCTCTCCTTCATACTGCTAAGTGGTGAAGTGGATAGAATGCTGGCCCTTGAGTGAGGAAACGTTCAGTCATTTCCTACCCTTTGTGATCCCATTTGGGGTTTTCTTGTAAAAGATACTGGAGTGGCTTGTCCTTTCCTTCTCCAGCTCATCAGGGAATTGAAGCAATGGGGTTACATGGCTTGCCCAGGGTCACACAGCTAGTAAGGGTCTGCGGCTGGATTTGAGCTCAGGTCTTCCTCACTTCAGCTCTGCAACACTATCCACTTCATCACATACCTGGCCCTGAGTCAAGAAGACCCAAGTTCAAATTCATTTTCAAATACTTACTAGCTGTATGGCCCTATGATCATGCTACTTAACCTCTCTCAGTCTGTTTCCTCATTTGTAAAATGCAAATAATAATAGTACCTATCTCCCAAGGTTGCTGTAAAGATCAAATGATTTGTAAATTACCTGACACATAGAAGGCATTTAAAAAATGCTTGTTTCCCTTTCTCTTCCCCTTCTCCCCCATTTCCCCCTTTTTCCTTTAAATATTTTATTTTTTCCAATTACATGTAAGAGCAATTTTTAATATTCATTTTTTTGAAATCAGTTCAAATTCTCTCCCTCCCAACTGTCCCCCATAATTGAGAAGGCAAGCAATTTGATATAGGTTATTATACATGTGCAGTCATGCAAAACATATTTCCATACTGATCATGTCACTAAAAAATAGACAAAAAATTAAATTCATTTTAAAAAGTGCATCTACATTCAGACTCCATCAGTTTTTCCTTTGGGAGAGGATAGCATTTTTCATCATAAGTCCTTTGGAACTGTCTTGGATTATTTTTTTGCTGAGAAGAGCTAAGTCATTAACAGTTGATCATCATACAATATTGCTGCCACTGCGTACACTATTCTCCTGGTTCTGCTCACTTCACTCTGTATCAGTTTGTGAAAGTCTTTCCAGATTTTTCTGAAAAAGTGTCCTGCTTGTCATTTCTTACAGAACAATAGTATTCTGTCAGAATCACATACCACTACTTGTTTAGCCACTCCCCAATTTAAGGACATCCCTTCAATTTTCAATTCTCTGCCACCACAAAAATACTTTTGTCCACATAGGCTCTTTTTCTTTTTCTCCCTTTAATTTCTGCTACTTTTGGATCAAAGGATATACACAGTTTTATAGCTCTTTGGGTATAGTTCCAAATGGTTCTCCAAAATGATTGGATCAATTCACAATCCCACTAATAGTACTTTAATGTCCCAATTTTCCCACATCCCCTCCAACATTTCATTTTTCTTTTCTGTCATATTACCAATATGATAGGTGTGAGAAGATGACAAAACTTCTTTTAAGGGATAGATTATAATCCAATCTAAGTTGTAGAGCATGTAGAGGGTCAGCATTTGAGAAGAGTTTGGAAATAAGACCAGGCAAAGAAATTTGAACTTCATATAGTAATTTTGTTGCTATCCAGTCATTTCAGTCATGTATGACTGTGCGACTCCATGTGTAGTTCCCTTGGCAAAGATATCAGAGTGGTTTGTCATTTTCTTCTCCAGCTCATTTTACAGAAGAGGAAACTAAGGCAAACAGGGGTGAGTGATTTTTCTTGGGGTCACACAGCTAGTAAGTGTCTGAGGCCAGATTTGAGCTTAGGAAGATGAATCTTCCTGACTCCAGGCTAAGCACTCTATCCACGCTACCTTAGTTGCCCCATAGTAGATAATACAGAACCACTTAAGATTTTTGAGAAGAATGATATTATCAAATCTATATATGAAGAAGATGATTCTAGCCTCTAAGTGAAAAAATGGATTGAGAAAGCATCAGTATAGGGATCTCTGCACATTAATTAATGGGCACCAATAGAAACAGCTCTATTCATACCATCTTAGAACATCCAAAGTCTCAGTGACTGCCCAGGAGCAACATCCATATTGGGTCAGTTTTATATGCTGGCAGAAACAATTTCTATTTTAGGTCTTTAAGAGGAATATATTTCAATGTGTTTTATGTCTATCCTGAGCAGTATTTAACAGAACCAAATGGATGTTACTGACCTCCAATTGTTGTACATAAGTAAAACTATTCACCCATGTGCAGTGATCTCTGAAATCTGCCAAATAGGATTTTAAATAATACAATAATTTCATCTTCTTCCTATATTAAATCTAGCAGTACTGATTAAAAGATTGAATTTTGACCTGATCTGTCTTTGTTAGCAGTGAAACTAGTAGGGAAACAGCCAGAAGCTAGACGAGAATGAAAACAAATCAATTTTTTGAAAAACAAAACAAAACAAAAAAACAAACCAACCCTTTACAGAGCACTATGACTGGAACCTGAGGCAGATAAAGACTTAGGACCCTAGGCTTGAGCCTTAAGAAGAATATGGTTTAGTAGGGATAATATCCAATATAAGATGAGTGCATTGGAGAGCAACAGAGTAATAGCAATGGACCATTTAAAATTCCTGTCATTCTGGATGAGTGATTTTCTCTGTGCTTCAGTTTCTTCATCTGTAGACAGAGGGCGCTGGACTAGATTATCACTAGTGTCCTTTCCAGCTCTGAATCCTCTGCCTTGCATACAATACATTCTTGATAGATGGGAGCTGGATTAAACATGTAAGATTGGAGACAATAGCCTGGGAAATCGGAGGGAAGTTTTTGGGAAGAGGGAACATTTATTCTGTGCTTTAGAGGTCTGGAAGGAATTCCACAGACTGGCTGAGAGAAAGCAGAGCAGGAAGTTCAGGCACAGGAAACTGCCCCAGCAGTGACACACTGATAGATATTAGTGCTGGGCAGCGTCACTCAGTCTGGCCAGGGCACCGAGGATGTGGAGGGGGAGGATGTGAAAGAATAGTAATAGCTAACATTCATACAGAGCTTCACAAGTTGACAAACAACTCATATTCAAGACTATTTTTTTCATAAAAATTTGGATTTACACCAAAAATACATTCAACTGGCCCGTGGCACACCCTGCCATTGAGAGGACCTCTAAAAAATCATTTCAAAAGGCTAATTTTCTTTTTAACAAAAGTCAGTCATTCACCAAGCAATGGTTAGGCAGTTACTATGAGTCAGACGCTATGCTAAGACTGGATATATAAAGACAATAGTGAAACCAGTCTGCCCTCAAACACCTTCAGTCTAATGGGAGGGCCTTTAAGAGTTTGAGTTGTCATTCTCAAAACAAGACAAATCTGGTCATTCTATAATGGGAGCACTTACCTTGGTACGCTCACAGAACAATTCTTGTCAGCTGTACTATGGACTCATCAGAAGGTCAAGGACAGTTAGTAAATCATTCTAGTTTCCAATATTTGTCCCATTAACAGGCATTTATTAAGCTCCTCCTGTGTGCCAGGCACTGTGAACTCCTTGAGAGCAGGCATACTGTCTGACACACAGCAGATACTTAATATATACGTATTGACTACTGACCAACTTTACTAATAGGTAAAGGGGTTACAAATCAAAACCCTTTTCTCTCACAAAGTGATGGTTGACAAAAACAAGAGCTATCAGAGAGGTAACCTAGTACAGGAAAAGAGCAATGGCTTTAGAATCAGAAGGTCCATGGTCTTACCATGGACAAGTTCTTTAATCTCTAAGGGCCTCAGCTTCCTGCACAACTCAGGGATTTGGACTAGACGGTCTTCTACAGTCCCTAGCTCTAAGTCTGTGATTCTTTTAACTAGGTTCTCCAGAGGTACTTTTTGTGCTGTTTAGCGTCTGTTCTTTCTTTTGGTCTATGTTCTACATTTACTTCTTTTGGTAGAATTGGTCTAGATGCCAAGTGAAGAAAGAAAGGAGGAAGAGGGAAAGAGGAAAGCAAGAAAGGAGAAAGAGAAAGAAAGCATGAAAATGGATGAACTAGGATTGACTAGGTGCTAGGCACTGTTATGCTCTGGAAATACAAATACAAAAGAGCAACAGTCTCTGTCCTTATGGAGTTTACATTTTAATAGAGGATATAACATATATTGGGAGATGAGGGTCACCAGGGAAGGAGCAAGTCACAGGGACGGTGAGTGGAGCAAAGGGGCAATCAAATGATGTGTTCTTTCCAGAAGCAAGAGTAGAATTGGTTTGGTTCTTGTTCCAGGAGCAAGCAGTGGAAGGGGGCGTGGTAGAGATGCTCACAGTGAAAGGGCACAAAGATGGTTAGTCTAACTAGCCCAGTTAGTTAGTTAGAGACAGTAAGCTCCCTTCGATCAGCAGAGCCTCTTGGATAGGAGCAGGAGGTCTGGTTGGAGAGTGCAGGCAGCAATAGTGGTACAACTCAGCAGGAAAATAACATTAGGGGTTTGGGGCTGACTAGAGTAGTGAGTTTTCACCAATCAGCATGGCCAAGATAACCAGTTTTTTTCTTCTAAGGTTTGTGTGTGATGTCACTTTACTACACAACAAGCTCAAAGATGGCATGGATTCTTCTTTACTCCTTTCCCTTCCCCCCAACCTCCTTCAGCATAGTCCTCTGTCTGTAGTAGGGTGCCAACCAAAGCCCAAAGGACCTGTCACACGAACAAGTCGGATCAAGCTCATCTGTTTCAGTTCTAACTGGAAGGCTCTATGTCATTAATGCAGGCTACAGGGCCTCTTTCTAGCCGACTGTTCCTTCTCAGCATCCTTTGGTGGACCTTTCTATAGGTCACAGACATTAATCATGGGTCTCTCCCAAAGGTTTGTTCTTGGACTCCTCTATTCTCCCTCTATACTGTCACTTGGTCATGTCCTCAGCTCTCATGGGGTTCAATTTATTTTCTCTATGCAGATGATTGTCAGATGTTTTTGATCCATCCTTAACCTTTCTCCTGGTCTCCAATATTGTATCATTAACTGCTTACTGGGCATCTAGAACCATCTCAAACACAGACTATCCCAAACGATCAGCAAATATTTATTAAGTAGCTACCATGTGCCAGACTCTGAGCTAAACATAAAAATAGAAATATAAAAGATACTCCTTGCCCTCAAAGAACTCACAATCTAATGATAGAAGACAACACAGAAAAGGAAACAGGAAGAGGGAATGGGGATAAAGAGAATAAAGGTACCCCAGAAGGAGGCATGGTGGAAAAGTCAGAGAAATCCCAAAGGAGTGTAGCCAGATAAGAAATGAGATGTTCTGAGAGAAGTTCCCTCCTTATGCAGAGGGTTTGAAGGTCTTGGCCCACCATTCAATAAGAAAGTCTTGGAGTAGTGAAGCAATAGAGTGCCAAGGCTAATAATAATATTGACAATGATAATAACAGCCAATATTTATAGAGCACTTACTTTATGACAGGCACTGTGCTAGGCACTTTACAAATTTCATGACAGCCTTGCCAAGTAGGTGCCATCATTATCCTCATTTTACAAATGAGTAAACTGAAGCAGTGAATTACCCTGGGTTGCACAGCTAGTAAGTGTCTGAAAATATGATTTGAACCTAGATCTTCCTAATTCGAGAGTCACTGTTCTATCCACTAGAACCTAGGTGCCACTGGGATTTTACAGAATGATGAAATTTTACCAATAATGAGTGCATCTGGGTGATTTCCCCTACATCCTTTCCTCTTCCAAACTATGCTCTTACTGTCAAACGTCAGTTAGGCATTTAATAGACATTCATTAAACTCCTACTATGTGCTAGACATTGTGCTAAGTGCTGAATATACAAACATAAAAAAGAGACAGTCCCTGCCCTCAAAGAGCTTATAATCTCATGGGGGAAGGGAATAAGAGAGATGGTGGGATGAGGTAGAAGGTAGTGGGCATGGGGATAGAATGGAGAACCCTAAGGAATTCAGCCAGATGGTGCTTCCATTCTCCCAGTCACGCAGGCTCATAATCTTAGTATCATCCTCAATTCCTCTTTCTTTTCTGTCCTTCCTTCCTTTGTAAATGAATAAGGTTGCAGCTTCACATATGAGAAAAAAAAATGCACTAGGTAGAACCAGATTCCAGTCCCTCTTTATCCCTTACTGTGCTTTTAGCACAGTGCCTACACCACTACATAGTAGATATTTAATAAATGTTTGCTGAATGAAATTAAAGGAATGTATAACATAATGGCCCTCAACTTCTCTGGGCAGTTAAAACAATCTGCCCATAATCAAAGAGGCCAACTTTGACTGGGATCCAATTCTAAATCCTCCAGGCCAGAGCACATCCCATCCTGTCTTCATTACTGAGTTACTGAACTTCCACAATCTCCCCTCTTTTGTCTCATTTGTAAAATGATGAAAATGGCAATAATAGCAACTGTCCTGCCTTTAGGGAACCAGATTGTAGGATCTTTAGAGGTCCTTTCTAGTCCTGAGATCTGATTAAATTATTTTTCTGTAGCTGCAATCTCGGGTAGCTAGGTGGTACAGTGGATAAAGTGCTGAGTCTTGGAGTCAGGAAGCCTCATCTTCCTGAGTTCAAATCTGGTCTCACACTCTTACTTCCTAGCTGTGTGACCCTGGGCAAGTCATTTAAACCCTGTTCACCTCAGTTTCTTCATCTTTAAAATGAGCTGGAGAAGGAAATGTCAAACCACTCCAGTATCTTTGCTAAGAAAATCCCAAATGGGGTCACGAAGATTTGGACACAACTGTAAACAACCATAAATATGTAATCTCTTCTTTGATGCCAGCATAGTCACTAAGAAAGTCCAATGCTTTCACATATACCGAAGCAAAACTAATAACTTGCATTTATAGAATGCTCTACAGATTACATAGGGTACATCCCTCACTACTGTGTGAAAAGGATGTATAAATTGCTGTTGTACAATCATTCCATCATGTCCAACGCTATGTGACCCCCATGGATATTTTCTTGGCAAAGATACTAGAGTGGTTTGCCATTTCCTTCTCCATTTTACAGATGAAGAACTGAGGCAAACAGGGGTGAAGTGACTTGCCCAGGGTCACACAGTTGGTAAGCATCTTAGGCTAGATCTGAATTCAGATCTTCCTGACTCCAAGTCCAGTGCTCTATTTCCTGCTGCCTAGCTATCCATTGTACAGATGGGGAAACTAAGGCTCAGAGAAGCTCAAAAATGATGTGCTGAAGATCCCACAGTAAATGGCAGAGGAGGAACTTAGACACAGATCCTCTGACTCTAATTCCAGGGTTCTCATTTTCAAAGAGACAGGGATAGGACACCAGTAGAGCAGTATATTCACTTTCAGAATCATTTGTGATTTTCTTGTTGAAAGACTCATCTAGGGAAGGTTAAAGAAGGAAATGAGAGGAACGGAGGGAGGGTTAGAGGAGGAAAGGCCCAAGCTGACAGGCAATTGCAACATAAGAACAAAATTCTGAAATGAAACTTTAAAAAAAAAGATTTTCTCTAAGTTGGGCATTACAATATTCATACGGAAATCCACATTTGGTTTGAGGAAGGAAGAAAACAAAGGGGTAAGAAAAGGAGTTTTGGGATGAAAAAATGTAAAGCTCAGTCATTTTCATAGTCTTGTGGAGATGATTAGTGACTCTGGGATGAATCACTGTGGCTAAAACAGCTGAATCCCTTGAAACTTTCTAAAATGCAACATAAATGTTCCTCATTCAGAAACACTACCCTGGCTTAACTTCTCCTAAGTGCCCTTGGCTTGTGAGTACTCATTCAACTGAATGGGTGTATCTCACTTAAAGTGAGAATCTGATAAAACCTTAGCCAGGTCTCACACTGCCACTCACAGGGCCATCTCCAGGAGTCCTGATGCACATCTGGTACTGGACCCAGATGGCTGTGGAGGAGAAAGTGAGGCTGGGGACCTTGCACAGCCCTCCCTCACACAAATCCAATTCAACTGCAAGTCATGTCATCACCTTGATGTCATGGTCAACAATTATTTGAACTAATAATCTGTTGTTCAGCTGTGTTCATGGTCTCTAAGACAGGGAAACAAAGTCTGGGGCTGGAAAATGGCTCAACAAGCTGTAATACATGAACACAATGGAATATTGCTGCAATGCACAGTAATAACTTAAAAGATGCAGGAAAAGACCTATATGGACTGGTACAGAGCAAACAGAAGCAGAAAAAAAATGAATATACCCAATGCCTATGACAATGTAATTGGGAATAACGGCAACAAGTGAAACTTTATAGACTAAAGGACCAAGAAGCTTGCAAGGCCCAGGAAGAGCTGAGAGATCACACTTCTTTTCCTTCATTAAACAGGCTGGGGAACTATGGGTGTGGGATGTTGCATACGCTGCCACATTCATGAGATGTGTTATTCCTTTTGCTGAACTGTTACCTTCCTCTACTTTCCTTTTAAAATTCTTTTTAAATAGGGAATGACTCTCTGGATAGAGAAGATGGGACAGATTTAGAAATAAAGCTGATGAAAAAATATAAGGCAGCAACAAAAAAAAATTTTAGAATTCTTAGAACTTCGTCTCTCACATCTCCTTGACCTATCATCTTTCCATCCAGTTCAGATCCTTATCACTGCTCACCTGACCTAATCCAGTCATCTCTTTACACGTTATGACTGGGAGTCATGAGATCCTTGACCTAACCTGGGTTCTTTTGCTAACGAGATGCATGCTCTGGGCAGTCCATTTCACCTTCTTTGTAAAATGAGGAGGGTGGACACGAAATGCTCACTAGGGAAGGATATAGATCTCAGGCATTGGGCTAAGTGGTTTATATATTATCTCCTTTGATCCTCACACAGCAGCCCTGGGAGGTAGGTGCTCTTCTTATCCTCATTTTTAGAGGAGTAAATTGAGGCAAACAGATTAAGTGTCTTGAGACATCTAGGAAGAGTCTGATGACAAATTTGAACTCAGGTCTTGCTGACTTCAGGTCCGGCACTTTATCCACTGTGCCATCTAGCTCTAATGCCTCCTCCACCTCTTTTGTTTCTTTAGCTGCTTGGACTTCATTGTGCATCAGGGACCTAAGCTCTCCTTTCATTAGGAAAATTCCATTCATCTCTTTTAGGAGAATGACCCTAAAATGTATTTTTGTAAAATCACAGAATTTTAAAGGATAAAAGGTTCCAACTGAAGATCATCTAATCCACTGCTTTCATATAAGGAAACAGAGATCCAAAGGGACTGAGATTCTAACACACAGCTATTTCCTGGCAAAGCTGAAATTTGAACCCATTTCTCTTGAGACAAAAATATTTATCACACGTGACATTTAAATGAGAAAATACTGTCATGAAGATACACAACATACACCTTGAACTGAACACTTCCTAGAAAAAAGGTAAATCCGTGATAGTAGCGATGCGTGCCTTCATCTTGTAGTATTCCAAACTCTGATGAGGAGCAGTAGGAGGAGAGGGGAAGGGAAGGAGCTGTTCCTTTGGAGCAGCTCAATTTAACTGGATGTCATAGTTATTTCATCCTAAGTAAATGGAGGATTCATTCAAATGGAATTCTATAAATATTCATTATATATTACTATGTATGAGGTACCGGGGATAAAATGACAAAAGCGAAAGAGTTCATACTTTCAAAGAATTTTAATCATATAGGAATATGTCCCACACAGAGACTAGTACATATGAAGTCAATCAGTCAGTATACATTTATCTAGTGCCTGTTATGGACCAGATACTGTGCTAAGTGCTGGGGATACAAATGTAGCATGGTGAAGTCCAAAGACATGCAAGTAGGTGGGAAATGAAGAAATGAATTGCCTGGGCACCCTCTTTATGTGGAGACTTTGGAAGGAGATCTTTGCCTTCTAATTAGAGAGGCAGAGGGAATTGATGAGCTGTGAGTACCAAGATGGATGCAATTTTACAGGATGATGAGGTTCTAGGAAACATGGTAGGGAAGTTCCAAGGTCAGATGGGAAGTGAAAAGACTAAACAGCATCCTATACAATGTTCACCATGACACAGTAGATGGAGCACTGGCCTGGAGTTGGCAAGATCTGAGTTCAAATCCAGACTCAGGCACTTCCTAGCTGTGTGACCCTGAGCAAATTACTTAATGCTGTTTGCCTCAGTGGCAAACCACTCCAATATCCCTTCCAAGAAAACCCCAAATGAGGTCATGAAGAGTTGGACGTCACTGAAAACTCTGAAAACTGAACAACAAAAATGCTTACTAAATGCCTGTTGGATTGAATAGAATGAGGGGATCAGAAAGAGCTTCCTCAAGGAGCACATGAGCAGTCTTGAAAAATAAGAGCCTCTCAAATGAGGGTAAGGAGGGAGTTTCTTGGAGTTCAGAACCAGTCTGGCTAGAACTTGGGGAATAATGTGAAATAAGTCTAGTAGGGTAGGCCGGGTCTTTGAATCTGATCCTAGAGGCAACAGGAAGCCACTGAAAGTTCTTGAATAGCAGAGTGTCATCATCAAAATGGTGATTTAGAAAATATATTCCAAATAAGGACTATCTTTAATAAAATATTTTTAAATGTTAACTGAATAAAAGATGGGATTCTGAGTAGGCATTCCATGCCTATACTTTCTTTTTGTTTTTTTTAAATTGAATTATTTTACATGTTTCAGTGTTCCACAATCACTTCCACATATCTTAGACTTTTTTCCATTCCCTCCCTCTTATTCCCCACTCCCTCCCCACCCCTTCCCTGAGACCGCCGTACAATTTTCTATAGGTTCTATGCGTACATTCCTATTAAATGTATGTGGCATAGAAGAATTAAATGAATGGGGGAATCCATAAAACAAAACAAAATATAACATAATACAAAAGAAAACAGTCTGTTTCTGTCTGCAATTCAATTCCATAGTTCTTTGTGTGGATGTGGAAGGTGTTTTACTTCAAGAGTCCATTGGAAATTTTTTAAGTCCATACATTTCAATGAAGTACTACATGCTTATTCTTTCAACCTCCATTCTCTACTCAATACTTTGACAGGTCAATATGATTTCATCAGGTTGAGTATTCAGAATGTTAGAATCACAGAACTTGACATAGTGCAACCATAAGGCCCTGTGGATAGAGCACTGGATTTGGAGCCAGGAACACCTGAGTTCAGATCCAGCCTCAAGCACTTGCTAGTTGTGTGGCCTTCAGTAAGTCATTGAACTGCTCTCTGCCTCAGTTTCCTCAACCACAGAATGGAAATATAATAGCACCTCCTTCTCAGGAGTTGTTGTGAGTTAAGTGCATAGTTGTTGGGTCATTCTCAGTCATGTCTGACTCTTTGTGACCCCATTTTCTTAGCAAAGATACTAGAGTGGTTTGCCATTTGCTTATCCAGCTCATTTTAAAGATGAGGAAACTAAGGCAAACAGGCTTAAGTGACTTGCTCAGGGTCACACAGCTAGTAAGTATCTGAGGCTTAGTAAATATCTGAACTTAAGGAGAGGAGTCTTCCTGACTCCAGGCTCAGCAATCTATCATAGCTACCTGTCCCAAGCACACAGCAGGCACTACATAAATGCTATTAGTATTATCATTGTGGTTGTTAACTTGAATGTTGGAAAAGACCTCCGTGGCCATCTAGTCCCACTCATACACAAAAGGAATACCATTTTGACATATTCAAAAGGTGACTGCACACGTGAAGAACTCTACCTCTTCACGTTGGTCATTCAACTTTTTTTTACTCTCTCCACTGGGAAAGTCTGCTATACCTTCACAAGTTTGCTTCCTGTGTGAATATGTTCATGTCTTTCTATAAATCTCCCATAGAGAGTCTACCCAGTAGTAGAGCCTTTCTGGAGGAAATTGTTAATTTCTTGGGGATATGAATGTGCCATTTAACCTGTCCATCTGCTGTCTCTCATGCATTCTCCCTACATAATCTATCTCCTTTTCAGGTCATATATGTTCTCTATAAATAATCTCTTCTAGACAATCAGTTCTAGATGTCTGGGGTCCCTTTCCTGTTCCCCTTTCAGCTGATAATGGTTCAGATGCGGGATCTGATAGATTATCCCATTTTCACAGGTATGTAGGTAAAGGAAAAGAACAACAGTTCTACATGTAAAACTGCAAGCGTCCAGGAGGACTCTCTTCTAACCTGCCAAGGGAAATCACAAAGGGAGATGAAAGTATTCAAAAAGGCAGCTCCAAAGATCACAGTGTAAAAGCCAAGTTATCACATGCTTTTAAGGGTTCCACAGGCTACAGCTCCATCCCAGCTCCTACATTATATGACAGAGATTTTGCTAATCTAGGGTTCTTCTTTGACATCACATTAGCACCTTTTAGAAGTGTGGCATTTCTGTTAATACAAAGACACACACACTCACTGCCAGTAACCAATTCCTGATTCATCTCGATGATTTTAAAGCTCCAAAATTTTGCAATTTTTCACTACTGGGAAACTCTGGCCACATCTGTGTCTCTTCTGATAAACTGCAAGTACTTTTACTTAAAGTGGGGATTCTCAGTTTTGGGCACATTAACTTTTTATTTTTTAAGTCAACAACATAGTTGTTGTTGAAAGTTGTTGAAAGTCAGGAAAGAGGTTACAGCTGAATAAATAGATAACTATTTCAAGATGATTTTTTTTTTGTGCAATCCTATGTATTTTATGCATTCAAAAATGTCACCCAGTCACCTAGCCAGTCAGATATGAATTTGTGGGGAAACATAAGAGGAAAAAATCCAAGGATGATGACAGAGCACAATTTAGCTTGTATCGTATTATTTATCACTTATTTTCTCTTTTTAATTATAAAGCCTTAAGGCCTGTCTCCTCCACAGAGCACCTAAAACATTCCTAGTTGTTCAGGACTATAGATGAATTACATTCAAATACATAGCCCCGATTTTCATTACAATCACCTTCTATTTCTTTATCTTGTTTGTTCCCCACCCCACCATCAGATGTATCTTACTCTTTGTGACCCCATTTGGGAGTAGTTGCCATTTCTTTCTCCAGTTCATTTTACAGAGGAGGAACGGAGGCAAACAGGATCAAGTGGCTTTCCTAAGGTCACACAGTAAGTCTGAGTCCTCCCTACTCTAGGCCTAACCATCTATCCATCGTGCCATCTCGCTGGTTAATAGCCATCTCTGTAACTTGTTGGACCAAAGTGTCCCTCCATAACCTGTGTTTAGTTGCCGTTAAAATGTAAGTTCTTTGAGAGCGGGAACTATTTTTTGTTTATGGGATCTATCTCTATCTCCTGTATTTAACACAATCTTGGCATACCGAAAGTACTTAATAAATGATAATTTATTCACTGCATTCCTCATCCTAAATAAAGCCTCAGAATAAAGATAATCCTGATTAATTTTTTAAAACTATTACATGAATGAACCTCTTTTTTTTGCCTTTGTTTTATCCTAAAAGAGAAATGAGGAGGTGGGTGGTTATTGATTGCCTCAAAAACTAAACAAATTCCTGTTAATGGGGGAGTCAGACTATTGGGGTTCCAGTTAATCTAAGTTTTACTGTATCACAAAAGACTGACTGACAAACCACAGGATAGTCCTTCAGGATGACCACTGGTTCACAGTACCACACTGCAAGCCACTGAGCTGAAGCACTGGCACCCATCTCAGTCTTCAGTGGGGATCTACTTTCCTTGATGCCCTCCCTCTTTTCCCCATCGACAGCAGTTCCTCCTGGAGTCTTGAATCTTTTCTGATTTCTTGGCTTTTTCTTCCTGTTTTGACAAACTGTGTGCAAGGACTTTCAAAGAGTCCCCTGTTTAAGGCTTGACCAAGAGCCAAGACTAATGGTTCAACGGGAAGTTTCTGTTGATCAGGGCCTGGGGTAATTGACCTAGTTTTTATCCCTGGACAGACTCTGATTGCATTACAGTCCACAGGTGGAAGGGCAGCAGCTGAAAAGCTGCTTTCACCGCATTCAATCAATAGACATTTATCAAGTATCTTCTATTTGCCAAACTCTGCACAGAGTATATATGTTCCAGCTAAACTAATAACTGACCATGAAGAAATATTCAGAGATTATAGCTGCAGCTCCCAATTTAGTGGCTTATTATTACACACAAAAAAATGGGGCTTAGAATGTTTCTATTGATAGAACAGAATGTAAAAAACCCAAAGACCCCTACCTTCTAGGTCGTTTTTAATAGTACTTGGCACCAAGTAGCCATTAATAAATGTTTATTGAACATTAGCCACAGAAATGGAGGAGTAAATGTAGAAACCATTTAGCGAATGTTCTTTGTGATCACAGCCTCTGAAGCTCAATCAAGGTATCATCTGTTAATTTAAACATCTGCTGGAGGTTAGAACACAGGATCGCAGAATGAAAGACCCTCAGAGTTCGTAAAGTCTGTCTAGCTTATTACCTTTATCTTCTCTACAAAATATCCAACAAGCAGTCATCCAGGCATTGCTGAAAGAACTTTAGGCAAGGAGGATCCTTGGCCAGCTGAAGGAATCCATTTGACTTTTGGGTAGATCTAATTGTTAGGAAGTTGGTTAATATCAAACCTAAATTCACTTCTCTGCAACTTCTATCGTTGCCGTTTAGTCATCTGCAGTTGTGTTCAGCTCTTCATGACCTCATTTGGGGTTTTCTTGGCAAAGATATTGGAGCGGTTTGCCATTTCCTTCTCCAGCTCATTTTATAGTGAAGAAACTGAGGAAAACAGGATTATGTGACTTGCTTAGGGTCACACAGCTAGTAAGTGTCTAAGGCTGGATTTGAACTCCAGGACTGGTGTTTTACATACTGTAACACCTAGCTGCTTTCTCTGTTATCTGGGGCCACAAAAGAACATCTGAATTTAAGAATGACTGGATCTGAATCTGAATGCTTACTCTGTGTCCTGGGGTAAGTTTCTTACCATCTCTCAGATGATTTTCTCATCTGTAATATGAAAAAGTTGGACTGGATGACCACTAAGATGTGTGTGTGTGTATAATATACAATAGATATATAATATATGTATATAATAGATATCTATATAATATCTATATCTATATAATAGATATCTATATATCTATATAATAGATACAGATATATACATACATACACACCATATATAAATATATGTATGTACGTATGTGCATATAGATATTTTTTAAATTTAGTTTATAAATTTGTTTATATATAATTGTTTGCATGCTGTATCTCCCATTAGAAAGTGAGCACCTAGAGGGAAGGGATGGCATTTTTTTTCTTTTTGGCCTTTCTTTGTATCCCTAAGCTTAGTAAAGTGTTTTATAACTTTACTAATTCCTCTTTAAATATTTGAAGATAATGATTACTTCCTCCACTCTCTCCAGCCCACACCTCAAGTCTTCTACAGGCTATTCATTAAACTGATTCTGAGCCCACATCATTTCATCTTGTTTATAAGACACCATGAGAAACTTTGTTAAATGTTTCTCTGAAATCCCTACCTGTCACTGAGAGACTGACCAATGCACTAACCCAGTCAGAAGAAGGAAATGAGTTAGTCTGACAGGACTTATTTTTGATGAAGCTGTACTAGCTCTTAGAAATCATCACTTCCTTTTCTGAATGCTCACAATCAATCCTTCAATAAGAGACTCCAGAAATCCTCTAGGAATCAAAGATAAGCTCAGTGGCCTATGACCTGCACATATGCTACTCTCTTCCAGTTTTGAAAATTGAGAAATTTGCCTTTCTTTAGTCCTAAACATCTCTCCTGATCTCTAAATTCCTCTGCTGGCTCTGCTTCTGAATTTCCGGACTCTGCCATCTTGCCTCTACTGCAGTCTCATCCTGGAACTTAACTTAGCGCATGGGGCCCCCTCACCCTGAAATATCCATCATTCCCTAGGGCAGCTCTCCCACCCTAGATCCCTATTAACTGTTCCCATTCCACCCGGTCTCCTCCAACAGACTGCCTTCTCTGCCATACCCTCCTGCCACTTATTTTCAATGTCTCCCTGCCTACTGGCTCCTTCCCTACTGCCTCCAAACATGCCCATGTCTCCTGCATCCTTAAAAAAATCCTCACTTAATCCTTTCATCCCCAAAATGATCCTCCTAGGGCTCTTCTGCTTTTCACGGCTAATCTCCTTGAAGAGGCTTTCCATAACAGGTGCCTGCAATTTTTCTTTTCACACTCTTAGCCCCTTACAATCTGACCTCATCACTCCACTGAAGCAGCTCTCTCCACTTACCAATGCTAAACTCCAGTGGCCTTTTCTCAATCCTCCTTTCTCCTTGGCTCCTCTGCAGCCTGGGACATGGTTCATCACCCTTTCCTCCTTCATACTTTCTTCTTTCTACGTTTTCAGGATACCATTCCTCTGGTTCTCCTCCTACCTATATGACTGCTCGTCTTCTGGTCTTCTTTGCTGGATCCTCATTGAGATTATACCCTCTAATATAACTATCCCATAAAATTCTTTCCTTGGCCCTCTTTTCTTCCTCTACATTACTTCACTTGATGACTTCATCAGCTGTCATGGATTTAATGATATCTCTATCCTTTTGATTCTCTTTCTTTTTTTTTTTGAGGCAGTCAGAGTTAAGTGACTTACCCAAGGTCACACAGGTTGTAAGTATCTGAAGCCAGATTTTAAGCCCTCGCTCCAGGGTGGGTGTTCTTTCCACTATGCCACCTACTTGCCCCATAATTCTCAAATCTACCTATCCTAATGTAATCTCTTTGCTGACTTCCAATTTCTCATCTTCCATTGTTTTTTAGGCATCTCAAACTGGAGGTCCATTAAACATCTTAAACTCAGTATCTCCAAAACATTATCTTTCCTCTAAAACCTCCCCATCTATAAAGGGCAACACCATTCTCTTAGTTCTTCAGGTTTACAACCTAAGTTTCACTGTAGACTCACCATTATTCTCTCATCTCCCATGTTCCTTTTGTCAAGGTCTGTTGATTTCACCTTTGTAACATCTCCCAAATATGACCCCTTCTCTACCCTGACACTGTCACCACTTTGGTGGTGGTGACACCTTATCCTCTCACACCTGGACTACTGCAAGAACCAGTTGATAGGTCTGCCTGCCACAAGTCTCCCTCTCCCCTAACTCCAATCCATCCTCCATTCAGCCACCAGCTTTCCGGAAACACAGGTGCACTCCCTGTGGCAGTGTGTCACTCCCCTACTCAATAAACTCCAGAATTTCCCTATCACCTCCAGGATCAAATACAAAATCCTCTGTTTGGTGTTCGATGCCCTTTCATAACTGTCCTACCTTTCCAATCTTCTAATATGTTACTCCCAGCCATTTTCTCTGGCACATTCTCTCCATGTCTGGACTGTTCTCCCTTATCTCTGTCTCCTGGCTTCCCTGCTTCCTTTAGGTTCCATCTTCTACAGCAATCCTTTCTCAACCTCTCTTTGCTTCCAGTGCTTTCCCTCTTTCATTTACTTCCTATTTATCCTATAGGGGCAGCTAGGTGGTGCAGTGGATAGAGCACCAGTGCAGGAGTCAAGAGGATCTGAGTTCAAATCTCACCTCAGACACTTGACACTCACTAGTTGATGTGACCTTGGGCAAGTCACTTCACCCCAACTGCCTCATTCTGGGTCATCTCCAGTCATCCTGATAAATATCTGGTCACTGGATTCAGCGGGCTCTGGAGGAGAAGTGAGGCTGGTGACCTGCACAGCCCTTCTTCACTGAAAACAAAGTCAAATGCAAGTCATGTCATCATTTCTCTGATGGCATGGTCTTCTTCCGCAATGAAGGATGAACATACACATTTATCCTGTATGTAGTTTGTTTGTATATATGTTTGCTTATTGTCTGCCCACTAGATTGTCCTTGAGGGCAGGGACTATCTTTTGCCTCTTTTTCTATCCCCAAAGCTTAGTATAGTGGCTGGCCCATAATAGGGGCTTAACAAAGTTTTATGGACTGACAATAGCTCTTTGCCACGCTAGCTCCTTCAGTCAATCAATATTAAGCATTGATTAAAGTTGCTTTTAGGACTTCCACTTTGGAGAGGGGTTCAGGATGGCCAATCCTTTTGCTCTTAAACCCTGGATTTCCCTGACACTACTCCCCAACATGGCTACCTTCCCATCCCCCTTCAGCATTTCAGATTTTTTTGTGTGATGTCTTTCCCCATTAGAATAAAATCCATTAAAATATAACTCAAGGCAGAGACTGGTTTTCTTTTTCCCTTTTCCTATTTATAGCCCCAGCACTTAACACAGTACCTGGCACACAGTAAGAGTTTAATTAATTTATTGCTCAAAAATTTTAAAAGATCAAATTGATTCAGAATCCTTTCTGACAATTGCTTCAGCACCTTTGGAAGTAGTTTATTTGGGTTTAGTGACTTGAAGTCATTCAAGGTAGCTAGATAACCTTTTTAAGATCTTCTCACCTGGGTTTCAACTCCCAGGTTAATGATTTTATTCTAATAATCATTCTTTTTGGCAAAGAAAAGAAGGGAAAAAAAAGAAGTTCTGTCATCCATATTACTGGGCAGTAAGAAATGATTATTTTAAGGGATTTAGAGAAACATGGGGAGTCTTGTATGAGCTGATGAAAAATACATCAATCACATACAGAACAATATCCAAAGTGAGCACAATGATTTAAACAAAAAGAATATTGAAAGGAAGGTGGAAGTAGAGTAATTGTAATGACAACAGATAATAAAACCCACCTGACTCGTCTCAACAGAGAGAGGGTGGTCCATGAGCGGAGGACAGTGTACATACCCTCAGGGTCAGTCACTGGATTAATTAACTGTTTTTTCTTTGTTAAAAGGGACAGTTCAGTGCTGCAGGTAGTATATATCTGAAAATGACCATGATGTAAAACCAAAAAGTGTTAATAAAACTTAGTCTAAAAAATGACACAGCTAGGTAGCAGAGTGAAGACATAGAGCACTGGACCTGAAGTCATGACGACCTGAGTTTAAAGCCTGCTTTAAAAATTCCTATTTGTGTGGCCCTGGGTAACTCATTGAATCTGTCTACCTCAGTTTCCCCTTTTGTAAAATGGAGATAATAATAGCACTTATCTCCCTGGGTTGTTGATAGGATAAAATGAGATAATATTTGTAAAACAATAATTTGTAATTGGATAATATTAAGATTTGTAATGAGATAATATTTATATTATATGCAAGATATAAAGCACCTTATAAATGCCATTATTATTATAAGTTCTATTATCTGGACTTTACCCTAATATGGTATACTAATTTTTCTTTGATTATCTCCTTGGTCTCAATACAGTTGAGGGAAAAACCCAACTTGTCCTTAATCCTTCCTTACCAACCTGAGTTCTTTCAAGCACTGGCACGCTTGCCAGTATTTTATAGGATTGAGCCATGATCATAAACTCCTATTATCTGTCTTGAGTTCCATCGTCAGGACCTGTCTTTAAAAATCTAAATTGATTGATGGCAGGGAGACCAAATAGGATATTATTACAACAGTCCAGATAAAAGGTGATGGATGAGGCTCTGAAATAGGGTGATGTTTATGTGAATAAAGAGAAAGGGACTTATTTGAGAAATGTTGAGGAGGTACAGTTTAAAAGATCTGGAAAGTGACTGAATGTGTGGGGTGAAGGAAAGTGAGAAATCAACGAGAAGGCCAAGGTTGAGAACTAGCAGGATGATGGATGGTATCTTCCACATGAATATGGAAGTTCATAAGAGAAGGGAGTTTGGAGAAATTATAGTGTTATTGCAATGTAGACCATGTCTACATATCCTGCGTTACTCACATCTTCTCATTAAAAAAATGAAAATTGTAGCTGTATATGTCTGTATGTGGTCAGGGAGGTGCCACAGTACATAGAACACCAGATCTGGAGTAAGGAAGACCTGAGTTCAAATCCAGTCTCGGGCACTTACTAGTTGTGTGACCCTGGGCAAGTCACTTAACCCTGTTTAACTCCATTTCCTCATTTGTAAAATGAGATGGAGAAGGAAATGACAAAACGCTTCAGTATCTTTGCCAAGATAACCCCCAAAAAGAGGTTAAGAAGAATTGGATATGACTGAAATGACGGAACAAAAAATATATGTATGCATATGCAGAGGCAGCGTAGTGACTGCTGTCCCAGAGCCCAGAGTCACCTCCAGCCCCCCACTCCCACAAGGAGTGGGTGTGTATGTATGTGGGGGAAGGGTGCATGTGTGGAAATCTGACTGTTCAGCTGTCTGGATTATATTAGGTATTAAGTGCCCTGAGAGGCTGGCGAAGCCTGGTAAAGAGACTCCGGCTAGCTGTGAGGGTGGGTCCTGCAGGGGAATGTAGAAGGGGATAGTGTAGTTATATTTGGAGACTGCTCACTATTCCATCCGTTTTCCCCAGCCTCTGATTACCGAATCACCTGCCCCTTTGAGGTCAAGCCACAGATCATTAGGAGGCCCTCACCTCTACTTTAGAGACGACTGCAGTAGCCAGGCCTAACATCTGGAATTCTCTCTACCCTCTTCTCTATCTATTAGCATCATACTGAATCCATAAGACCCAGCTCAAAACACAAGGCCTCAATTTATTCTTCTCTGGTTCTCCTGGTCCCTCAAAAATTACTTCTCCTTCACTTTATGCATTTACCACTTCCAGTCTTGAAGATTATCATTTTTCTTAGTTGCATACATGATTTATCCCTACTCCCAAACTGCAGAGATCCTATCTTGATCATCTTAGTATCTCTACTGTGGCTTAGCACAGTGCCTTTCTCACAGTAACTGGTTAAAAAATATTTGTTGAATGGATGAATGAAGAAATGTCCTGAGATGGAAAACTGTTTTAGAGCCCTTCAGGAATGCTGAGTCTTCCTCATAAAGCATCAATCAAGTTTCTAAATAAATCACTGGAAAGTCTCACAGTAGGTAAAGAATGAAGGAGCAGGTTTATAGAGTCTTTGGGCAAAAAGACAGTAAACTATAATTTTACTCTTAAAACTAAGTTGTAAGCCCATCAAAAGGGTGATACAATTCTGGTTCTGTTTATTTTTGCTCTTTGTGCTAACAGTCACATATAATTTTGAAATATGAACACTAGTCATTTGTTAATTACCCTTGAACAATAGTTAGGGGGCAGAAGAGTCACATACTTCAAGTCTCTGAATTTTCCTATAAGTATGAGGAGACTGATGATGCCATGGAGACAAAGGGTGGGGTGGTAATTTCACTTCCCTCATTTATTCACTATCTCTGACCAACTGTGTCATCATACCTTTGGGGACGTAGATTATTAGTATGTCTACTATGTTACCTAACAAGAGAGGATGTGCAATAGAAAAAAAGATCAGAAGACATACTGAAATAACATTGCATCAGACAATCATAATGGCACTAAAGGTTTACAAAGGGCTTTAAACAATTTTCAAAGCATGGGATCAACATTAACTGGTTAATGTTCATAACCTGTATGATTTCTATTTAATAGGACTAGAACTGAAGATGGAAATAAAACCAAGAATTTCTTGGTTTCTTACCTTGGCTACAGAACGTTGCTTTTCTTTCCGAGAGAGAGAGAGAGAGAGAGAGAGAGAGAGAGAGAGAGAGAGAGAGAGAGAGAGAGAGAGAGAGAGAGAGAGAGAGGGTAGAGGGAGGGAGGGAGAGGGAGGGAGAGAGAGGGGAGAGAGGGAGAGAGAGGGAGAGAGAGGGAGAGAGAGGGAGGGAGAGAGGGAGAGAGAGAGAGATAGAGAGAGAGAGGGAGAGAGAGGGAGAGGGAGGGAGGGAGGGAGAGGGAGGGAGGTTGTGAGTGTGTGTGAGTGTGTGTGAGTGTGTGTGTGTGTGTGTGTGTGTGTGTGTGTGTGTGTGTGTGTGTGTGTGTGTGTGTGTGTGTGTGTGTGTGTGTGTGTGTGTGTGTGTGTGTGTGTGTGTGTGTGTGTGTGTGTGTGTGTGTGTGTGTGTGTGTGTGTGTGTGTGTGTGTGTGTGTGTGTGTGTATGATCCTTCAAACCTTCTCTGGCCTAACCCCTTCCTCTTACCAATGAGGAAGTTGTGATTCAGAGGAATGATGTGACTTTTCCAAGGTAACACAGCTTTCTAAGCAGATAGAATTAGGACAAGAACCCAGACCTTCCGACTCATTAAACAATGACTCTTCCACTCTAGCCGTTCATACTCCATTATGTAACATATACTACCCCAACATAAACCCTTCTTCTTTTCTTTGGCTTACACAGCTGCAGCTGGGCTTTGTGCTCGGAAAGCTTCCCATGCTTCTGTACTGGATAATATATTTACAGTACTCTGTAAACCTTAGAGCACTATATGTCAAGCTATCATTACTGCTGTTGCGCTCGTGGTTGCCACTGATGAGTCACTTCACTTCAAAGAGGAAAGGGTGGAGCCCAGATTTATAACCCTGAGCTGGACTTTATGGACAGAGTAATAGCCATAGTAACAACATCCATTTATGGAACACTGTGGAGAGACACAGTACCTTCTATACAATAGTTTCTTTGATCTTTACGATGACCTTATGATGTAGGTGGGGTGTATGTTATGACAACGAATTCAGGACGATGAATTCAGAGAGTCTGAGTGACGCCCAAGGTTGCATAGTTAGCAAGGCCTCAGGGCTAAAGTGGGGATGAGGGGTACACTGAAGACATTGAATCCAACCCTTATCTTAATGAAAGTCTCCTCTACCCATAATCCTCACAAGTGGTCATTCAGATTTGTTTGAAAACCCTAAGGAAGAGCCTCAATCCTCTTCTGGAAATCTTGGATAGGATCTTTAAGTGTCTGGGGCCATATCTGAACTTAGGTCTTCCTGACTCCAGATCTGGTATTCTATCCACTGCACCACTTTAGCCTTCAGTCCCCCTATTAGTTCTATTTTCCACATAATGTGATACATGCTTATATTCTTTTATCTTCTATTTATTTAGCTATTTCATATATTAGTTTGATTTCCCCCATTCTAAGATCTTTGAGAATAGGTATCCTGTATTATAGGACTTCTTTTCCACATTGTGCTGGCACAGTGCTGAGCATATAACAGGTACTCCATAAACTGTTGCTGATTTATACCTTCTGTAGATGACTCAGTTTTTCTACTTGGGGAAGAGTAGGCATAGATGATATCCCCCTGTCTGATGGAGACAGGAAATCCCTGGGAATCTGGAGAATATAGGCAGAGTTAAAGCAGCTTTCCTTCCTTGCTTCTCCTCCCTAAGTTTGAGTTTCTTTGATCTCATCCTTTTTTTCAAGACCCAGCTCAAGCCCTACTTCCTCCATTTATTTTCTACCCCTGGTAATCACTTCCTCCTATGATTACCTATAGCACTATTAGTACCATATTTTATCACTGACTTTTAAAAAAAAATACATATCCTTTCTCCATGACTATAACATAAAGCCTCCTAAGGGCAGGAATCATTTCAATCCAGAACCTAGCCGAGTCCTTCCTGCACACTGGGTAAATGAATCAAAAGTCTCAGAGGTGGGAGGGACCTTGGAGGCTGGTGAGAACATAATGTACCTGATGAAAGTTTCCTTCTACAGCATCCCTAACTATCCCCAATAACAGTCATTCAGGCTCCCTTTGAAGACCTCAACTGAAAGGCAGCCCATTCTACATATAGCTCACTCTTATTGTTAGGAAACTTTTCTTCCATTGAGCATGTACTCAACAAAGGCTTGTTGGTGGTGACAATGAATTATTTCCCCTCTAGCTGAGCTTTATTTTGGGATGGTGTGACTGTCTAAGGAGAAAATAAAGTTAAATGCTAGCGAGGCTACTGTCACACATGACATTGCACAACTGCCATGTTTTACAACAGGCACCAACACACAAGCAAACAGACACAAAAGTATGAAAAACAGATGTTCTTTCACTTCTTTCTGTACCCTGACACAGCAGGTATTTTGGCAAACATAGAGAAATGTGTAGGCTTACAAGAGGAATGGGAACCATTCCAATCCTAGTATCTGAGAATCTCAGAACTTCAACTCGAAAATCCCCACTGCCATCAATAGAGGAAGGCCTTTAATAAAATTTACACAGACATCATCATCATCATCAATCATAGTTGCAGTTGACACTTACATGGCACTTTGGGATTTTTTTAAAGCATTTAACATATATGACCTCATCTGATTTGTGTATCTATCTGGTCATATTACTCTGATTGAAAAAAATTTTTTTTCAGTAACTTCCTATTGACCACTCTGTGAAATTCACTGCATCTTTTACCTAGCATTCAAAGTCTCCTAAATTCAGGTTACCACATTATCTTTTTAAGCTTATTTCATATTCCTTCCATCTATACATTCTAAGTTCCTGCTAAATCAGACTATTTCCTATACACTGGGCCTAGAGTAGGGAAGACTCATCTTTGAAAGTTCAAATCTGACCTCAAACTAGCTATGTGAGCCTGGGCAAGTCACTTAACCCTGTTTACTTCAGTTTCCTCATCTGTAAAATGAACTAGAAAAGGAAATGGCAAACCACTCCAGTATCTTGGCCAACTAAACTCCAAATGGGTCATAAAGAGTTGGATAAAATTGAAATGATTGAAGAAATTCTGTATTACAAAGTCTTTGCTTATAACACATTCTATAATCAGGTGGAAACAAAGACAGGTTATAAATTTCTCTTTTGGAAAAGGTACTAAAAGTTATTTTCCAATCATCATGGCATTCCTATACATCCAGAATTCTGAACACATGGCCAATGCTTGATAAGTTGAGAGGAATGGCAAAAAGAAATATTAATCACAATCCCATTCAGTGAAACAAGCATTTATTAAATACTTACTGCATGCAGAGCTCTGTGCTGAAGACTAGGGAAATACAAAGTTTAGATAAGACCTGCTCCCTGCCTGGGGAAATAAAAAGTTTAAGGAAGATTTAGTCCCTATTCTCCTTGAGGACATTACAGTCTGAGAAAGGGATATTAATACAGAACTCATTCAGATATATGGTTTTTATGAAATCAAACAGAAGAGAAGGAAATGTGAGAACACTAGGGTTAAAATATAAGCTCTGGAAGACCAGAGCTTATATTTTGGCTTTATACTTTGGCTTTGCTTCTGCAGTGCTGAGCATTTAGCCTAGAACACAGTAAGCACGCACTTTCTAAGTAATTGTTGACTGAACATCAGTGAGGGAATGGCAGCAGACCTGGGTTCTCATCTTGGTTCTGCTATTAAAAAGCTCTGTGACCTTGGACAAACTGTTTAACCTCTCCCAGCCTCATTTCAGTTACGTCTAACTTTTCATGACCCCTTTTGTGGGGTATTATTGGCAAAAATACTGGAGCAGTTTGCTATTTTCTTCTCCAGCTTACACAGCTAGTTTGAGGCTAGATTTGAACTCAGGTCTTCCTGACTCGAAGAAGGGTTCTTTATCCACTGCACTACCTAGTGGCTCAAAACCTCAGCATAGTCATCTGTAAAACGAGGCAATTGAACTACCTGATGATCTTTAAGGTCTCTTCTAGCTATATGATCCCTCAAAAATATAATCAAAAGTTTCCTTGTGGGGGAAAAGCCCATCAAAAATACCTGGAAGAGGCAAAAACATCTGCTTTTATATGTGAAATCACTCAGAACTTGTGGCTTTATATTTCAAGATATAAAAAAATCAACCCTTTTTAGATCACTAATTCAATTATATCATAATTATTTAGGAGCCAAACAGTCTGGCAGAAAAGCCAATGCAAACGTAGCTTCCGAGGCTCAGAATCCAGAACAAGAAAGGTAGAAGTCCAAGTGTGCTATTATTACTATAATTAACTTTGCCAATGAGAGGCAGCATGTTACAGTGGAAAGAAGAGGATGCGTCTATGTAGGACTACCAGATTAAGTCCATTTGTTTCTATCAGCCCTAATCTGTCCCTACAATTTGCTTGGAAATTTTCAAGCTTTTCTTTGACTAAGAATTCACCTGACTGTATGAAATTAGAAGACTGTATTCACATCCTGGCTGTGCTGCCAGTGTGTGACCTTGGACAAGTCACTTAATTTCTCTGGGTGGAAGCTTGATCAGCTAAAAAATTAAAGCACCAGACTAAATGACATTTATGGTCCTAATTTAGGAATACTATGATCAGTTCTAGATATTTCATTTTCAAAATAATATTGGTAAGTCAGTGATTTACAAATCCCCAAAAGGGGGTGACTAGGAGGAGTAGAGTGCCATTCCATTTAATGAAATGCTGAAAGAACTGAGTACAAAGAAGACTTATGGGAGTTATGATGACGATTGTCTTCAAATATATATGTATAAATATATACATACATTATGTGTATATATATATATACATATATATATATATATCAATATTCCCCCCAACATATATTATCTCATTTGATCAACAACCCTGTGAGGTAGGTGCCAAATGAGGAAACTGAGGCTGAAAAAAATTCCCCCCAACATATATTATCTCATTTGATCAACAACCCTGTGAGGTAGGTTTCCAAATGAGGAAACTGAGGCTGAAAAAAATTAAGTGCCCAGGTTCACATAGCTAAAATGCACTAGAGGAAGGATCTGAACTTGGGTCTTCCTGACTCCAGTTCCCACACTCGAACTACTCTACCACCTAGCTGCTTCTTGTCTGTTAATATTTTTAGGCATGCCATATGGAAAAAGGATGAGACATTTTATATAGTTCAGAGGGCAGAACTTGAAGAAATTGGCAAAATTTAAACAGAGGCAGCTTTTGGCTCAAGCACCAGAAGAACTGAACAATTTTGAGCTTTCCAACAGTAGTTTCTTATGAGGAAAAATATTTTGGAAGGCAGATGACTAAAAGTAAGGAAGAATACCTGCATGCTCTGGAAAGTTATATTAGGTGATGTCTACAGTCCCTTCCAACTCCAAATTCTTTAGCTCTATGATCTTTTGGCAACTATGCTCTTTGGAGCATTGCTCAGAGTTTCTGCAAAGGAAATAAAAAGAACTGAAAATCAAACAAATCCCTTTTACTCCTTGACATTTCTGGGTAAAGATTTGGTAGGGAAGGAAGGAGAAGCTGTTAGTAAAGATAAATTTTTCATATTATCTATGAATTTCAGTGCCTTCTTTATGTCTGTTACCGGTAGCCTGAGTAGTTAAGAGTTAGCTATATATACAATGAAATTAATTCCTATTTAAAGAAAAATTTGAAGAGCTCCCCACAAGTTTTAGGAGTTTTAGGAGTAGTGCTAACATAAACAGACTGAAACTGGCATTCATACAGGGATACTTCCTCTTTTACAAATGACTTCCTGAATTTTTGTAATTTGGATCATATTTTAAAGATCCTTGAAATGATTTGTTGTTTAAAAGATCCATAGGTTATAAAGTATATTATTACCCCACCCACTGCCAATTTATCTACTTTATAAGTCTACACTGTCATTTATTGGCTGGTAGGTCCATGTTCTTTATCAGACTAAGAAATATTTTCAAGATTTGGTTGTTTTTGTTGAGTTGTTTTTCAGTCATATCTGACTCTTTCTTTGTGACCCTCTTTTGGTATATCCTTGGCAAAGATCCTGGAGTGGTTTGCCATTTCCTTCTCCAGCTCATTTTACAGATGAGGAAACTGAGGCAAACAGGGTTACATAGCTTGCTCAAGATCACTTAGCTATTAGTTATCTAAGGCTAGTTTTGAACTCATTCCATCCACTTAATTGTACCACTTAGCAGCTCTATAATTTAACCAAAGCATAATTAACCTTTTAACAAATGGTGGTACTCTTGATTATCTAAACATTCTATCACAACTAGAACAGCTCCCAAATTGAGAAGCTATTGCAGCTCCCTAACCAGATCCTCAAATGACCCTGGTATATTTGTGATACTATGAAGTTCAAAAATTTCCCAATAGACTAGGGAGTTATGAGGCAGAAGAGGGTTGTTTTGCTCATTCTGATCAGATAAAGTCAAGTTATTTGGATAACATAAAAGCAAATGAGTTCTAATCAAAGTCCCTAAGACTGACCAGCTCTCCAGGATGGACCAGGGAAGTGAGAGCCGAACACATACACAGGCTATCCAAACCAAACCAAACCAAACCAAACCCAAAATAAGACAACAATAACAACTAGCCTTTTGTGTTGGTGTAGCTGAACAGCCCTCCTCCTTGGAAATAGTATTCTAAGAGCCCTTTAAGAATAAGGATTTGGTGATAGAAAGGCAAGGTGATCGTGAAGAAAGGTGACCTGTGTTCATGTCCTATTTCTGACACATACCAATAGTGTAACCATGAAATGTGGTCCAATGGGACAATCAGCATGCTCCAGGAAGTTCTCTTACACTGTAAGTTACAAAGGAATTGTCAATCTGAATCAGCGTGGGGAGTTTCCACACTGAGAATTCCCAACACCGATTAAATCAGAAGTATAGACTGGAAGGAAAAAAATAAACAACCCATACTAGAACAATGTAAATTTCTCATTATAAAAAAATCAGGTCATAAACCAATTTTGTAAATTTAAACTTATCTGTTCAGTGGATTTGGTGGTGTTCCCTCACCTGTAACAGGAGCTGGGTCACACTGGAGGTTCTCCAAGGCCTCTTTTACAGCTTTTAAATTCGGATGCTATTGATTCGAAGATAAATTTCTTCAGGTTCGTACAATTAGGAATTTTTCCACAAACAAAATCCAACTACAAATCCTTGCCAAAATCCAACTCACAGTTCCTGGTATATGCCCAACCACAAGAGGTGTGTTGAGCCATCTTTTATGTTCTTCATCCTGGTCCTCCCATGCATCTGTCCCCTACTGCTTCTACTGGGTCAAAGAATTACCTTTCCACTTCACTATTAACAGCTGTTCTTGGCTTCTGCTGCAACTTTCCTGTGATGCGACGGGGCCTTAGCACATTATTCCAGGAATTTCTTGCTTTCCACCTACTAGATTTTGGGTTCCCTTATTGTAGCAAGTCCCAAGGTTGCTTCTTTCCATCAAAAGTCATATCCTAGAGTTCTAGCCTCTCTCCCCCATTTCTTTTCTAATTTATTTGGTAAGGCCCAATCCCCCATATTCACCACTGAATTCTAGCACGTGCAGACAACCTTTTAGAAGAAGTAAAACTTTTCTGCACAGTAAAAGGCCTTCAGAATACAAGCCAGGCCCTGATGAAGAAAACCAATACCATTTCATGCTATTCAGTAAGCTTAGCTCCAGTTCAAAAGTACTTAATCATTCTGCCACTGAGCTGATTTAAATGCATGAAGAGTCCCTTGTAGGTACCAAATGTCACCGCTCTGCCTTTATTCCCTGAGATGCTTTCTAGTTTGTGAAAAAGGCCTGGGTGAGCTTTTTGGTCTTCTCACAACCTCTTCCTTGTTCTTACTCTTACTCATTCATTCATCATTCACTCACTCTGCTATGCAGAATCCCAAAGGAAAAGTGAGATGCACAAATTGAGAGACATTTCCATCCCAAGTGCCTGACCTGTGGTACAGCCTTCTGAGCTCAAACTGGACTGATCAGCCACAGTTGTGGGCACACAGTACCTTGACCCCAACACTGTGATGTCACTTTCATCCTCTTCGATGAATATTTACTGCAAAAGTCACTGGGTGGGATTTGTGCGAGATATAAAGAAATACAGAAAATGACTCCTGTCCTACAGCTCTTACACTCCTAAAAATAAATTATAAAGTAAAAATGGCATTGACAACTTTTGTTTTGACACACCAAACACCTGCCTTACAATGTACAATACCCCAAAGCAATTTAGTAAAACAACATAAATGAGTCATTCCAACTGAAAGTATATTCAACCTTATAGTAATTTTCCATTCATTAAAAGGGAGGTGTGTGTGTGTGCGTGTGTGTGTGTATGCTTTATGAAGGAATTTACAATATCACTGAAATGTTATTTCTGTATATAAAACATTATATAAGATTACAATATTAAGTCCCACAAGGTTCAGGACAATGTGTTATCCCAACTTTCTATCCTTGCACACAAAAGGTTCTTAATAAATAAACGTTTCTTGAATGAAAGATATATGTAAACACTGGGTAAGTGTCTCACATATGGCATGATATATTATGAACCACATAACTGGTAAAGTCAATATATGTTAGTAGAAGTTCAGAGGAAGAAAATAGGATATAATAAGTATAATCAGAAGTATTTCATGAAGATAGGATTGAATTTCACTTCCCACCCAGTTTTACTTCTTTGAACTTGTCCACCACCATGCCTCCAGGAAACTCCCATAATCTCCTTTAAGAAGGGCCCCCAGACTAGCCATCTCTTCACTTGTCATCAGGCTACACTCCTGTCGGGGGCAGCTAGGTGGTGCAGTGGATAGAGCATCACTGCAGGAGTCAGGAGGACTTGAGCTCAAATCTCACCTCAGACACCTGACACTCAACTAGCTGTGTGACCTTGGGAAAGTCACTTAACCCCAACTGCCTCATTCTGGGTCATCTCCATCATCCCGATGCAGATCTAGTCACTGGATTCAGATGGCTCTAGAGGAGAAGGGAGGCTGGTGACCTGCACAGCCCTCCCTCACTCAAAAGAAAGTCAAGTACAGGTCATGTCATTATTTCTCTGATGGCATGGTCTTCCATAATGAAGGACAAACACACACACATTCCTGTGGACTTCTCCACCACACCCCTGTACTAGGTACTTTTGCCCTTCTCCAATAATACTTTCCCCTCATTCCCCCACTTTCTAGGTTCCTTTTATGCACTGTCTTCCCCCACTGGCATGTAAGCTCCATGAAGGCAATCACTGTCTTTCTTTTTTGTTTTTGTATCCCCAGTGCCTAGCCTAGCACAATGCCTGACACACTGTAGGTCCTTAATAAATATTTATAGACTGTTTATTGACTGAATAAAGTGGGATGGGTATGACTTCAGCAATGGGGAGGAGGGGTGATAGTGAACAGACCAGGAGGGTAATTCTGGTGGAGCAGCAGGGTCCTGTAGGAAAACAGTACAACCTAAGTCTGTAAAGGCAATTGAGGGCCAGAGTTTGGAGGATCTTGAAAGCTGGGATCAGAAGCTCTTACATACACAATAGGGAACATTTCAAATTCTGAGTAGGATCAAAATATGATCAAAAAAAGTCTTAAGAAAATTAATCTACAGTATCATGAAGGATAGACTGGAGGAGTAAAAGAGCAGAGCGGGGAGACCAGTTAGGAAATTATTGTAATAATACAGGATGAGGTAGGAAGGAAAGGAGGAAAGAAGCAGGCAGAAATAAGCGTATCATAAGCTCTTTTTATGTGCCAGACACTGGGCTAAGCCCTGGGGATATGAAAGCAAGCAAAAAGGCAGGCCCTGCCTGGAAGGAGCTTACATTCCAAGAGCAGAAAATAACACTCCAAAAGGAAAAAGAGGGAGGAAGGAAGAAGGAGGAAAGTGGAAAGCACCCAACCCGGGGCAGGATTTTGAAGACCAGAAAGTCACAAACAGGGCCAGGAGGAGAATGAAGGCAGGCTGGTCTGGGCTCCTCCCTAAAAGGGAGCCTCCGGAAAGAATTCACCGCTGTGACAAAGGGGAAAGGTCTATGAGAAGAACATCCCAGAGTGAGTTGGCTGGTTCCTAACCCTAGGGAAGTTCCAGGATGAACCCTCAGTAGACAAGGTGTGGTTTGAAAGTCCGGAAAGTGAAGGACAAGGTTGGGAGGAGAATGGGGTAAAACTACAGTGGTAGCAATGAAAATAGACAGATGCCAAAGACATTTCTAAGGAAGAGCTGAAAGGCCTTGGTGTGTTGGTGGGAAGGGCAAAGTAAAATTAAAGTTAGAAGTGGTCCCTTGACGTCATGACTCTTGCATGCTTCTCGTTTTAGCTGATGGTTCCTAGGTCTTTTCCCACCCTGGACACTATATTTTCTTATAAAATTACTTTCATGACAATAGCATACATAACTACGATTTATAATTAGACCCAAAGACTTATATTACAAAAACATACAAATATTTCCTCATTGCTTACATGGTGAAACCCAACTTCCTTATGGCTTGGCTCTAAATCCTTCCACAATGTGGCCCCAATTCCCCTTTCCTGTCCCATCTCTTAACTACTCTTTGGTCTGGAGTGTCTCCTCCACCCCTTTTTGGGGAAAGGAAATATTCTTTCTTATAACTTGTTGAGGAAACTGATGGTCAGTGGGTAAGATTGTGCACATCTGTTTTAAAGTTTTTAATGTATTATTGTACTGGAACAATAACTACAGTCAGTTATCCAAGGGAAGGTAATAGGATATTTATAATCCTGGCCCTTTATGTGTCTTTATTGGTTTAACTACCTTAAGAATGAGGGGAAGGGGACCTGTTGGATCATAAATCAATCCTTACAGTCTGTGAAAGGAGCATTTGGGAAAAAAAAATACTTCTCAAGGAAAGGTTCAAATGTTCATCTTTGGATTTCAGAAATACACAAAATCCAGAAGGCCTTACTGGCTAATGTTTTGCTTAAAGCAGGAGATAAATGACAAGGGGTGGGTCCATAAATAACACAAACAATCAAAAAGCTTATGGAATTAATTCATCCTTGAATCAAAAACATAACTGAAAACATTCTATACACTGATATCACTAGTTTAGCAAAGTACACTCACACAGCATGACAGAGAGAAGAGGCACTGAAATATATGATACTAAAAAATTCACTTTTGACAAAAGGCCCAGTTATTCCAGAATAGTGGTGTCAACCTGCAAGCCACAAAGTGATGTTGAAAATTACAATTTAAGACTGTCTGTGTTTTGTTGTATTTTTCATTTTATTAAATAGTTTCCAATTACATTTTAATCTGGTTCAAACTGGGTGAGTTGCTGGTGGATGGGCCTGGGGTCTACAGGTCAGTGTTATATCTCTGTTCTAAAACATGGTTTTTCTTTTATAACAAAACATTTAGCAAAACTACAATTTTCCACTTATGTCTTTGACCCTGGAGTGTTAGAACTGTGGCCTCAGGACCCTTATATTCCCTTGAAAATTAAGCACCTCCTTAAAAGCTTTTATTTATGTGGCTTATACTCTATCAATATTTGTTGTATTAGACATTATTATTATTAGGAAAATAGCTTTCACCTCACTGATCCCTTGAAAGGGACTTGGGACCTCTACAGGTCCTGGACCACCCTTTGAGGACTATTATCCAAGAATAAAAGTGACTTACTCTTTAAGGATTAAATGGTGAATTCACATTAGTGTAGCTAACTTTGAGAAAGCAATTAATTTCGTCTTTGTAAATAGAGACATATGCACTGTGACAGTGTGTCAGCAATAAAGTATGTTTCATGTTTTGTTTTTTTAAAGAGAGATTGCTGTATTCTGTGGAGTACAAATTGGTAACTGGCTAGTAAAATTGTGCTAATCTTCAGGGTTAATTTAGGGACCTTGGTTTACTGCAGGATCCTGTGGTGTTAATAGTCAAAGAAGATATCTTTTGGTCAAATGAGCAATGCAGAGACCTGGAAGACAGGTCACGAGAACTGGAGGCTACTCTCTTACATCATACTTGATCAACTCTGTTGTCTTGACCATGCTACGCCTCCATTTGACCTACTTCCTAGTAATGGTGTGAAGGTTAGATTAGAAAGAAACTATTAAATAAAAGAAAAAAAGTAACATTCTGGGTTTCTTAAGACCAAATAATGTCACTTAATCACTTAACCTCTTTGAAACTCAGTTTCCTCATCTATAAACTGGAGAAATAATATAGTGTCTACCCGAAAGGGATGTTCTTAGACATAATAACATAATGCATGCAAAGAACTCTGCAAACTTTAAACAGTCATATAAATGTAAGTTATTATTAGTACCTAAAGGAGGCATCAGAGCATTGTAACATGTAGGGTAGGCAGAATAACTAAAGACAGATTCTTTTTCTCAGCAAATAGGAAAAACATAATAAAAAACAGTTATTATTAAAACACAAGCCATAGCTTTCTGAATTGCCTTCTAATGGACTGTATTGTCTAAAGGACCTGTATTATTAGGTCATTGCCAAGACCTACTAAGGACAGATTTCTCCTAAAAATCTTCATTCCGAACTCCTGGTTAAAAATGACTAAATGAGCACCTTAAGTTTTAAGAAACAAAAACAAAAAAATTCACCTTGCACAATTCTTTAAAAAAAAAAAAACAAATTCAACAATCTCCCATTAAATATCCATATTGTTTTTTATCTCCTTAAACTGGCAGTGAAATTTGACAGAGCTACCATATTTGCCAGTGAGATAAGCCCACATCACTAGGGATGTAAGGACAGCAATATTTAAGTTGCTCATTGCCCAGGCATATATGAAGGAAAGACAGATTTTAAGCAGACTCCCTTATAAAACTGTCAAACATGGGGGTGGGGGAGGGGGAGGTCACCAGTTAACAAAGTTTCGCAGAACCAATGTCATATACACTGCAGCATCCCTTTCAGCCTCAGCCATGTGTGTTATGTTTATATTGACATATTAAATTATAAAAAAATCCCAAACTACTGTAAAGCAGGATAACAAACAGCAGCTGTGTGAAGGAACTGAGCTCAGCAGAAAGCTCCGGGAATTCCTTTTGTGGCTGGGAGTCAGGCAAGGACTGCATGCAGACCTCCACTGGCAGAGCCAAGGGAACCAGCCTGCAATGAGTGAGCTGAATCAAAGCTTCCCTTTACCTTAAAGAAGCTTCCTCTCTTGTCCTGACAACGGGAAGCCATTGTCAAAGAGGCCATTCTCCCCAGGCAGGTTCCTCTGTGCCCTTCGGACTCCTAAGAGGAGAGACATTTTTAATGGTTAGTCCAGTCTGTAGGAAATTCCTTTCTAAGCCACAGGAACAGTCACAACAACAGCTCTGCCAAGATCTTTCTTCCGTCAACAACACAGTGCCATTTATTTCCCACCAAAGCCCTTCCGTATCCTTTTCGCCCATTATTTCCTGTAACCATTCTGCTTCAAAAGGCACAGCTACTGGGTACTGCTCCCCATCTCTCTTCTCCCCTTTCCCCTCACCCCAACTTTCCAACGGACACAATATGTCTCAGAGTATTTTTAATCTACTTGTTTCAAAGGAGAAAATGCCAAAACATAATGATGTCTTTGTTTGTTTGCTTGACTTCCATCTAAAAAGTACAAATAGGACAAATGTTAGATGTCACCACTGACTGCTCCCATAGATTACAGATTTAATGGGGCTAATTCAAAGGGGAGGAAAGCTAAAGAATGAATGGTACTGTATACCTAGGATGAGGGGAAGATCCTATTTGCTTTAAATTTGACAGTCATTAACTCTACTTACCCCTGAACTCCAGCAAAGTCCTCAAGGATACACCTTGGGAAGAAATTAGCTTTATTTTGTCTCAAAACTTGAGAGATTTAGGTGAAATGTGATACTATATTGAAGTAATAAACTGTTTTCATTTATCACGAGCAAGTATGTGGAAGTTCATGCATACAGCCTAATGGCAAACCAGTACATGAAAGTGTAGTGTAGATTTGGGATAGAAAGGATAGATGCTAGGGATCATGAAGACCAAACTCTTTATTTTACAGATGAGGAAAGTGATGGTTCAACTTGTCCAAAGCCACTCAGGTGTAACAGTGGAATTTGAACTCAGACCCTTCTTCAAGAGCTCTTTGCAACCCACCACACAGCCTAAAGTAAATTTATAGGTGAGACAACCTCACATCTCTGAACAATATGACTTTGGCATTCTGGTTTAGAATTTTTCTAAAGTTTTCAAAAAGCTCTCAGTTTTCCTTTCTAGCAAATACACAAACATGAATACACATGGTAAAACACATGTTCCCTCTCACCCATGTGTATTTTCTTTGATGAAACTGGAATTTTTTCCCTCAGTTCACTTTTTCTAATGAAATGCAGCAGTGAATCATGATGACAATAAAAATGATAAGTATTACTTTTATTAATGACAAAACTATCACTGTCCCATTGCCTATTTAAGTTGAGTCAATATATGCAGTCTGAGTGAGTCCATTTGAATCTTGATAAGTACGGTGGAAAGACCCAAATACAACACAAACTAAAACCCCTTTAAGTTAAAAGTGTCCCAGCTGTAGTGGGAAAAGGGGCTTTCAAAGGCAGGGCCAGCTGCATTACCAGTTGACTAAAAGGGTCTGGAACAGCTTTGCTTCCATTATTGGCAGTGTTAAGGAGAGCCAAGCAGGACAAAAGAGACGATAAAGACAGAGCTAAGATGTTCCAAAGCATATAAAAACAGACATAAAGTTAATAGAAGACTGTCTTGAGAGTGAGAGATCAGCCAGCTTGGATGACTTGTTGGGGTATCTGCCCCCTGCTACTGATATGTCTATTTTTATTTGTAGTTATGAGAAGATAGATGAACTCCCATTATGGAAATAAATAGAATCCACCCACCCATCCTTCCTGAACTTTCACCCGTTTTTAGTAATCTAACTGAGTCTCTTTAAAAGTTCTAAAATGTCGTTCTGTATTTCTTTCTACTTGGTGATGCAGCTGGGATAAAAGCCAAAGTTCCAAAAACCTCCTGAGAAAACTCGTTTAGATTTCTAGTCCAATTCTGCTGACTCCAGAGGTTCAGGTTATTCAACTCAACATCTGAAATGAGATCAAACTCTGAACCCCTTTGAAGCTCATCATTTAATCCGGGAAGTCCATATGCTGGAGAGATACCAAAGAGAAAGCACAGAGCAGGATAGTAACCTTCGGTAGCACAGAATTCTTCATTGACACACAGAGTCCTATCAGTAAAGAGTGTACACTCATTCCAACCAAGCTGACTACCTCTAATTTTTTCTTCCCCAGCAGACAATGGAGTGTTACTTAAATTAGGGTTATAAAGAGCTAAGTAACCAATGAGTAAGAATTGGGTAGGGAATCTCTTCTAGATCTAAGTCTCTTAGGTCTGGTAAAAAAAAAATAAAACCCAACAACTTTTTGTTTTACTTCTAACTCTTTTGGATGAGGCATGGCAGGAAGCTGCTTCACCTACTGGTCAAGGGACTGTGCTTGTATTCTAGAAGTTAAATATTTTACCTGACTTAAATACATAAAAGACAAATACCCAAGTTAAACCATGCCTCAGTTAAACATGTTGAACTTAGAAATCCCTCTCATATCTGTCTTATTCAATTCAACAAGCATTTATTATTCATTAATAACTATATTTCCTAATTATTATCTACATGTAAAGCACTGGCAATATAAAAATAAAACTGAAGCAGTATTTACCCACAAGAAACTTACATTTTACTAAGGGACACAAGTAAATAAACAGAAAGAAATACAAGATATTCAGATGACGAGGAAGAAAACTCCAGGTTACTAGAGTGATCAGAAAAAGGCTTCCTGGAGGAGGCGGAACATGAGTTGGTCCTTGAAAGAGGGCAGGAGGTGAAGTGTGGGGAGTGTTCTTCATTCAGTCAAGGGATACAGTACAGCCTGCCGAAGCACAGGAGCAGGAGATTAAAGGTCAAGTATCATCAAGTAGAAAGAAAGGAAGACAAGAATAGGGACTTAAGATAAGATAGATAAGGTAAGGATAGGGACTGGAACTTTGATGAGATGACCTCCCAGAGAAGGGAATTCTGTATATATCAATGCAAGTTGAAGCCTTCTCAGAAATTTACAGTCTCAAAGAATGCCTAGAGCACTGATTGGCCAAGTGACTTGCCCAGGATCACACAGCCAGGGTAAATCAGTCAGAGGCAGGACTTGAAACCTGGTCTTCCTGTTTTTAACACCATCTCTTTAGTCACAGATGCAAAACAGCATATATAGAATGTCAAAATACTTGACAAAATGTTATCCTATTTAGTTATATTCTACACTCTAAGTGAATACCTCAATAGGCCTTAGCCTAATGAGGCCAAGGCCTCCCATTGCATCCTGGGCTGTCTCCGTTATCCTGATGAATATCTGGTCACTGGATCCAGATGGTTCAGGAGGAGAAAGTAAGGCTGGTGACCTGGCACAGTCCTCCCTCCCTCAAATCAAAGTCAAGTGCAAGTCAGATCATTCTTTAAAAAGTCTTCTTTAAAACGAAGGACAAACATCACAACAAACATGAGAATAGAAGCAATGTAAAAAATAAGTATACAAAGTTAAGCTGGAGTGAGACAAGGAAATTATCTGAGTGTGTTTTGTTCTCTTAATAGGCTTTAAGCTCCGTAACAGCAAGGGTCACGCTTGTCATCCCAAGTATATGGTACATCATCTTCTTAGATCTGTAGGTAATAAATGTCTGAGGAAATGAACTGGAAAAACCTGGTCCCAGGTATAAAGAAGGAGAAAGTACTAAAAAAGGCCTCTAATTTTAGAGCAACAAGGTGAACTCCTGACAAAACAAGAATTAAGCTCAATACAATTTAAGGGAGATCATCAGGCCAGTGATGAAAATTCCTCCTCCCCTCCCCCCCCTTTTTTGAATTTTGGCATTAAACTACTAAAATCCAGCATTTGGAATGGGGAGGTTAATTTAAGGACTAGAGTGTTAGAAGTTAATTTCTACCAGAAACCTCAAAGTATTATGTTTTGGATCAATCATTAATAGGGACTTAATTTTAAAAGATCTCAGATTCTTCTCCCTTCCACCAGTAGTCTCAAATACTTCCCCCCAGAACTTTCATTTGAGGACCATCCAATAATGACCTAGAATCAAGAAGCAAAAATGCAGTACACTGGAGCTCCTGTGCAAACTCTCCCCACTGACGACAGCATTTTACCTTCATTTTCCCCTGGTTTTCTTTAAAGTGTAACAATAGTTCTTGAATATGAAAAAAGAGGCATTTCAGAGATTTTTCCAGATGCTAAGCACTAGCCAAAAAGTCTTAATCTGAGCTAAAAGACACCAAAAAGTTGTCAGGCCTCTTTCAATCAGGTAACTGAAGTAACATAAGCTGAGCTTGTTGATCTGCCTGGATCCAAAGGACCAAGACAGGAAGAATGCATTTGCCACCCAGTCCTTCATTCATTATCTTCTATGGCAAACCAAGCTACCTGTATGGATGGAGTGATGTAAAATACACCTATGATGTAAAGCACGGACTGGTTCCTTAAACTGTGTAAAAAAACACACTGTGACCAAACTCCCCACTTCACCCTAGGGTCCCTTGGCTTATTCTTTTTTGAGTAAGGCAAAATCAGGAGGTGAGCTGAGGTTCAGTGCTTTGCCTGAGGTTACCCAGCAAGTTATGGACAGGCAGGGATTAGAACTGTGAGTTCCTGAATTTCTCGTTCACACAAATCAACAAACCGTGAAATGGTCTAAGGCTAAAACACTGGAACCTCTCCATTTTTCTCTCTCCTTGGCTGACTGCCCACCAGAACACTGAATGCATAAGGAAGCAAAGTGCTGTGGAAGGTCTGAGTCAAATTAAGGTGCCTCCCTATCCTTTCTTTTTCAATTTTTCAGACTTCATCCTTTCCCTCCAATTTGCTGCAGCTTCAAAATATAAAATCAAAACAAAGGTGATGGCTCAAATTATATTAAAAGCAACAGCTTATGTATGCCATACCTATTTAATTTGGATGCAATTTAGTACAGGGGACAGCATGCTAGACCTGCAGTCAGGAAAATCTGAGTTCAAATTTGGCCTAACACTTACTAGTTGTGCGACCTATGCAAGGCACTAAACCTCTGACTTCCTCAGTTTCTTCAACTGTAAAATGGGGACAATAATAGCACCTACTTCCTAGGGTTGGGACTGTAAGTAACTTGAGGCCAGGCAATGTCTTTTGCCTCTTTTTATATCCTCAGCATTTAGCACAGTGCCTGGCACATAGCGAATATTTAACAAACTAAGTTTACTGTTTGATTAAATTAATGTTTGTAAAGTGTTTTGAAAATCTTATAAAGGCTTTCCATATAACTGATTTATCAGTTAAAAAGCTCTATCTATTCTAAAGAATTTTCTAATCACTTTCAACAGCCCTTCATTTTTTGCAATAAAGCATTTTATTTTCATTTCTACCAAACTTGAGCACACACACCCATATAACAGATGTGACTCACGTACATCATGTTTTCCTTGATCATACTGCAATGGCTTATTTCCAATATCCATTTTTAATAATATAAATTGATACTGAAGGTCCTTATATAGTACCTTCCTAAGACCAAGGAGATAAGTAAATACAATTACAAATATGGTCCATCCAAGGTCAAGGCAGCAGAAGAGAGCAATTTACACAGGTTGTTATGTCAGGACCAAGTCTGAGAAATGAACATCATCTTTCCCCATCTGTTCCTATAACCAGTCTGAGCTGCATAGTATGCACACACTTTCCCCCTTTCACTTCCCAAATGTTTATGATTTGAAACTTTAGGATTTTATTAAGTGAGACAAAGCAAGCTAGGAAATGCTTTAAGCACATACTCTTTGCACAGACAAAGTTAAGGGTCTGTGAATGTTTCTGTGATTATCTTCCTATGACCATGGATTTTACAAATTGGACAGAAAAATTCATTCCAAGCTCAAGTTTAATATTCTAGCTATGACTCAAGTTATGTGAATATATAAAAAAAATCCTGTCTCCCTATCTGCAAATGGCTTTTACTTGGTTCAACGTTTAAACTTTGTCTTTTTTCTTTCATTTTTGAAAGAAAATCTGAAGCTAAATTCAAAACTTGGATACAAACTTGGATGAAAACATTTGATAGATAATTAGAAAACAAGATTACAGGACTTCTTTTCCAGCTCCATTGTTATCTCCCTGGGTTTGTGAATATTTCCCTTAACATGCTTAATGCCTCAGTTGTCCTAACTATAATGGAAACAGTAATACTACAGTGTTTACTAAAGAGGAGCAACAGTATTTACTAAAACATTCTGTGTTTGAGTTCCTTCTTTGAACGAGGAGCGAGTTAGGTATACAGGAACAATGTGCATCCATACATAGGACGAAATATGGCAATGGTCAGCAGGATGACTCTCAGAGGAACTGTCACCAGCGGTACTCAAAGACTTCTTTGGATTAATACCAATTCTTCAATCTATATGTCAGGCACTCAGCTCAGGGATGCTGTAGAGCAGTTCTGTGACTTTGCCTGGCTGTAAAGTACTATAATGAAGTAACTGCACAATGACAACATTAGTCAGGATATTCTTTGGTATATGGCTTTTCTGGCTGTCATATATGGGAGCAAGTGAAATGTTTCTGCTTTCCTCTTTTTACTCCTACCCCCCAGGTATCTCTATCCCAATCACTGATAGTCTTGCAAAGCAGATTACAGCTCTGGCAAAATGTTTCTGAGAAGGGGGTGATGATATGACATGGAACATGGCTACCACTAATTTACTTCCTTCCTTCTACTTAAGGGCATTTATCAAGCCCCTGTTATGTGGAAAGAACTGTGCAAGGCTCTAAGGAGATACAAAACTTAGGTAAGATATAGTCCCCGTCCTGATGGAGATCAGTTTCATTTTTTGTCCTCAGCACCCTGCACAACGCCTGGCACATACGTAGGCACTTAATGAAAATTGGCTTAACTGCATTAAAGAGAAGCAAATACAGATAACTATAATGGAAAATATGATACAATATATTACAAGGATGAGGAGAAAAGTGCCATGTCTGAAAGAAAAGCTCATTACCAACAGGCAGCATCAGGGAAAGACTTCATGCATGAGGGTGTGAAGACAGGAAAGCAGGCATTGAGGGGGAGGGAGGACATTCCAGGTGTAGAGAAATAAGTGAGCAAAATTACAAAGGCAGGAGAGCCCTGAACATGTCTAGGCAATCCAAAAAAAGTCCATTTTGACTGAACTGTAAATTAGAGGATGAGACTACAGAAGCAGGGTGGTGCCCAGGTGTGGTAAGTGCCTTGAATACCAGGAAAAGAAGTCTGAACTTTACTTAATAAGCAACAGGCAACCACAAAAGATTTGAGCAGGTTAGCATGACTGGATATAAGCTTAAGAAAGAATAATCTAGCAACAGTATAAAAGATGGACTGCGGGGAAAAGAAAAGAGGTGCATGAAGCCATTTAAAAAATTTTTAATTTCTGATACTTTTAGTACTATGGACAACAGGCCAGGTGTGTGTTAATCACAGACTGTAGCAGAGTAGTGGCGGTAGGAACAAAGAGGAGGCAACAGATGTAAGCTCAAGACTGACAGAGCTGCCATCAGTTCTATATATGAAAGACAAGGAAAAAAAGAGAGAGTCCAGGATAACATCAATACTAGAGACATGAACTTGGAAATCAAAACGGGAGCAAATGTGGGGTGAAAGGGAACAGTTCTGGACCTGCTGTATTTGAGGAACTAGTGGAACAATCACAAGGAAATGTCCTGCAGGAGTTTGGAAATATAGATTTCGGACTGATTCATAGAGATGATAGTTGTCATCCTGGGAAAGAGTGAGACTGTCAAGGAAGAGGCTGGGAGATACTATGGTTGAGTGGGAAAGGTTCTGGATCTGGAGTCAAAGCATCTTGTTCAATGCTGGTTCTGTGAGACCACAGGCAAATTATGGTATCTCTTTGGGCCTGTAAAATGAGAGGGTAGGCCTAGATAGACAACATGCAAATATGCAAGGCATATTTATGTAAGAGATAAAATGAGAACCCGTAAATAGCTTTATAGCTAGAAATGTCTAGAATATGAGCTAGAATATGCCAAGACCACACCCCTTCCCAGTGTGTGTGTGTGTGTGTGTGTGTGTGTGTGTGTGTGTAGCATCTAGGTGGCTTTAGTGTATTGAGTTCTAGATCTTGAATCGAAAAGACAAAATCGCACCTTGAGTACTTACTAGCTGTAGGGTCTTGAACAAATAACTTAATGTCTACTTGCCTCAGTTTACTTGTCTGTAAAATGGGAATCACAATAGCACCTATCCCAAAGGTTGTCATGAAGATAAAATGTGATAATATCTGTAAAGCACTTTGTAAACCTTAAAACACAATATAAAGTATATGTATATATATACATACATACAAAGATATATATTATACTTCCCTCTTATACTTTAATATTACTATCAAATAGAATTGTAGAACTACAAAGGACAAAAGGCACTGCCTAATGCAACCTCCTTATTTTAAAGATGAGGAAATAAAGAGTATTAGAGAAATTGAGTGATTTATCCAAGTAGCCTATCCCACAGCAAACAAGTACTAGAATCAGAGACATAACCCAGGCCTTTTCATTTTTGGTTCAATAGTCTTTCTATTATCCTACCTTTTTCCCCACTAGGAGTAATGAAACGACCCACAGTAGATAGAATACAAGAAATACCACATTTTCCAAATGCCTTAGCATCTTTATTTCAAAGAGAATCTGAGGGTTCAGACACCTTGAGCCACCATGACATACGACAATCAATAAAGTGATAAAGCCACTTTCTGTAGAAGTCAGTGAGTCTGTCAACAAACATTTATTAAAAGCTTATAATGTGCCAAGTACTGTGCTAAGCACCGTGAAAGAGAGTCCCTACTCCCAAGAAGCTGAAATCCTAATGGGGTAGATAACATGAAGTAAGGAGCCTAAGTCCCTCCTCTAACAAACACCCCCCTTGTGATCCTGAGCAAGTCACTTGACTTGGAAGGGGACAACAAATACTGGTGGAACTTCTCTGGGAGATGTACAAATGAAGAACATTCAAGGAACAATGGTTTAATAATATAACGGTAGCTTGCTTTTTTTTTAAAAAAAAACACTTTATGGTTTGAAAGAAATGTTTTATAAATATTATCTCATTTTTTCTTCACAATATCCTTGGGAGGTAGATGCTATTATTTTCATTGTTTTACAGTTGAGGAAACTGCGTCTGATAGAGGTTAAGTGACTTGCCCAGGGACATATAGTTTTTTACGTGTCTTTTACAAGTCAAATGTGAACTCTGGATCCAGTCCTGTATCCACTGCACTACCTAGAGAACAGACTATCAGACAAACCCACACACAAAAAAATTGGTATTTTCATAGATCAATCATCACAGAAATAGGAGAAATTAGGAGGAGAAATGGCATTTTCAACAATGGCAAAAATGATCAAATATTTTGGCATAAATGACCTAAACACATATAAGATCTATATAATGAAAGCAATAAAAGCAACTTTAAAGTAAGAAAGAACTAATTGGAAAGCCACAGAATGTGTAGGGCTTGGTTAAGTCAAAATACTAAAAAGGTCAACACTACTGAAATAACTTAACAATTTAACATAGTTCCAAACAAAACACTGGGTTACTCCATCAAAGCAAACTGATAAAAATCATAAGGAAGAAAAAAACAGAAGAAGATACCAAGGAGAATTATGAATAATAAGAAAGGAAGGGGGAATTATTACATTGCTTGATTTCAAATTGTATTATAAGGCAATAGTTATCAGAATTATCTGATACTGGATTTTTAAAATATAAAAATAGATCAATGGAAAACATAGGCAATTCAAAATCAGAACTAAAGGAATAAAATAAACATGTTAGAAAAACCCACCCTTATAAGGCATTCTTCCAGTTATGAATTATTAGGATGATTATGTTTAAGTAATCATGGATCTCACCAATGAGGCCAATGGGGGTTGATACAATCAGTCTAATATCACCGCAAATAGAAGTCTCTACAAGACTTCACTCATATCAGGGAATTCCTTTTCCATCTTTACTCTCTGCTGGACATACTTCCTAGCTTTACAGAGCATGAATTTCCTTATTCTGTGCCTCATATGATTATGAAAATTTTGATCTGTGTTTACATTTGGTAAGGAATCTTGTATTCATTTCATGAGCTCTTATCAAGCACTTGCTACGGACAGGGTACCGTGCACAGGAGATACAAAACAAAAAGACAAAACAGTTCCTGATTTCCAAGAATTTAGATTCTATTGAAGTGAAAACAATGTGGACACAAAATTAATACAAAATATGTACAATGTGGATACAAAGTATTTTCTGGGCAGAAAGTACTAACACCAACAGGGAGCTCAGCATTTGAGCTGAGCCTTGAAGGAGGAATCTTACAGAGGCTGAGGCAGAGCTCATGGGGATTGTATTTGAGGCATGAGAACGGTGTTGTTGTGTTTGTCCTTTGTTCTTGATTAGGACCATGACGTTAAGATGATGACATGACTTGCAGTTGTCTTTGATCTGAGTGAGGGAGGGCTGTGCAAGGTCACCAGCCTCACTTTCTCCTCCTCAAGCCATCTGGGTCTAGTGGCCTGATAATCATCAGGATGACCAGAGATGGTCCAGAATGCAATGTGAGATCCTTGTGCAAAGGAGCCAAGACAGTGAAGAATCCCATGTTTTTCTGGAATATACTATCTAATAGAGAGTAGCATGCAATAATAAACCTTGGGATGATAGGCTCCAGAGAGAACATGAAGGTCATTAACAGCCAAACCAAGGTGTATAGTATCATGGGGACAAAAGGGAATTGTTAGATTTTCTTGCCCAAGGGGGTGACAGGGTCAGATGTGTGCCATGGGAATATCACCTTGACATCACTTTGTAAGGAAACCAATTAGCAAACTACTGCAGTAGTCCAGGTGATAGATGACAAGATTGTGAACCTGGTGGGTGGCATTCTGAGTTATGTAATCTTAATGTATGTATGAGTGATTTTTCACTGCAGTAGAAGCCTTTAAATTGTTGCCCTCTACTGAATCAAATATTTCTTTGTGATCAATAAATAAAAAACTTAACAGGACCTCATATTCTTTGTACCTTTTAAGGATATGTATGACTGCAAGATGTACTCTTCAATAAAGAGTTGTTTGTAAAAGATTAGCTGTTTCCTGTTAAAATTTTCATAGTTTTCATGTAGATCATGCCCATATAAATCTTAAATACTTAATTCACCCAAAATTCTTCAACAGGTCAAGTCACCAAACATTTATTAAGCTCCTACTCTATGTGCTAGGTGCTGTGCTAATCGCTGGGGATATAAAGAAAAGCAAGAGATAGTCTCTGATCTCAGGGAGTTCCCAGTCTAATGGAGGGGACAACATTAAAATAAATAGAAGATAAATTAGAGGTTATCCCAGAAGGAAGGCACAAAGATTGAGGAGGACTGAGAAAGGCTTCAAAGGAGGGGGGACTTTAGTCGACACTTGAAGGAAATCAGAGAGACTGGAAGGTGATGATTCCAGTCATGGAAACAGCTAGTGACAGCTGTGGACAGCCAATGTGCCCAGAGTTGAGAGTCAGTGCCTTGTGTGAGAAACATTGTCAGGAAGTAAGAAGACTGGATAGATAGAAAGGAGTCAGGTTATGAAAGTTTTTAAAAGCCAAACAGAGGGGTTTATTTTTGATATTAGAGGGAATAGGGAACTACTAGAAGTTGCTGAATGGAGGAAGGGGGCTGGGGACAAGCATGAGATTTGGGCTTTAGGAAGGTCAAGCTGAAAGTTAAGGGGAGAAGGGACTGGAGAGAAGAAAGACTAGTGGTAAGAAGACCAACCAGTAGGTTATTCTTAGGTGTCAGGAAATGATGACATCATCAGGCTGGGGGCAGTGTCAGAGCAGAGGCCACAAAGGTGACATTCCAAAAACAGGAACATTTATTAAGTGCCTCCTACGAGGGGAAACAATATGTACAAAGAAAAGTAAATGCAAAGTAACTGGGAAGAAGGCACTAGAATATGGAGGCAATCAGGACAGGTTTCTTGTAGGAGGTGGCACTTCACAGGAGCTTTGAAGAAATCAGGGAGGCAAAGACACAGACAGACTCAAATACTCTTCTAGAAGAGGCCTTTCTGAGCAGAACCAGGAGGACTTTGTACACAGCAACAATCACAGTGTGTGAGAAATTTTTCTGGTAGACTTAGTCCTTCACAACAATGCAAGGACCTAAAAAATTTCCAATGGACTTGAGGCAAAGTGCCTTCCCCGTTCAGGGAAAGAACTATGGAATTGGATCACAGAATGAAGCAGACCATTTTGCTCGTGTTATGTTTTGTTTTGTTTTTATGGTTTCTCCCATTTATTTTAATTCTTCTATGCAACATGACTAACATGAAAATGTATTGAATAAGAATGTGTAGAACCTATATAAGATAGCTTGCTGTCTTAGGGAGGGAGGGGGAAAGGTAGAGGGAAGAGGGAAAAAATCCAAGATATATGCAAGTGATAGTAGAAAACTGAAAACAAATAAAATAAAAGAAAAATAGAAGAGGCCTTTCCTAATCTCCCACTTGCTTGTGCTTTCTCTGTCTTCAAGTGCACGCGCATGTGCGCGCGCGCGCGCGCGTGTGTGTGTGTGTGTGTGTGTGTGTGTATGTACTGTATTTTCTTTATCTATGTATATTTCTTTACTCCCCAATAAAACATAAGGTCCTTAGGGAGAGATGCTCTATACTCTCCTCTTTGTATTTGTATCTCTACTACCTAACATGGTACCTTAGACCTAGCAATGTCCTAAGGCCTGTTGAAACTTGGCCTTGCAGAAGAAATGAGAAAGTTTACCTCTGTTCTTCCTTTGAAGTCTGTCAGTCAACAAGTCAAAAAGAGGTACTACGTGGTAGGCAGTGTGCTGGGTACTAGGGATACAAAGCAAGACAAAAAGGAAGGGAACTCGAGGGGTCTGAACATTGCATATTATGTCTGACTGGGGTGATGCATTGTTTAGTGTGCTGAACTGCTTTTTCTCCCTTTTTCCCCCTGCTTTCTTTTTTATTCTTTTTGCAAAAATGATTTGATGGGTAGGGGAATGAAGAGGGATATATAAAGAAATTACGATGATGTAAAAACAGAAAGATAGAATTATAATGTCACCTAGGAAAGGTCAAAATTAAATCAAATCAGTAAGTCTTGAAGTAAGCCTTCTAGGGGTTGGGGGGGAAGATGAAAACTGTGTGTTGGAACAATCTCATTCGATTTTTTATAACTGAACTACAAAGAGATGGGAACAAAAAGCTTTCCTTCTGTATCGGTCCAGTTCTCCAGTAAGAATAACTGTGCTTCTGTAAGCCACTTAACACTGACGCAGAAAATTTTTTAAATTTAATTTTTTTCAAAGTTACAGTCAAGATCTATGAAATTTTTGAAAAATGGAATATAAGTATGGACATCATGGAATAATATATACAATAAATCTGACCCACATTCTAGATCTGAGAAACATTTTATGCATATGCATGAAGAAGACTAGTTCAAGGAATACTATAGCTCCACTGCTCTTTTCTTCAGAGATACCTTGGAGCTAGCATGATATAGTGAGGAAAGGCACTGCTTATAAATTCAAGAGAACTGAGTTCAAATCCCACCTCTGCTATTTATTACTGATATGACATTGGGCAACATGGAGTATGGGATGGGAAGTAATGATCTAATAAGTAACTGGGAAGAGAGCCAGTCTCAAATTCAGGAAGATATAATGTCAATTCAATTCAATAAACATTTATGAAGTGCCTAGCATGTGCCAGGCACTATGCTAAATACTGGGCCTCTGCAACATATTGGCTATAATCCCTTGATCAAGTCACTTAATTGCTCAGCGATCTAATCCACTCTCTAAGCCTATATTACAGAGAAGGTGCTAAGCTGCATTAGCGGAGGTACTTTCCCAGTACTAACTGAAATCATAGGTCTGAACTCTATTCCTTTCCTCTATTACATTAAGCAAGTCATTTTAACCTCTGGGCCAGCAGCTTCTTATCTATAAAATTAGAGAGACGCACTAAATGAACTCCAAGATCTCTTCTAGTTCTAAATCCTCTAATCCAACAATTCTTTGCCCCGCCCTGTTTTTTACTCTATAATCTCCTGTCCAACTATGCTGCTAAACTTTTGCTGTACTCAAAATGCATTTTTAATGCCAGAGATCTCAAGGCATATGTAGCAACTATCAAATCACTATTTCATACCACAATAAACAAAAGAATGCCCATTAAAATCCAACAAATCAACTTCTCCCCATGGGAGTGGGCTCAAAAATTCAAATCTAAGCCAAAACTGGAGGCATTGAGAGGTGGAATGTATCAAAAATTCCAAAGAGTTATATTACTTGTAAAAAAATGTAACACATCTAGTTCTCCAAGTTTTTTGGTGCAAGAAACTCTCAGCAGAGGCACATTTACTGGTTGATTCCCAAATAAAATAAAAATAAGAGGACAATGTCTATAAATGTTGCATAAACATAACATAAGCAACAAAATCTAGTAAACTGCCATGAGGAGGCAAAGGAAGATATATATCATGGCTATAAGAGTATAGGGTAATATCACTATCCAGCAGTAATTACTTGGAAATGCTTTAATATTCCAAATAATTTCATATTCGAAAGTCTAATTGCAGGTGGATCAAAGTACCAAGGAGGTAGGGACATAGTTGGAAATCATATTTCCAATAATAAATAGATAAAACATTTTAAAACACATATGCCAGGCAAGCTGCTAAGTGCTAGGGATAAAAATACAAGCAAGACAGTTCGTATCCTCAAAGAGTTTACATTCTAATAAGGGGAAAAAACACAGAGGAGCTGGAAGAGGGCAAACAAAATGGTAAAGAGCTTCAAGTATATGCGAGGTCAGTTAAAGGAACTAGGAATATTAACCTGGAGAAAACACTGAAGAGAATATTAACTGTTGTCAAGCTGTCAAGGGCTGTCTAGTGGACAAAGAATTAGACATGATTTGGCTGCCCCCAACTCCACCTCAGTGGACAAAACTCAGAACTAAAGATGAACATTGCAAGGAAACAGATCTCGTCTTTTTTCTTTCACACTGGAGTCACCTTAGGAGATAATGGATTGTCGTGGTTGTTCAGTTGTTTTCAGTCTTGACCAACTTTTTATGTCCCCATTTGGGGTTCTTTTGACAAAGATACTGAAGTGGTTTACCATTTCCTTCTCCAGCTCATTTTACAGTTGAGGGAAACTGAGGCAAACAGGGTTAAGTGACTTGCCCAGGGTCACACAGCTAATAAGTGTCTGAAGCAGGATTTAAATTTAAAAAAGATGAATCTTCCTGACTTCAGGTCTGGCATTCCATTGTGCCACCTAGCTGCCCAGATAAAGGGTATTCTTCACTAAAGAATTTAATTGAAAGTTGGTTATGAGGGACTGGAATGACTCAGAGTAGTAAAAAAGAAGGTATTATTATGCCTCTTTTCTACTCTTTAGTATTTAAATGAATCTATGATCTCATCAATGTGGGACCCTCCTATACTGGTACAGCACAAAAATCTAGTCCAGTCTTACACATCCACCCTCCTCTATGGAGGATCTCCCCAACATAATAAAGGCCTTCTTTTAGTTATGTTAGCATTCTAGGGCACTGTTGCAGCATTCATGTTATCCTTCCCTCTCATCACATGGCAAACCCAACCCCTTCTCCCATCATATATTCTTGATGTCTTTTATTTCTTCTTTGGATTGTCATTATTGAAGTCATTCAGACGCTAAGGCCTATTCTTTGGATTGGTGAACCCCTAGCCTGGAGCACTAAATCATGAGAGGCCCCAGTCCCTCTCACTTTACTCCCAGACTTCTCCATCTCTTTACCAGATGCCTTCTACCTTACCTACTCCCCCACAGCATCCTCTTCCAGCTCCTCTGTGTGTTTCCCCCTTATTAGAATGTAAACTCTTTGAGGATACGAACTGTCTTGCTTGTATTTTTATCCCTAGCACTTAGCAGCTTGCCTGGCATATGTGTTTTAAAATGTTTTATCTATTTAATATTGAAAATATGATTTTCAACTACATCCCTACCTCCTTGGTACTTTGTCCTTCTCAAATGTGGTAGCCCAAACTGAATATAATACTCCATACGTAGTCTAGTCAGGGAAGAATACAATAGAATGATCCTTCCAGCATTCCAGACAAGACAGCCCTATTAATTTAGTATATGATCACATTCACTTGCATGGCAGACGAGTATGAGTTGGGCTAGTCACAACCATTCTTAGCCTCAGTTTCCTCATCTGTAAAATAGGAGGAACCAATAACATGTAAAGTACTTTAAAAGTGTTAAAGGCTACTTGTTGTTGCTATACATTGATCAATTTAGTTCTGTGTCAGCTGTGTTGTTCTTCCATTGACATTGCTGTAATCCTATACATTGTTTTATTTTGCAATGAATTTTCTTATATTTCCCTATATTATTTCTATTCACCACTTATTATGGAGCTGCCAAATTCCATCACATTCTGGTTATTAATTACTGAAACTAAGAAACATGGAGGTAGCTTGGTACAATGAAAAGAGCCCTGGCTTAGGAGTCAGAAGGCCTGGGTTCAAATCCTGCCCTGACATTTACTTCTTACTTGACTTTAGGTAAATCATTTAGTCTTTGTTTATCTCAACTTCCTCATCTATAAAAAGAGATTAGCCTTGTTGGTCCCCGAAATCCATTCAGCTCTAGATTTATGCAACGTTGCTCCAGACAGCTGGTGACACAGTGGTAAGAGGGGGGCATCTTGAGTCAGGAAGTTGTTGTTACTTAGTCATTCCAATCAAGTCCAACCTCGTGTAGACCCCTTTTGGGGTTTTCTTGGCAGAGATACTGGACTGGTTTGCCATTTCCTTCTCTAGCTCATTTTACAGATGAAGAATTGAGGCAAACAGGGTTAAGTGACTTACCCAGGGTCATACAGCCTGTAAGTATCTGAGACTAGATTTGAACTCAGGGAGATGAGTCTTCTTGACTCCAAGTCCAGGGGTCTACGCACTGAGCCATCTAGATGACCCTTGTCAGGAAGACCGGAGTGCAAATCCTCCATAGCTACTAACTAACTGTGTGACTTAGGCCTTGTTATTTAACTGGTCTGCCCCAGTTTCCTCAACTATAAAATGGGGATGATAATAGTACCTATCTTGCAGGGTTACAGTAAAGATTAAATAAGATAATTATTTTATTAAAAGTTAAAATAAAATATTTAAGATAATATTGAATGTTAAAATTTTATTATATTAAATTTAATATTAAATGTATTATATTAAAAATTAAAGGTAATAATTATAAGTGTGCCTGGCACATAGCAGATGCTTCAAAAATGTTTGTTTACTTTCTTTCCTCCTTGAGGGCAGGGACTAGGCTTTTTGTTCGTTTTTTTATATACTCCAGTGTTTTTTTATGGATGAATAAGTTGAAATCTTGTCTCTAATTCCAAATAAAAAAGAAAGGTGGGATTTGAAAACCGTATGAAACTGCCTTGTAAATCTAAAATAAGTGCCCATCATCTCCCAGCTTACCCAGCTATCCTCAAGCAGTTATCTGGGAAAGATTACCTCAAGTGAAAGTAGCTTTCTTTAGTCTTTTCTAGGGAAGTCAACTCTACATGAAGACTCAGGTTTGGGAGTTCAAGTCTGGCCTCATGTACTTGCTGTGTGACTCCAGGGCAAGTCATTTAAGCCTGTTTGCCTCAGTTTCTTCATCTGTAAAATGAGCTGGAGAAGGAAATGGCAAATCACTTCAGTATCTTTGCCAAGAAAACCCCAAATGGAGGTGGAGGGGGGTTCACGAAGAGTCAGACATTAGGGAACAGCCCTATAACTTTCAGCCACCTTCTACATCAGGAGCTAATCCTTTTATCTTCCAAAAAGCTCCTTCTAGCAATTAATCAAGCAATCAAGAAAACAAGCAGTTATTAAGTGGTTACTATGAGCCAAACAGTAACCAAAGCACTGAAGACACAAAGATAAAAGTGAAAACCAGTCTCCCTCTCCAACAGCTTATATTCTAATGGGGGAGACAACACGCACACACATTAGAACATAGGGAACATACACAAAAAGAATACAGGTTTGGAGCAGGGGTACCCTCGCAGCTGAGCAGTCAGGAAAACTCCTATGAATTAGGTATAGCTTGAGTTGAGTGCTTGGAAGAAACTAAGGATTCCAAGATTTTGAAAGTGAGAAAGGAATATTTCCTAAGATATGGGGGATAGCAAGTATAAAATCACAGAGACAGAACATGGAAAACCCATGAGGTCAGGCAAGGCAGTGAAGTATTAGGACACGGATACCTGCTGTGTCTGTGTCTGTTTGGGACCAACTCCAAGGAGAAAAAAAAGAATTCAGAAGTATAAACATGTAAAGAAAACCAATACCTTAATATGCCTGTGAGTTTCAGGTGCTTTCCTAGAGACTTTGGGAAATTACCACTTGGCCAGTTCACCTATGGCTTCTGTCTTTGCCCTGGATTTCTCTCAGGGTACATCCCCACAGAGCATGACATCAGCCAAAGAGACTCAGCAGGTCATCCGCCTTTGCTCTTGCAAGAGGAAGGGATCCAACGTACCCACCTATGGCCTCCTCATTTCTGTCTTTCCAAGCTGCACACCAGATCCAGGCCTCGGACCTCTGACCTCAAATTGCCAGCTCCTGCCTCCTGTCCAGATTCTCTAAGGCTACACTCCTGCTTGCTTCTATTTGCTGTGTAGGAGGCCCTCACAGGACTCATTACCATCACGTGCCACAAAATTGGACATTGAGAGAGAGCCCTGAATAGTCCTATCACCTCTTTCTCTTTCTTCCCCAAATTTATTGATTTGTTTTCAGCTTTCAACAATCCCTTCCATAAGTTCCAAAATTTATCTCCCTGTTTAAGACAGCATGCAATCTTACATGGGCTCTACACATACATTCCTATTAATCACATTTTCACATTAGTCATGTTGCATAGAAGAATTAAAATGAATGGGAGAAACCATGAGAAAAACAACTCAAAACAAAACATAACAAAAGAGAAAACAGTCTGCTTCATTCTGTGTTCCAACCCCATAGTTCTTTCTCTGGATGTGGATGACATTTTACATCATGAGTACTTTGGAAATTCTTTAGGTCCTTGCATTGCTCTGAAGTACTAAGTCTATCAAAAACAGTCCTGGCACACTATGGCTGTTACTGTGTATAATGTCCTCCTGGTTCTGCTCTCTTCACTCAGCATCAGTTCATATAAGTCCAGGTTTTTCTGAAGTCTGCCTGTTTGTCATTTCTTACAGCATGATGGTATTCCATTACATTCCAACTGATGGGGAATCAATTTCCAGTTCTTGGCTATTACAAAAAGAGCTGCTATAAATATTTTTGTACATACCGATCCTTTTCCCATTTTTATGACCTCTTTGGGATATACACCTAGAACTGGTAGTGCTGGGTCAAAGGGTAAGTGCATTTTTATAGCCCTTTGGGCATAGTTCCAAATTGCTTTCCAGAGTGGTTGGATCAGCTCACAGATTCACCAACAATGAGTGTTCCAACTCTCCCATGTCTTCTCCAACATTTATCATCTTCCTGTTCTGTCATGTTAGCCAGTCTGATAAGTGTGATGTGGTACCTCAGAGTTGTTTTGATTTGCATCTCTAATCAATAGTTATTTAGAGCATTTTTTTCATGTGACTATAGATAGCTTTAATTTCTTCCTCTGAAAACTGCCTGTTCATATCCTCTGACCATTTCTCAATTGACTTGTCCTTTTGTACATTTGCCTCAGTTCTCCACATATTTTAGAAATGAGAGCTTTCTAAAACTCTTTTCCAGTTTTCTGCTTCCTCTCTAATCTTGGCTGCATTGGCTTTGTTTGGGCAAAACTTTTCAATTTAATCTAATCAAAGTTACGCATTTTGCACTTCATAAATGTTCTCTGTCTCTTGTTCAGTTATAAATTCCTCCATTCTCCATAAATCTGATAAATAAACTATTCCTTCCTCCCCTACTCTGTTTATAGTATCAGCCTTTATGCCTAGATCATGTGCCCATTTGAACTTTATTCAAATATACAGTGTCAGATGTTGGTCTATATGCCCAGTTTCCACCACACTATTTTCCAGTTTTCCCAGCAGTTTTTGTCAAACAGTGAGTTCTTATCCCAGAAGTGGGGTCCTTGGGTTTGTCAAAGAGTAAACTGCTATATTCATTGACTACAGTGTCTTGTGTACCTAACCTATTGCACTGATCTGTCCTTCTGTTTTTCATCCAGTACCAAGTGGTTTTGATGATTGTTGTTTTGTAATACAATTTAAAATCTGGTAGGGCTAGGCCACCTTCCCTAGCATTTCTTTTCATTAATTCCCTTGATATTCTGGACCTTCTGTTCTTCCAGATGAATTTTGATATTTTTTTCAGCTCTATAAAATAATTTTTTGGTAGTTTGATTGGTATGGCACTCAACAAGTAAATTAATTTAGGTAGAAATATCATTTTTATTATATTCGCTTGGCCTATCCATGAGCCACTGATGTTTTTCAATTATTTACATCTGATTTTATTTGTGCAAAGTGTTTTGTATACCTCTTTCTCTTAATGGACTTCTCACAAGTCCTTGATAATCTGCGCAAAGTCATTCCTCAATGGTTAGCATATTCCCAACCATCATGTTTCCCATCCCAGGGATTTTGAACCCCTGTCATTGTACAAATCCAATTCCCCACCCACACCCATTGCCCATCCCATTAATTCTAAATGCCCCTCGGTCCAATTTCCTCCCTCTCAAATATCCCTGTTGAGATCTGCCCACCCCTAACCACTGTGTTCTCTGGAAAATCCTATATTTAAAAAACTTCTTTTCATTCCTTTTTCACTCTTTCCATCTTCTGGCATTTACTGAGACCTGGTTTCCTTCTGATTAAACTGTATCACTCACTGCCCATACTTTCTGGTAATGGAGGCATTTTCACTCATCCCACACCACTTAACTGCTAACAGGGGAAGAGTTAGATTTGTTATGTATAGCCCCCTAAATATTATCCTTCCTACTCCAATGATTTCAGTGGTGAACTCATCTGCTTTCTTCCCACCCCAACCTTTGCTGTCACACCAAGAGACTTCAACATTTACATTGATACTTTGTGAAACACTCTAACTGCCTAGTTCCTCAACTAACTCAATTCCCAAGAACCCTTCCTTCATTCCTCCTTAGCTACCCACAGAGATCATATCACAGTCATACCTTTAATTTTACTATCACCTAGAAGTACTCCACATCTATGTTTATGATTTCAGAAATGTCTCTATCTGGTTAAAGTCTTTTATCATTCCATCTTTTCCTCTGCCTTATGACCCCTAACTCTGATCTTTGTTTTCCCTACGACCTTCCATTTTTCTATCCGTCAGTTTTTTCCCAGACAATCTTGCCTGTGCTGGCTATACTTTCCCCCTTTCTTTATTCTGACCTCTTGGTTAACCAGTTCAATTTTACACACTATCCTCTTTACCTGAATCCCTCTAATCCTATTCCCAGTCATGCTCCAACCTTGGATTGCTCCCAACATTCACTTTCTTTGCTGCTGTTGTTTTGCTGATTTAGTCCTATGTGACACTCCATGACCCCATTTGGGATTTTCTTGGCAAAGATACTAGAATAGTTTACCACTTCCTTCTCCAGCTCATTTTACAGATGAGGAAACTGAGGCAAACAGGGTTAAATGACTTGCCCAGGGTTACATCTAGTCTGAGTCTAGATTTGTGTGTGTTCTGACTGCCACAAACTGGGACCATATAAGACAGTGAACTTAACTGATAAACTTTGTGTGTGTTCTGACTGCTCCTAACTCCAGAGCCAGCACTCTATCCACTGTGCCACCTAGCTGCCCCGTTCACTTTTTTTATTTCTTGAGAAACCATATAAATTGGGTACCCTCCAAATTTATGTTACACAATCTCAAATAAGTCCTTACTAGAGCAAGGCAATCTTTTCATACCCTCCTAATCAATTCACTACTCTACCCACCACAACAGCTCTTCCAAACCGTTTTTTCCTTCCTCAAACCTCCCATGGCAGCCCTTCCTCACAACTTGTCAGTTGAGAAGCTTGCTTCATATTTTACTGAGTAAACTGAGGCTAGCTGGTAGTGAGGTGGCACAGTGGGTAGTGTGCCACTCCTGGAGTCAGGAAGACCTGAGACCAAATCTGGCCTTAGACACTTACTAGCTGCATGACTCTGGACAAGTCACTTAAACCTGTTTGCCTCAGTTTCCTCTCTATAAAATGAGCTGGTAAAGGAAAATTCCAGCATCTTTGCCAAGAGAACCCCAGATGGGGTCATGAAGAATTGGACACAACTGAAAAACCACAAAACTGAGGCCATTTGCCAAGAGTTCATTATTCACCAATCCTCATCTCATATCACTCATGTGTTTTCCCCAACTATCTCCTCCTTTACCCTTTTAAAGTGATAGCCCATTTCCTTAACAAGGCAAATCTCACAAATGATCCCATTTTATTCCATCTTCTCCAGCAGATTGTTCTCCCTATCATCCCTGCTCTTTCACTTATTTTTAATCTTCCCATATGTACTGGCTGTTTCCCTTTTAACCTACAAATTTACCCTTTTATTCCCACCCCCAATTTTAATACGCCCCTCCCCCCAAATCTAAACCCTCATTTGATCCATCCATCCCACCTAGTAATTGTCTCATAACTCTCCTCTTTTCTGCTGAAACTCCTTGAGAAGATCATCTACAATAGATACCTCCACTTCTTTGTTCTCCCTCTCTTAATTCTTCTAGTCTGGCTTCTGACCTCATAATTCAACAGAAACTGCCTTCTACGAAGTCGACAGTGATCTCTTAATTGCTAAATCCAATGGCCTTTTCTCAGTCTTCAACCTTCTGGGTCTCTCTACAGCCTTCAATACTCTGAATTACCCTCATCTTCTTAGTACTTGCTTTTCTCTAGGTTTCCATGACACTCCTTGATCTCCTACTACCAGTTTGACAATTCTTTTTCAGTCTTTTTTGCGGAATCTTCTTTGGGGTCAAATCCACTAATTGTAGATGTTCCCCCAGACCCTTTCCCAGGCCCTGTCTTAGGCCCTCTCCTCTTCTCCTTCTCTGTCACTTGGGTGATCTCATCAGCTCCCACTGATTCAATTACCATTTTTATGCAGATGACTCTCAGTATCCAGCTCTTAACTTCTCTCCTGTCTTACCTCTCCAATTGACTATTAAGACATCTTGAATTGGATGCCCAGACGTTAAACTTATCATGTTCAAAATTGAACCCATCTTCTTTCCCCTACTCCTCAAATGCTCCCCTCTAACTACTACAGGCATACCTTGTTTTATTGTGTTTCACAGATATAATTGCATTTTTCTCATATTGAAGGTCTATGGCAACCCTGTGCCAAGCAAGTCTATCAGCGCCATTTTTCCAACAGCGTGTGTTCACATGATGTCTCTGTATCCCATTCTGGTTAATTCTCACAATCTTTTCAACTTTTCTTTATTATTCTATCTGCTATGGTGATCTGGGATCAGTGATCTTTGGTGTTACTATTTCTCTTCTTTTAGGGTGCCACAAACTGGGACCATATAAGACAGTGAACTTAATTGATAAACTGTGTGTGTGTTCTGACTGCTCCACCAAATTCTTCCCCTCTCTCCTTCCTCTCTCTATAATCTCTTTCTTTCTCTCCCTCCCTCCTTGCCTCCCTCCCTCTCTTCCTCCAAGCTTCCCCATTCCCTTTGACACAACAATGTTGAAATTAGGCCAATCAATAACCCTATAATGGTCTCTAAGTGTTCAAGTGAAAGGAACAGTCTATAATTGTGCCAAATTTCATTGTTGTCTTGTTTTCAAAAATTCCCACAGCTACTCCAACCTTCAGCAACCACTGCCCCGATCATCCAGCAGCTACCAAAACTGAGGCAAGACCCTCCACTAGTCAACAGATTACGATTTGCCGAAGGCTCAGTTGATGGTTAACGTTTTTTAGCAGTAAAGTATTTTTTATATTAAGTATGTACTTTTTTTAAAAGACATAATACAATTGCACACTAAATATACTACAGCATAGTGTAAATAGCTTTTATATGCACTGGGAAACCGGAAATTCATGACTCACTTTATTGCAATATTCACTTAATTGACATATTCCTTTATTGCAGTGCTCTGGAATAGAATCTGCAATAATTTCCAAGGTATGCCCGAACAGGTAAGTATGGTGCAGGGAGCCACAATACTCCTAGTCACCCAGACTTACCACCTTTCCCCCAAAACTCTCCCTTCTTACAACTACCATCAAAGAATATCTCCATCCTCCCAATCCCAACACTTGCAAAACTGAGTGTCATTCTTGACTCCTCACTATCTCTGGCCCTCCATATTCGATCTCTTGCCAGGCCTGTCACTCCTCCCCTTACAATATCTCTTTGTACACACCTCTGACACTGCTGACACTCTGCTACAGGCCTCATCACCTTTTGATCTAGTAGCAATAGCTTTCTGTTTGGTTTCCTTACATCATATCTCTCCTTACTCCAGTCCAACTTCCACTCAGCTGCCAAAGTGATCTCTGATCTTCTGAAAGAACAGGTCTGATTATGTCCCAGCCCTACTCCGTAAACTCCAAGATCAAATACAAAATCCTGTGACTTTGAAAGCCCATCACAATCTATACCTCTTCGACCTTTCCAGTGTTCTTACATTTCTACTCCGCAATCCAGTAACACCGTCCTCCTTGCTGTTCCTTACTGAAGAAACGAAATTCCTGCTCTGCCCTTTCACCAGCTGTCCTCCATGTGTGGAATGCCCTTCTTCCTGTCTCTGCCCTCTAGGTTCCTTTAAGTCACAGCTAAAATTTCAGTTTCTTCAAGAAACTTTTTCCAGGGCCCCTCAATGATAGTGACCTTTCTCTGAGATCACATCCACGGAGAAAAAGTGCAGGCATCTATTACAGCTGAGTTTAGCCACAAAATGCAAACGAGATAGAGAACAATAGCAGGGACAGAAGAATCAATAAAAGATTTTTTGAGAAGGGGGAAGACATGTTTGTCTTCAGTAAAGGCAGTAAAGGAGTCCATAGACAGGAAGAGATTGAAAATAAGTGAAAGAGTAGGGATGACAGAGGGGACAGTCTGTTGGAAGAGATGGGGATCACTACACAAGATGATAACATAGTGAACAAAATGCCCCAGATGGTAGGTTATAATAATTTGCATTAAAACAGCATTTTCATTTTAAAAGTTGTCTAGCCCTATGGCCTCTGGTTGACTAGAAGAATGGTGATGCCCTTAACCAAAAGAGAATTCTGAAGAGGGGCTGGTTGGGGTGGGAATGATACATAACTCTAAATTCTGTGACTCTTACTCCAATAAGTGCACTAACTATGCTGTGTGTCCTTAACTTTCAGTCTTCCTCAATGACTATCACAGAGACACAGTGCTTTCCTCATGGTATGTTCTTTCAAAAAGTTTTATTGGTGCCTTTGTTTTCCATCATAGGGATTTCTGAGTATTTCCCCACAGTGAGTCTTTCCTTGTAACACAGAAAACAATTAAGTAAAATCAATGGACATGGTGCTGGGTCTTACAGAGTAAGTGCCATTCCTCATATATAAATCTTCAACTTCTCCAAGAACCTGAGGAGGGTCTATCATCTCCAGGGCCAAGAACGGTTATTATAACTGTACAGTATGTGGATTAGTTTGAGGGATCTTCTTGTTTCCATTACTGTGGAACAATATTTTTCTGTTCTGCTTACTCTGTTCAGACCTTTGCAATATGGCATCCAATTTTGCCACTCAGATGACTTTCCCTAACTTTTCTATTAATATCTTAATTGCAAAATCTGCTGGTAGTCTTTCAGCTTTTATGGTTCTCATCCTCTACCGTACTGACACTATTGGCCACTCTCTACTCCTACTTAGACTCTTCTTTGTGGGTTTTTGTGATGGTGATGATTTCCTTGTTTTTCCTCCTACCCCTCAAGCCACTCCTCAGTCCTCTTTGCTGGTTTATCATCTGTACCATACCCTGCTCCCCACCCTCCCACCCCATGTGGGTATGTTCCAAGTTGCTGTCCTAAAGCTCTCTTCTTTTTACTCTTTATATCAGGGATGGATAACCTGTGGTCTTGGGCCACATGTAGCCTTCTAAATCTTTAAGTGCAGCTTTTGACCGAACCCAGTTTTACAGAATGACCACTGGACACCCCCACCCCCCCAGTCCCACTCTAAAAGCTCTCAGCAATCTCATTAGTAATGATGGGTTTATTATCTGTCATCTCTCTGCAAGTACTATCCCACTGTATTCTTTCTAAATACTTAATATTTTTAAAACTATTTTTTATTCTGAACTTAAGAAACATCAAATAAAATGAATGTTTTCACATATAAAATAGAACAGAAAAAGAGAATTATACATGAAATTATATGAATCTATTACATACAACTTTGTTCCTTTTAAGTATATAAGTCTTACTCTACACCTTGAGACCTTACTCTACACTCTCTCAGATGGTATATCCTTTCCAAATACTAAAGGATAAGTAAGAGTCACTGAATCATACATACCCTGTGCTATCTTCATGAACAAAGACTATGGAGCATCAAGACTGCCAGTTTTCTACCTAATCATGATGGACTTGCATTGTTGGAATCATACTCTTGATGGCTCTCACTTCCTGACCTGTAGCATGAATTTCCAAGATACACAGTTGAAGGGATTATACATTCTGAGAGAGATGACTAGATTTAGATTAGTTAGGGATAGGCATCTTTGCTCTAATTTCCAGATGAAGAAACCAAGGTAGAACCAGGATAGTAGCATACACCTCTAATCCCAGCTCCTGGGGAGGTTGAGGAGTTCTGAGCAATAATTAATCAGGTGTTTGTACCCTCTGGCATCAATACTGTAAGCCCCTGGGAATGAGGGGGAGGGAAAACAGATTGATTAAAGAGGTTTAGCTAGGCCAGTTCAGAAGCAGAGCAAGTCAAAGATCCCATACGGATCAGTACCGAGATTGGACCTGTGAGAAGACCCTGTTTTTACTCCCTGGTAAGACAGAGACATCCAGACTTTGAAAAAGACAAACAAAAGGAACCAATGCACAAAGACTTCCCAGGATTTCACTAAAATGCAGTGACAAAATCAGAACTACTTTCTAGATCTCTTGACTCTAATATGGTGCTTTTCCCAAAAACTATGTTGCTGCTACAGGTCCTTTGGTGTTTTTTCTCCTTTTGTCTGTTTCATGTTTCATGACTTCTCCCAAGAGGAATATAGAAGATAAAATTTGCAGCTTTATTTCTACTATTTATTAACATTTAGGTAAAGTTTAGTTGAAGGAAAGGGCATTTAAGAATAAGATGAGTGAATTATCTCTAGATTTCCACTTTTAAGTCATCTCTGATCCTAATTAAAATGACATTAGTTATAGCTTCTGTCCCTTCCCACTTGTTTTTCACAACTCAAAAACTGGTATTCACAAAATGTTTGGGAGGGAATTTCAGGATTTATTCATTAAAACACTACCTCAAATTCTGATCTATGTCCTTCCTTTTTTTGTTTAAAATTGCCCTATAAACTAGCTTCCTCTTCTGACTTCCCTATTCCTATTAATAATACTACCAATGTCCAAGTTACCCTGGGTTTTTAAGATGAGTCATTTTCAACTCTTGTTTCTCCTTTGTTTCTAACATCCAATATATTGTTGGATTCTTTAATTCTCATTTTTAGTAGGCAGTGTGGTTTTGCATAGTGAAAGGATTGTTGAATTGGGTATCACAGGAAAAATGTTCAAATCTCAGCTCTGTCACTTATTACTTGTGAAATCTTGGGCAATCTCTTTAGAACTCAGCTTTCTTATGCATAAAATGATGGGATTGAACTAGATGAGGTCTCTCCCAGCTCTAAATCTACTTTGCAAAAATGCTTCTTTTATCTCTCCTTTTATTTCGCTTCTATGGGTGTTGCCTCCCTTCTATTACCACAAAGCTATTCATTTCATGGGCACTAATTAAGTGCTTATTCCAGGCTAGGTGCAGAGGGAAGATATATAATTTTGACAAGATAAGAACCCTGACCTCAGTGATCTGGGAGATTGAGAGGATGACAGATACAAATATCTATAATAAAGGTCCAATACAACCCAGTACAAACAGAAAGCAGCCATCAGAGTGTTTTCTGAGAGGAGAGGAAGTAAAGGCTATAGCTAACTGGTAATATCAAGGACACCTTCTTGGACATTGTGACTTTTCAACCAGGCTTTAAAGGATGGGCAATTTGTGTGTTCATCCTTTGTTGCCAAAGAAGACCATGACATCAGAGAAATAGTGACATGACTTGCACTTGACTTTGCTTTGAGTGAGGGAGGACTGTGCAGGTCACCAACCTCACTTCTCCTCCAGAGCCATCTGAATCCAGTGACCAAATATTCATCAGGATGACTGGAGATGAGCCAGGATGAGGCCATTAGGGTTAAGTGACTTGCCCAAGGTCACATAGCTAGTGAGTGTCAAGTGTCTGAGGTGAGGTTTGAACTCAGGTCCTCATGACTCCTGTACTGGTTCTCTATCCACTGCACCACCTAGCTGCCTAAAGGAGAGGCAATAATGCAACAGCAAAGAGGTGGAGGAGGGGAAATTTTAGGGGAAAAAGGAAGAGTACAAGTTAAGTCATAGACATATGAAAGTATAAGATTTGTATAGAGAATTATGGAAAGAATGGTATAGCAGATAAAGCAATGGATTTGGAATCAGGGTGCCTATATTCCAGTCCCAGCTCTGCTATTTATTACTGTATTAGCTTGAACAAATGGCTTGTGTTTTTAGAACTTCAGTTTCCCTATCTGTAAAATGAGGGAGTTGGACTAGATTATTGCCCAAAACCCTTCTGGACCCGTATGTATCCTTCCATCCTTTAAGAATGAATTGAAAGGAGTAGTAAAAGAAAAGTCTGGAAGATGGGTGAGGAGGGAAAAGAAGGGGAGCACCAGACTATGGAGGGGCTTGAATCCCTATCAAAGAAGTCAGAACTTGATGGGATGCCAAAAATAGGATTTTGAGCAGCCGAGGAGTAACACGATCAGGATTGAACATAAATTACAAGGTGAAGGATAGTTTGGGGAAGTGTGGGCAGAAAGTACCTACTAAGAGATCCTCCACTTATTCAAAATTCATTGAACATTCAAGAGTTATTGAATACCTATTATGTACAAAGTAGCGTGTCAAATTCAGTGGAGAATAAAAGATGAATAAGAATGATCTCTGACCTCCCACTTTATGGAGGCTCTTAGAGGAAATGAATGACATCTATGATGACATCCTCACTACATAAACAAAACCAGAAGACATAAAGAAGTTGTAGGGAAATGAAAGAGAGGCTTTTTCTAGAAACACTTAAGACATAGTCCTTTCTTTAGAGAGTAACACTGCCAAGGACCTGTGGGAGCTGTCCAGCTACAACTGATTTAGGGGGAAGCTGCAAGATAAGGACAGACTCAAGAGGCCAAGTATAAAAATAATTTACACATTTAGATAGAACCCTAAGGTTCACAAAGGAGTTTGCCTCCTTTGATCCTCACAGTTTTCATATATACTTCCCTTCCTGCATTGTGGGTTCTAGCCAAGCTGGCCACCTCTGTGCCTTTTCACAGGCTGTCGGACAGTCAATAAGCATTTATTACATCCCTGCTATGTGCCAGGCACTGTGCTAGGCTCTGTTGATATGAGAAAAGAGAAAAAAAATTCCCTGCTCTCAATAAGCAGACATTCTAACAGAGGAGCTGTATAAATAAATTGTTACATACAAGATACATAGTGGGATGAAAGGTGACCTTAGAAGGGAAGGCTATAGTAACTAGGGGACACACACAAAAAACATCTTGGAGAAGATGCCTTTTCAGCTGTGTCTGGAAGGAAGCCAGGAATTCTAAAAGTTACAAGTGAGAATTCAGAGCATTCCAAGTATGGAAACCAGTCAGTACTGAGGTATAGAAGAATAAGATAGGGTCCTGAGGAACAGTAAGTTAGTCCTATCTCAATGTGAGAAGACAGGAGAGGTGAGGAAGGGCCAGGTTGTAAAAAACTTTAAATGCCAAACAGAGGACTTTATATTTGATCCTACGGGTAACAGGGAGTCACTAGAGTTTAATGAGCAGGAGTAAGACATGGCAAGGCCTACGCTTTAGGGAAATCATTTTGACAACTGTTTAAAGGATGGATAGGAGTAGAGGGAGACTAAAATAAAGAATCATTAGCAAAGTATTGCAGTGGTCTAGGTGAGAGGTGATAAGAATCTGAACTAAAGTGGTGACTGAGTGGAGGGATGCTACAAAGGTAGAAAAGGTAGTATCTGACAATTGGGTGTGTGAGCTGACTAAGAGTGCAGGGTGGAAGCTATCACAGAAGTTGCAAAGTTTGGTGACTGAAAAGATAATGGTTCCCTGGACAGTTCAATCTAATAAACATTTATTAAGTGCCAACTATGTATCAGGTACTGTGCTAAGTCTTGGAACTACAATTAATACAAACAATCCATACCTTCAAGAAGCTTATAATCTGAGGGCAGTGAGGCAGGGAGGGGAAGACAACACAAAAAGGAGGAAGGAAAGATGGGAGAAGAGCAGGGGTAACCAGAGGCATCTTGTTCTGTGGAACTGAAACCAGGGAGAGCAGCAGATGCAGAATGCAGTTAGATGAACTCCAGTTTCTTCCCTTTATAAGGAAGGCTTTAGAAGTTCAGTATGCCACTCTCTAATCCTCCAAAAAGAGGGGAGAGGAGGCTGAGGAAGGGTGTGTCAAGTCTGAGTTAGCAGTGTGGTGATGATATTAGAGGTGATGAGCTTAACCTAGGTGTGGGGAACCTGGGGACTCAGGCCACATGTGGTCTTCTAGGTCCTTAGGTGCTGCCTTTTGATTGAGCCTAAGTTTTACAGAACAAATTCTTTTATTAAGGGGATTTGCTGTGCTGTCATGTGGCCTAGGACCCCGGGTTCCCCACCCCTGGCTTAACCTGACAATAATAATTAAGAGGGAAGGGTCTGAGGGAAAGAGGAACATAGTAAGTTTTATTTTGGATATGCTGAATTAGATGTCTACAGGACATCTGGTACTAATCTGCTACAGTACATATGGTACTGACTAATGGTCATCTTCATTTCTGGAAATCATGTCTTCTTCACCTCTTATCTCTCAGAATCCTTAGTTTCCTTCAGGGTTCAGGTTAGTCATCTCCTAGGTGAAGCGCCAAGGTCCCTCAATTTTTGATACTCTTTCCTTCCTCAAATCAATTTTCTTTTTTACATTTTTCATCCTCCAACAGAATATATACTTCCAGAGGGCAGAGTCTACTTCTTACTTAATTTAGGTTTTGTTAATCAATACTTAACATGGTGCCTTTATGTAGTGTGCATGTAATGAATGTTTATTAAAATGAATTGTTTGTGCTTCTCCCTGTTTTACATTCAATTCAATAAGCCTATCCCCCTAGCTTTTATCTTTCCTTCTCACTTGGTTAATGGACACTTTTTAAAAGAATCATCTTTCACTACTTTAGAAAAAGAAAAGAAGGATCTATTTTAAATGTCTTTTGTATACCACAGATACTATACCAAATTTAAAATATCTAAATTTAAACACATCTTTATACCTCAAACAGCTATTTGCTCTGACATCTATATTTGTTAATAGTATCACTATTCTCCCAATCACTTAGGCTCACTTTTTGTCCCACATCTCTTGTGTATCACAAACTCTGTAAATTCTTTCTTAAAATATCTCTCATGGGGGTGGAGATGGCAGAGTAGAAAGACTCATATACTCAAGCTCTTCACCCCACAGCCCATAAAATATCCTTCAAAAATGACTCTCAACAAATTTTAGAGCAGCAGAAGCCACAGAATGATGGAGTGAAGGAGATTTCCAGCCCAGGGTGACCTCGAAGGCCAATGGGAAAAGTCTGTTACACTGGACATGGAATGGAACACAGACCACCCTTGGCCATGCAGCACCTGGAGGAGCAGGACAAGAGCAGGCCCCTGGGGCGGAATCCCCAACAGCAGCAGAGGTTCACAGATCCCTCACCTACAGGTGCCAAAGGCAGCCTCAAAGGTCAATGAGAGGGCTTTTTCAGCTGGGCAAGAAGGGAGGAGGGTCCCCCCCAGCTCTGGCCCCAGGCTGTGTTGGCAGAGGCAGCAGCAGCAGCAGCAGCAGTGGTGGCAGCGGCTGCAGTGGCCACAGCATGCAGCAGCCAGTATCCATTGTTGGAGCCCTCAGCTTAAAGCCCCTGGGGGAACTGAGCAGCTGATCTGAACCTCAGCCCTGAGGCAGCCTGGTAGAACTGGAGGTGGTTGTGGAAAGGGAATTCTACTACTCACAGATTCTGGGCAGAAAAGTTTCTGGTTGCTCTCAGACCAGTGTGCAGGCTTGATTGTGCCACCTGGGAGGCACTGAGATCTTATAGGTCCCTGGAGTATATCCCACTTGATAAAGGACCCAAAAGTCAAGTAACTGGTTGGGAAAATGCACAAAAAAGGGAAAAAAACCAAGACTATGGAAGGTTACTTTCTTAGTGAACAGGTATTTTCTCCCGTCCTTTCAGATGAGGAAGAACAATGCTTATCATCAGGGGAAGACATAAAAGTCTGCATCCCAAACATCTAAAATAAATATTCAATTGTCTCAGGCCATGGAAGAGTTCAAAAAAAGGATTTTGAAAATCAAGTAAGAGAGGTAGAGGAAAAATTGGGAAGAGAAATGAGAGAGATACAAGAAAATCATGAAAAGCAAGTTAACAGCTTGCTAAAGGGAGATCCAAAAAAAAATGCTGAAGAAAATAACACCTTTAAAAAATAGGCTAACTCAACTGACAAAAGAGGTTCAAAAAGCCACTGAGGAGAAGAATGCTTTAAAAAGCAGAATTAGCCAAATGGAAAAGGAGGTTCAAAAGCTCACTGAAGAAAAGAGTTCTTTAAAAATAAGAATGGAACAGATGGAGGCTAATGACTTTATGAAAAACCAAGAAATTACAAAATAAAACCAAAAGAATGAAAAAATGGAAGAGAATGTGAAATATCTCATGGGAAAAACAACTGACCTGGAAAACAGATCCAGGAGAGACAATTTAAACATTATGGGACAACCTGAAAGCCATAATCAAAAAAAGACATCATCTTTTATGAAATTATCAAGGAAAACAAGGAAAAAGACAATTTAAAAAAGACATCATCTTTTATGAAATTATCAAGGAAAACTGCCTTGATATTCTAGAACCAGAGGGCAAAATAAATACTGAAAGAATTCACTGATCACCTCCTGAAAGAGATCCAAAAAGAGAAACTCTTAAGAACATTATAGCCAAATTCCAGAGCTCCCAGGTCAAGGAGAACATATTGCAAGCATCCAGAAAAAAACAATTTGAGCATTATGGAAATACAATCAGGATAAAACAAGATCTAGTAGCTTCTACATTAAAGGACTGAAGGGCATGGAATATGATATTCCAGAAGTCAAAGGAAGTGGGATTAAAACCAAAAATAACCTACTCAGCAAAATTGAGTATACTACTTTAGGGGAAAAAATGGTCATTCAATGAAATAGAGGACTTTCAAGCATTCTTGATGAAAAGACCAGAACTGGAAAGAAAATCTGACTTTCAAACACAAGAATCAAGAGAAGCATGAAAAGGTAAACAGAAAAGAGAACTCATAAGGGACTTAACTAAAGTTGAACTGTTTACATTCCTACATGGAAAGATAATATTTGTAACTCTTGAAATTTTTCTCAGTATCTGGGTGACTGGTGGGATTACACACATACACATACACACACACACACACACACACACACACACAATGAGAGAGACAGAACACAAAGTGAGTTGAATAAGAAGGGATCATATCCAAAAAACAACATTAAGGGGTGAGAGAGGAATATATTGGGAGGAGAAAGGGAGAAATGGAATGGGGCAAATTATCTCCCATAAAAGAGGCAAGAAAAAGCTTTTTCAATGGAGGGGAAAAAAGGGGAGGTGAGAGGGAAAAAGTGAAGCTTACTCTCATCACATTTGGCTCAAGGAAGGAATAACATGCACACTCAATTTGATATGAAAACCTATCTTACACTACAGGAAAGTAGGGGAGAAGGGGATAATGCAAAGGAGGGCAAATGGGAGGAGGGAGCAATTAGAAGTAAACACTTTTGGGGAGGGACAAGGTCAAAGAGAGAACAGAAGAAATGGGGGGCAGGATAGGATGGAGGGAAATATAGTTAGTCTTACACAGCATGACTATGATGGAAGTCATTTGCAAAACTACACATATATAGCCTATATTGAATTGCTTGTTTTCTCAGTGGGGATGCGGGGGAGAGTGGGGGAGGGATGAAGAAAGAGAAGTTAGAACTCAAAGTCTGAGGAACAAATGTTGAGAATTGTTTGTTGGGAAATAAGAAATACAGGTAATGGGGTATAGAAATTTATCTTGCCCTATAGGACAAAAGAGAAGATGGGGATAAGGGAAGGGAGGGGTGCTAGGAGGGGGAGCAAATTGGTGGAAGGGGTAGTCAGAATGCAAGGCATTTTGGGTGGAGGGAGGGAAGAGATGGGCAGAAAATTTGGAACTCAAAATTTTGTGGAAATGAATATGGAAAACTTAAAATAAGCAAATAATCTTTTTAAGAAATATCTCTCATATTCATTCATTCATACGCAACCTTACTACCATTTCCCAGGTCATGCTGTATCCAGATAACACTGCAGTCTACTACTGTTTCCCAGTCTTTAGTCTTTTCTCCAAACCATCTTGCATACCATTGTTATATTAATCTTTGCATAAAATTCAAATCCTGGGAGACGCTGATAAAACATAATAAAAATGACAATATTACATACATCAATGCATTTATGCAGTCACATACCAATCAAAATACCAAAGGATTACTTTATAGAACTAGTAAAAAATAATAATGAAATTCACCAGGAGGAACATAAGGTCAAGAATTTCAAAGGAAGGAGAAAAAAAGCATGAAAGAGGAGAACTTAGGAGTACCAGATCTCAAACTATACTACAAATTAGTAATCATCAAAACAATTTGGCACTGGTTAAAAACATAAGTAAAAAAATGAAATAGATTAGGTATATTATATACAGTAGCAAATGAATCTAGTAGCTCAGTGTTTGATAAGCCCAAAGTCCCTAGCTACTGAGATCAGGACTTATTTGACAAAAACTGCTGGAAAAACTGAATAGCAAAAATTAGAAGAAATTGGTAGAAATTAGATTTGGACCAGCCCCTCATACCATATACTAAGATAAGCTCCAAATAGATACATGACTTATATACAACCTTCAAATCTATTGATAGGGAAAGAGTTCGTCACCATTCAAGGGATGAAAAGGTTCAAAGATTATAAGGGGCAATTTTGTTATTATGTAACATTTAAAAAGGTTTTGCACAAATAAATTCAATTCAGCAGTTAGAAGAGAAATGGTTAATAGTAGAAAAATCTCTGTGGCAATTTTTTTATGATAAAGATTTCATTTCCAGCATACATAAGGAACTGATTCAAAATTATGAGAGTAAGAGACATTTCTAAGTGATAGTCAAAGGACATGAATGGGTTGTTCTCAAGCAAAGAAATCCATGCTATTAGAAATCCAAGCTATCATAAAATACTAGGAAAAATGCTCCAGGTCATTAATAATGTGAGAAATACAAATTGAAGTAATTCTGAAGTTCATTCTCACACCTATTAGATTGGCACAGGTGACAAAAGAAAATGACAAATGTTAGAGGGGTTTCAGGAACACTGGCACATTTACTCACTGTTGGTAGAATTATGGATATGACCAACCATTTTGGAAGTTACTAAACTGTAAATCCTTTGACGCATTGCTAGATTTATACTCCAAAATGATTAAAGAGAGAAAGGTCCTATACACATAAATATATATGTTTATACACACACACACACATATATATATATATATATATATATATACATACACACATATACATATAAATATACACATATACATATAAATCTTTGTAATAGTTCTCTGGGTAATGATAAAGAACTAGAAACTAAGGGAAAGCTCATTATTTGGGGAATAGATAAATTATGACATAAGGATGTGCTGAAATACTATTGAGCTGTATGAAATTACAAAAGAGTTGGTTTCAAAGAACCTTAAAAAGATTTGTATGAATTGATGCAGAAGGAAGTAAGCAGACCAGGAGAACAATTGATAACAAGTGAAAGATTTAAGGACTTTGATGAGTGTAATGACCAGCTATGATTTCAGAGGACTGCTGCTGCGGCTGAATGTTAAATAGAAAAATCACAACTCAGACGAGTGCCTACAGCAAAAATGAAATGTCCTTAGCTTGAAATTCAAGATCCTCTAAAACCTGGCCCCAACTTACCTTTATAACTTCATTCTACCACTACTGCCAGGTGAGCCTTCTGTTCAAAGCAGGACAGTCTTCTTGCTAACATTCCAGTACCACAAGCTCATTTTTACCACTACATATTCTGCTCATCCTCTTTCTCCTGTCATTTAGACCTTCCCCCTCTACTCTATTTCTGATCCTTTCTATATGAACTCTTACAGTACTTCCTATTTACTAGACTTACTCATATCGTGTTGACGACTGTCATTTCCTTTTCTGTAGTGCTATAACCAGGTCACCGGGCAACCCTTGGAAGAACAGTGCAAAGGCAAATAGAGGCCATGGATCTAACTCTTATCCTAATTCCTGAATCCCCAGGGTGTCCAAGATTACCCTCTGGACTCAAGAACTCATTCCTGATAGATAAGGTGACCCTGACAAAGGATACTATGAGTAAGGGCTTCTCAAATCCCAAGGGGCTGGGTAGGTAGTGAGGTAGGGGAATCAGTGATAGATAGGCAGACATGAATTTCTTCAACTTGAAAGACATCAGAGAATATTGTGATTATTTATCGTTTGTCTTCCCCATTAGACTGTGAGCTTCTTGAGAGCAGGGCCTGTTTGTTTTTGACTAATTTTTATATCGCCAGTGCTAAGCACAGTGTCTGGCACTTGATAGGCACTTAATACATCCTAGTTCATTGACTAACTTTGAGCTCCATCTCTAAGGATGACTTAATTGTACCTTGAAAGAAGGGCAATCCTTCTTTATCCAGATTAGAGTGCTTCTATATTACCCATAACATTTAAATCCCTGTGACCTAAGACTATAATGCTTAGCCCCAACAATGGATCCCTATGATATCATGGAGAATTATAAGTATCTCACAGGATGCAAGAATAGCAGGCTGAAATTTTAGAGGAGTCAGTTTCTCGAATACAAAATATTTTATTTCACAGTTAAGGAATCTGAGGTCCAGATAAGAGCAGGATATGGTTCTTAGGATGCTATACTTGGAATTAAGAAAACTGAGTTCACAGGATTATAACTCTTAAGCTGGAGGGGCTCTCAGTAACCATCAAATTCAATCTTCTCATTTCATAGATGAGGAAAATAAAGCCAAGAGGTGGTCACATGCTCCAAATCACATGGATAATAAGTATCTGAGGAGGGATTTGAATTCTGGATTATGACTAGAGAATCATTATGTTTTCTACTATACTACCCTGCCTTCTTCAAATACTGACTAATTGTATGATCTTGGATAAATCATTTTGTTTTTCAGTGTCCTCAAGAGAAAAATGGGGGAAAGTATACCAATACTACCTACCTCCATGGTATTTCTATATGTCAATTTTTATCACTGCCCGAGATCACACTATTAGTGACACAGACCTGGGACAAGAACCCAGGTTTCTCAAGGATCACAAGAGCTCTCTTTTCATTCTAGTGGCAGGTTTTGTTGCGTTTGTCCTTTGTTGCAGAAGAAGACCATGTCATCAGAGAAATAATAACATGACTTGTACTTGACTTTGTTTTGAGTGAGAGAGGGCTATGCAGGTCACCAGCCTCACTTCTCCAGAGCCATCTGAATCCAGCGACCAAATATTCATCAGGATAACTGGAAATGACCCAGGATGAGGCAATTGGGGTTAAGTGACTTGCCCAAGGTCACACAGCTAGTGAGTGTCAAGTGTCTGAGGTAAGATTTGAACTCAGATCCTCCTTACTCCAGTGGCAGGTTTAAATTTTTTTAAATCCCTGTCAGTGCAGAGTAAAATAGTGAAATCAATAATTATTTGTTGAAATTAATTCAATTTAATCCAATATTCAAATCAAAAGTATAGCCTCAATTGCGCCATAGATAAGCACAATAAATTTGAGGTGAGAGATACAACTTTTTCCACAAGTTAAACTCCGGATCTAAAAGACCATTCTTTAATTTAGTCTGCCTGACATCATTAAAAAAAAATAACCTTAGTTAATCTTTCCAAGGTGCATATGTACTGATTTCCTGTTTTTCTCCTGAGTGTCTACCAGACTAGGTTATGTAAGGCAGGGTTTGTGGCACTGTATTTCAGGAATACTGGCCCAACAGAAATATTTCCTTCATTTTATATGGATAGTGAGGAAACCATAGAAAAGCCACATTGCACAAATATCCCATTACACAAATACAGTCTACGTACAGGGGAAATATCTCCATTCAGCAAATACTCTAAAGCCAGAATGAGTGTTAAGTTTCTGTGATATAACTTAGTTCAGCTTTTCACTCACCAAGGTCTAGTAGCTTAAGATATACAAACACTAATGACTTTCACATACGTACACAGCTAAATAGCAGGGTTACTGATGCCTCTTTCCTGTTGGCCAGAAAACAGCTCACAAAGCTTATAGAGCAGCTTGTCTCATCCAACTTGATGGCATTTTCAGATGGACTGTGGAACTGCCATCCAGACAAGGACTAAACAAATCTATTCCATCTTTCATCTTCCTTTTTCTTCATACTCTTACCCTCAAAAATCCCTACGTTTAAGATCATAGATTTGAAGGTAAAAGAAGATTCTGGAGGTCTTCTAATTCAACTCAAGTCCAGAGAGATAAAATGTCCCTGTGCACAGCCATGTGCCTGTGGTCATTAGGTAATATGTGACTGAGCTAGGATCTGAACCCAGTTTTTATGACTAAGGCTTTTCCTACTTACACCACACTGCCTCTTCTTGAAAATCTGAAGAAAATCTCTTATACTCTAATATGTATATACTTCAATACTTGGAAAGAGCTGTGCGTGCGCACACGCCTTCCATCAAAACAGATTTCAACCCTGCAAGCTTCAGGAGATGACTTTTCCAAGTTCCTGTAGCCAAAAGAGTTCATTGTTCCATGATCAATCTCCTGGTAATGAACCTGAACATAATTAATCAGGCTCTTTTTCAGAGACAGACACATAACCAAGAGACACAATAGTGCAGAACTTTATTGAAGAGCTCAGCTATAGGTCTTGATTAAGAATACTGACTAACGCTCTGGGATTAATGTAAGGCTCTTTTTTCTTCTTCAAACTAGTTCTCCTTAAAAGCAAACAACAAAACCAAACCAATCAAAAGTTAACAAAAAAATCTGTTCTAATTTCTGAGCAGGACCATTGTGGGTACAATTCCTGCCTTGAAGGAAATGTTAACTATCCTTTTTCCCCTTTGTTTCTTTCAGACTTTGGGCTTTATACGAAGTCTCAATCCCACAGTAAAGAACAACGAAGGCAGAAGGTAGCCTAGCTGTGTGTTTATTTAACCTGTACTGAATGCCTTTCTACCTCTCTCCTGTCAGTTCATGTGCAGTACTTCCTTGATGACAAACCTCTAAAAAAAAAAAGGCCAACTCTCTATTTACTTGCTCAGTTTGAATTTCACAGAATCTACATACAGGATGATCTAAAAAAGAAGTTCTACATGCAAGGTCGTGTTCTTGCCTTTCTTTTACATTCTCCAATACTGAAGCTCAGTGCTCAGCATACAGTAAGTGCTTCATAAATGTCTGCTGACTAATTGACTATGCTAGGCACTGGAGTGTACACAAAGATATTAAGAGGCAGTCTCTAGTCTCAAGAAATTTACAATCTAATAGATTGAAAGATTTGCCCATGGAGAACAGCTGAGCTGGAGAGAGAATGTAGGTCCCCTGACTACTAGGCCAGTGCTCTTTCTTTTTTTCCACTAACATCTCTGGATTTCAGGTTCCTCTTATTTAAAGAACAGAGATAGTATTTGGTATGCACTTACTGGGTGTCCAGCATTGTCCTAGGCCTAGGATTGCAGAGCAAAACAAGTTAGTCCCTGCCCTCAAGAAGCTTATATTCTAATGGAAAAGGACAATATATAAAGGGGAGGTGAAAAGGGAATGGATACTCCTGCAATATCATGGTGTGGAGATGATGGGAAGTGGCCCCAGGGAAAGCTGAGGCAGAAGTTTACTTGTCAGAGCCCAGTATCCCAGTGAAGTGTCCAAGTTCCAGGGAGGATGACGCTGAGATGGCAGACAACATGGTGTGGAGATGGCTAGGTGTGACCTTTTAATATCCCTTCTGGATCTAAAATGCTGTGATTCCATAAAATAACTACTTTTGATTGCTAGTAGCACCCTAGTGACCTAACAGTCAACGAAGCCTCCCAGGACTAACACACACCGGGGAGAAGCTTAAAGACTCCAATTATATGCCTATATCATGGGAGGCATAGTGCCCAATTTTCATAATTAGAGAACTGATATTCTTAGAAAAATGTATTGGTCTTTAATTTTTACATTACCTTCATTTTCTAATATATCTCATCTTCCCTACCTAATGAGCCATCCCTTAGAATATAATTTTAAAAATGGGGGAAAGATCAGCTTAGCAAATTTAAGCAACACATCAACCAAGTCTGTGAATATATGCAATGTTTAAGACCCACAGTTCCCCACCTCGGCAAAGAAGAAAGTACATTTTCTCAGCTCTTCGTTAGGGCCAAACTTGGTCAGACAGCTTAGAATCTAAGAGAAACAGGAAAAACCATTCTTACCTTAGAAGGAATCTTCCAGATGCTCTAAAAGCAAAAGGAAACATGAAAGAGTGTCATTTCTTAGCCAGAGTGGTGGTAAATATTTTCTTCTAAGATTCTGAGGAGATATCTATTAAATATAACAATGTTAAATGTGACATCTCTTCCCACCATTCAACGTGCTTTGTTCTTGGGAGGGGGAGGACAACAACGTAGATTATTGCTCAGATGATGGCATGGCCTCCTGTGGCTGGCAGTTCTAACCAGCTGCTATAAAAGAGAGCAATTTACCAAGCCACACAGTTCTCAAGCTACAACCAAGTCTAGTAGTAATAGGAGTCAGGAGAATCATAACCACAAACAAATGTTATGTCCTGCCAAAAGTCGATCATACCACTGGGCAAACATAACCAAACAACACTGAAAATTCAACTCTTAATTCCCCTGTCCAGGAAACAGGACATGAACCCGGCTAACAAAACACCAAGGCATGGCCAAAAGTCAGAATCAAAGACACTGAGACTTTCTGGTGCAAAGTAACCATTTCTGAAGATCTAGCCAGCAGAGCTCACCAAGGTTCTGTCTCCCAGGAAGAAGTTTTGACAGCACTGTGTAGATGAGAATAATACAAAGAATACTTCCTGGATCGTAATGATTGAAGTGTTCCATTCACCCAACAAATGAAAACCCTCTGACATTGACTGTACTGGATGCAGTGCCATGGTACAGAATTCAGAGAAATCTCAGAGTAGTGCAGCCAAGTGAGCTATTTCCTTACTTAACCCCCTCCTTCTAGACTACTATCACTCAAACAATCCAACAATCAATTAATGTGTCTACTTAGTGTCTAGGTTAGGGGGAAGCTGGATGACTAGAAGGATGATGGTGGCCTGAAATTTGGAAGCATGGTAGGTTTTAGGGAGAAGATAATGAGTTCTGTTTTGGAATTGTTGATCTTGAAATGCCTAAGGGATATACAACTGGAACTACCCAATAAGCAGTCGGTGATACGAGACTGGGGGTAAAGAGAGAGGTTTTGCCATTGTTCAGTCATTTCAGTCATGTCTGACTCTTTGCAACAGCATTTGGGGTTTCCTTGGCAGAGATGCTGCTGGTTTCCTTCCCTGGCTCTTTTTTACAGATGAAAAAACTGAAGCCAACAGGATTAAATGACTTGCCCAAGGTCACACAGCTACTACACGTTTGAGGCTGGATTTGAACTCAGGAAGATGAGTCTTCCTGACTTCAATCCTGGTACTCTATCTACTGAGATGCTAAGCTGCCCAAAAGAGAGAGGTCAGGGGTAGATATACAGATTTTTAAGTCATTTGCACAAAGGCAGTAATTAAACTATATCTCTGTTAATGAATTAGCCTTTTATACTTTGCTATTATAAAACAAATTTCACTCACATTGACCCCTTTTTCACATGAAACCACTGTCTAGCCATGCTTCTTTTATTCTGCGCTCGTGCAAACTGAATTATTTTTTTTTTAAAGCAAGCAGAGGGCTTTGCATTTATTTTTATTAAATTCTATCTTATTAAAGTCAGACAGATTTGGTAAGTCTGGAACCAGCAATCTATACAGTCTTTCTTGTAGGACTGGGCAAAGGTTGAGGATTTAAACAAGGGGGCACAGCCAAATGTTAGCTATTTCCCAGCTCAAGGACGTGAATCAGAGGGCAGATCCAAAATTAAAATACTAGCCCAAGGGGAAAAGACCGGTGTTAAGTACAATAACTAAAGCTGAAACAGAATATAAAGTCTGACTTGCGCATCTGTTCAGTGCTACAGCAGGTAGTTACTGTCCTTCCATTAAGGAAGACAACTGACTGGGCTCTAAGTGAGTATCAGAATATACTGGGCATGGGTTTATTGAAAGTATGACAGGGTTAGGAAACCAATTCCATGTGGGGACAAAGTGTCCAACCACTGAGATACTGGGGTGCGAGGCAAAAAACACACCAAACTAAGGAACTAAAATGCAAATCAGGAAATGGAATCAATGAGCAGTCGGGTACAAATAATGAACCCACTGCTTTTCTTTGTTTGAATGGGTTCCGGTGAAAAAGTGTCACACATAATAAGCTGACTGCACCGGATAGGGTCTAGAGTCATAAAATTTTAGAACTGACACTAAACATGTAATGTGTTATACAATATTATCGTTATTTTTTGACATACGTTTGTCTCAATGGGCTAATTTGAACATAGGTTTCTGAAACGTGCATTAGTGCCTGAGCCTAGAATGAGCTGCAGGATCATGCTGAAAGGCCGGTGAGGAGCTACAAAAGAGGTGACAGCAGTAACAGGGCTCTGAACCTAAATGTGACTACAGTGGTGGCCGCAAAGGCGAGAAAGGATCTGCTGCAGCTGTGCCTCCAGGCTCCTGCGGCTTCACCCATTCTGTGTGAGTCTTTGCAGGAGTCTGTCCGGAGCTGTAGAGGAGTCAAAGGAATGTGCTGATGGGGAAGGAATACCTATTCTTATTCCTCCCAACTCACCTTTAAACTACCAAAACCTCTGCTACAATCCAGGGAGGCAGAGGACTGTAATAACTTTCCTAGATTAAAAATCCACAGTTGGGAAATGTAGTTTGCTCCCAATTCCTTGCCTAGGTTCAAGCCAAGTAAACATATGTGAGAAGACATATTTATGACAAATGACTATTGTTAATTTAAAAAAATCACAATCTGCCATTTATAAAGCCAGAGAATCATATGAGAAGACAGCTGCAATAAAATCATTCCCACCTCATTATGGAGTCACTGTTCAATAATGTGTCTGGAAAAAATTATTGATGACCTGGCTGGTGGTATTCTAAGTTGCATTCCACAGCTCAGGAGAAATGGTAGGGTTGGCTTAATTATAATTGGTGAGGAAAGTGATCTATCTATGTATTAAATTAAATCCATCTCCACCCAAGGGGAAGTTGCCTGCTCACCATCACCTCTGAGACATTTTCTCAAAGCCCAGGCAAATTCTTAGAAGACAGCTACAGCTATGGGATTCTAGTTAATGAAAACAGTCACTTTGTTTTAAAAAAAAAGTGAGATGGGTGAGGAAGGAAAGGATAGGCAGGAGTGCAGAACAAGTTAAGGGAGGAGAAACTTGTCCTCCTGAATAAAGCGAAAGGCGGTAAAGGAAAATTTCCAATTTTAACTCCCTTCTAAACAGCTACATGTATTATACCTTCCATTTTCTCAAGGTTGCTATGTGGAGGGCCTTAGAGAACTGTATTTTAATATCCAAACCACAAAGCCCTGGCTTTTCTCTATGTCATGCCATTATCTGGTTCTTGGCAAAGTTAAAACTCTTCCTTTTGAAACTAGTATTTCCTTTGGGAGGTCAGCTGAAAGCCCAGTTCAAGCACCACATTGATAAAGCTAAACACAGGACCACTCTCCAAAAAATCTATCAATTATGGGCTCCAGCATAAAAACTCCCCTTGGTGCCAGGGTTTAACAGACATCCCAGCTCAAAGGTGGCTTTGTGCTGGTGCAGCTGTAGCCACAAGGAAGAGTTAAAAGACTTACTTTAATGTCTTCCAACTTCCGTCAGTCCCTGTTGCCTTTTCTGTTGTACTTGTTTAATTTTTTGCTTTGGAGGATAGGGCCTTATCACACAATTGAAGAAATACTTAAAATCTGGCCTACATATTTATTTTTACACATTCCCTGTTACAAGACTTTTTTTCCCAATGAGTAGAAGCATTTTTTAATCCCAGGCCATCTAACTGTTTTCTAAGTATTAATGATTTTCCATCTTTAGTTACATCCAGACTATAATAAGTGTTTATATTTACTTCTTATAAAGTAGCAACTGGCTAATAACTGGAGACTGAGATGGAAAGTGGTTTATCAGTTGTTATCCTGATTATACATAACATTAAAATGCATTTACTCATTCTGCAGATGGGATGAAATCATTTGAATTTCTTTTATTACTGAATTATTCTTATTACTGAAATGGGGCAGCTTAAACTTGCATGCAGTTAAAAAATGCAATTCGGGCAGTCTGGTGAAACCAGTCTCTTTTGACTATGTGTAGTTCTTCTAATAAATGTCAAATTGAACAGGCTGGCATACATATTATGATATGGTATGTGGTTGGAAGGTTAAATTGGGCATGTCTCTCTTTCAAAATGCCTGTATTAAAAGTTTCATTCTTAATGTTATAAAGCGAGCACTTTACAGATTCTGACTACATCAAGATTAATTATTCTATGTAACTTGCTTCTTCCATTATAATAATATCTTACATTTATATAGCTCTTTACACAGTTGACAAAGCAATTTGACCATGCATATCCCACCAAGAGAAGATAGCTCTGCCCCTCTTCTATGAAGTCTTTCTTGATAAATCCAGTTGGGGCAGCTAAGTGGTACAGTGGATAGAGCACCAGTGCAGGAGTCAGGAGGACCTGAGCTCAAATCTCACCTCAGACATTGGACGCTCACTAGCTATGTGACCTTGGGAAAGTCACTTAACCCCAACTGCCTCATCCTGGGTCATCTCCAGTCATCCTGATGTCATTGGATTCAGATGAGTCTGGAGGAGAAGTGAGGCTAATGACCTGCACAGCCCTCCCTCACTCGAAACAAAGTCAAGTCAAGTGCAACTCATGTCACCATTTCTCTGATGGCATGGTCTTCTTCAGCAACAAGGGACGAACACACACACACACACACACAGATAAAACCAGTTAGGGAATCTCTTCCTCATTTTAACATTCAGGACATTTGTCTCTTGTGCACATTTACACTCTAATATTTTATATATATATATATATATATATATATATATATATACACACACACACTCTTGTGTATATAACTTACCTCCTGCCAGTTTGGAAGCCTCTCAAGATGACTGGGTCATCTTTGTATTCTCTGCCCCCATTCCAAGATTTAATACAGTGTTTTCTATATGGCAGGTGGTTAATAAAATTTTAATTAAATTTTTTTGAGTATTTCATTTGGTCCTCATAATAACTGTGTGAGGCACAGACTGTATACTACCCCAACTTCAAAAACCAGGAAAGGACATTGAGAGTGGGTGGCTTATCCAATATCAAAGAGCGAATTACTGGTATGTCATTGACTAGAACCCAAGTTTTCTGATCTCCAGTTCAGTGATCTTTCTACTACACCATCACCCTCAATTTCATTAACCAGTATTCTCAGGCATGAATTTAAGCTAAATCTGGACAATCACATAGCAAGTAATACATCTGCTCTGTGACCATGTGCACAGTTTGTGACATTGACTTCTCTTATTTCCACTTCAAGGTGAAAATTCTATTCAAACATGACCAGTTGGGAATGGTTAAGGTCATTTTTTTGGCTGGAACACGAGTCTACAAACATTAGGCTAAACTGATTCTGGGGCCTTTGCTTTCTCATTTACATAGACGTGGACTTGGGCATACGCAAGAGTGTGTCTGAAATAGCCAAAGAAGGGAACACTAGGCATGGTGAGACAGACGTTAGGAAATAAGATTCAAAAAGTTCAGAGAAAAGTTGAGATTAAAAGCTTCATTTGGAGCAGATAAAAAGCTAGAGAAACAGAAGTAATACTGTTGGTGATAAACCACCAACCACCCAGATAGAGGACATGAGTCTTGGTATAATGAAAAGGTCACTGGGCTAAGAGTCAAAATTCTTTTTCCATATCATTTGGCCCTCCAAAGGTTCAGCACAGTGGCTCTGGGGTCAGGACCCTAATGTCCTGAGGGAGTGACAGGTTTTAAAGCAGGATGGGAACTTATCTTAAAAGTGAGGAAATCCAGGTTCAGAGAAGTTGAATTGTCCAAGGACGCACAGGTAGTGAGGGAGAAAGAGCCAAGATTTAAAACCAAGCCTTTCTTCTCCAAATCCAATGCTTTCCACGATAGCACCATGTCTCTGTATTGTAGTCTTACTTCTGTCACTAAGTGACTATGTGACCATAAACAACTCTAATGTTCTCTGGCCTTTGGCTTATCTTACCTGTAAAATAAGGGAACTGGGAGGTTTCTTTTTCCCTTTCCTTTGGTAGTAAGGTGGGCACTAGTTCTACATAAGAAAAACATTTCTAAGAACAATGCCCAATAGAATGGCTTCTCTCTCAATAATTCCCTGTCACTGAAAGTGTTCAAGCAAAGGCTCAGTGACTTCTTGTTAATTATGCTGCAAAGGGGTATTCTGTATAGTGTGGGAGCTAGAACTAAAGCTCTTTCCAGCTTTAAAATCCTATGACTAAATGACCGCTAAGATCTCTTTCATCTTTTTTTTTTCTTTTGAAGGCAATCAGGGTTAAGTAACTTGCCCACACGTAGCCACTAAGCATCTGAGGACCCATCTGAATTCAGGTCCTCCTGACTCCAGGGCTGGTGCTCTAACAACTGTGCCTCCCAGCTGCCATCTTAAGAAAAAAATGATTGCCTGACTTTATGTTTAAATTAAGCATGAGAGGCAGCACTGTTTGGTCGATAGAACATTAGTCACTTAAACTCTCTAGGTCTCGGGGCTGACACTCCTCAAACCACCTGCCTCACTGAGTTACTGTAACAAAAATGCTTTGCAAACTTTAGCGTGCTAAAGAAACAGAAGCTGCTTCTGTTGTTATTTTCATCATTATTACAGTCACAATCCCACGAGCCGATACTATAAAAGGGAAGACTGTTCAAGGAGCACTGGAGATTCTCAAAAGTGAAATTCTAGCAATGTAGTTAAAAATAACTCCAAAGAAGAAAAGAGGGATAGGCAAGGAGACTGATGTGCCTGCACAGAGAGCCTCTCACGAGATCACACAAAAACCACATAACACTACCACCACCCTTTGTCAGTTGTGTCACATTATATAGTTTATAAAGTACTGCACATGATTAATCTCATTCCATTGTCACAAACATCATGACTGGCAAGATAAGTGTTATTGGGTTTTTCAGATGAGGAAATAAAAGCTCAGAGAGGTTAGGAGATTTATTGCCACAGGGACAATGGAATGGGTGGAATCTGGATAAGATTCTGAATCTTCCAATTTCTAGTTCAGAACTCCTTCCACTGTACCCCAAAGGAAGGGCACATGACCCACGACAACAAAAAGGTTGTAGAAGAAGAATTTCAGGAAGGCTGGCATACAGAATGAGCTAAGGCTTGAAGAAATGCTGCAGACAATAGGAAAGACTTTGTTTTTTGGTTCACTGCTTGAGGGGTTAGTTTTGGAGTATAATTTTGGAAGATAATAGGGAAAGAGCTGAACTACTCAATTTTTTTTTTTGTGGCTGTTTTCCAGCTAGGAGAATGATTTTTAAATTGTAAAGGGTAAAATAAAGAAGAGTAGGTGACCCAATTTCAATAGTAAAAAGATCCCAGGTGACTCAACAATGGACTGAAAATAAGATGATAAAATTTAATACAAATAAATATGAAATCCTGTACCTGTGTTCAAAAATTGTATACATATATAGTAGAGGAGACTTAATTAGATAGCTAGGAAGCACAGGGAATAGAGCACTGGTTCTGGAGTCAGGAAGACAAGAGTGTGACTCCAGGCACTTACTAGCTGTGCAATTCCTGCCAAAGTCATATCACCTCTTTCTATTTCAGTTTCCTCATCTGTAAAATGGGTGTAATAAGAGCACTTACTACCCAAGATTGTTGTGAAGATCAAATGAGGTATTGGTAAATGCTTTGTAAACTTTAAAAAGCCAGATAAATGCTATAATTATTATTGTCACTTGTATGCAAAAGAGTTTTAGCAGACTGCGAGGCTCAGTAGATAAGTAAAATAATGTAAAATGACTGACCAAAAACCTAATGCAAAATTAGATTGTATTGCTAAAAGTACAGTCACAAAGTCACAGAATTTTATAGTTAGAAGGGTCATCAGTGGCTGTCTAGCATTCTCACACAAGTAGTCATTCAATTTTTGCTTGAAGCCCTCCACTGAGGACATCAAGGAGCAGGATGCCTAATACGGTGTCCCCTAAAGGCAGCTCATTCCACTTTTTCATAGCACTAAAATTGGTAGAACGTTTTTCCTAATATCAGGCTAAATTGGTCACTTTCCGATTTCTTATCCACCGCTCTTGTTTTTGTCCCCTGAAACTAAACAGAACGAGTCTAATTCCTCTGCTAAAAAATGGCCTTTTCACAGACAGCTATCATATACCTCCAAAATTTTTTTTCTCCAAGCTAAACATCCATAGCTCTTTCAATCCATCCATCCATCCATCCATCCATGCATGCCCATAAGGCATGGACTTGAGGCCCTTCATCATTCTAATTTTTTTCCTCTGTACAATTTCTAGTATGTCAATGTTCTCTCTAAAATGCAATTCCCAGAACTGAATACAATATGGTAAATGTAATCTGAGCAGGGCATAGTACAGTGGGCTTATCACCTCCCTAGTCCTGGAAGTTATTTTTCTCTTATGTAACCAAAGAATGTAGAAGCTTTTGTGGCTGCCATATACAGTAGTGACTCATAGTAAGCTCACAGTTCACTAAATTGTCTTATCTTTTCCATATGAAATATTTTATTTCCATATCTTTGTCATCTTGTACTTGAAATGTCTATTTCTTGAACCCAAGTATAAGATTTTATAGTAATTCTGTTAATTTCATCTTGTTAGATTCAGCTCACTTTTCTGACTTAATGTAATTTTGGGTTCAGGTTGTGTCACACCATGTTAGTTATCCCTCAAATCTTACAGTCGTTGGAAAATCTGATAACAGTGGCATCCCTCTTAATTTAAATTAATGACAATGTAAATAGCACATAGACCTACGGTCACCATTCATAAATGAATACCTTCCAAACCGACATGAAACTGGAACCATCCAACTGGTTCCAAACATATCTAATGGTACTGTCATCCAGCCCACAATACTCCACCTTTTCCATAAGAATAGCATTAGATATTTCACCAAACACTTTTCTAAGTAAACTATAACTCCAGCATTCCCCTTAACAACAAACCTGTCAAAAAAGGAAATGATTGAAGTAGCATGACTTGTTTTTAATGAAGCTATGTTGGTTGTTTGTGATGACTATTTTCTTTTCCAGATTATTGCCAACCACACCTTTAATAATAGTCTAGAAAATTTTTCAGAAATTGAGGTCAAGTTCACTAACTTATAGTTTGATGATTCCTTTTAAAAATCTTGCTTTAAAGGTACCTCATCTATTATCTATGATCTTTCAAATAATACCGACAGCAGCTCAACAGTCACATCAACTAGTTCCTTTAGTATGCAAGGATGACTTTATCTAGGTCAGGTGACATGAATTCATCTAAGTACCTAGGTGCTCTTTTATTAGCCATTATTGGGCTATCCTTTCTGGTACAAAGCTCATTTTCCTTGTTAAAGGAACAGAAACGAATAGAATTAAGCAATTATCCCAGTGTGACTTCAGAAAGGACCAAGGAAAAGTCAATATGAGGTTTGCTGCCTGACAACTCCAGGAAAAATGCCAGGAGCAGAACAGAAGTCTGTATACAATGTTTGTGGATCTGACCAAGGCCTTTGATGCTGTTAGTCATGAGGGCTTATGGAAAATTATGTCAAAATTTGGTTGCCCAGAGTAGTTCATCAGTTTTGTACATCAATTTTATGGCAGCACGTTTGCCCAAGTTCTGGATAGTGGACAATGCTCTTGTGCCTTCCCAGTCACCAGTGGAGTGAAACAGGCTGGTGTGCTTGCTCCTGTGCTTTTCAGCATGATGTTTTCAGCCATGTTGTCAAATGCTTTTCAACGAGGATGAACACGGCATCAAGGTCAAGTAGCATGCCGATGGTAAGCTCTTCTATTTGAAAAGTCTACAAGTCAAGACCAAAGTGGAGGGAGTGTTGGTGCATGACTTTCTGTTTGCAGATGGCTGTGCACTCAATGCAACCTCTGAAGCTGAGATGAAACAAAGTATGGATCAATTTTCTGCTGCCTGTGCTAATTTTGCCTAACAATTAAAGCCAAGAAAACACAGGTGCTTCATCAGCCAACACCACACCATCCATACATGGAACCATCGATTACAACAAAAGGAGAAGTTTTGAATGCTGTGGATAAGTTCACTTACCTTGGTAGTACACTTTCCAGGGATGTACACATTGACAATGAGGTTGATGCACGCATAGCCAGAGCTAGGCTCAGCGTTTGGGAAGTTCCAAAGAAAAGTATGGGAGAGAAGACGCATTAGACTGACTAACAAACTGAAGGTCTACAGAGCCATTATGCTGGCCTCATTGTTGTATGCCTGTGAAACATGGACAGTCTACCAGCACCATGCCAAGAAACTGAATCACTTCTATCTGAACTGTCTTAGGAAGATTCTGAAGATCACCTGGCAGGATAAGGTACCAGACAGTGAGGTCCTTACTCAAACTAAACTGCCAAGAGTTCAAACTATGCTTCAGAGAGCACAACTCTGATGGGCTGGCCACACTGTTCAAAGACAAAACATATGCTTGCCAAAGAGACTATTTTATGGAGAACTCACATGGGGCGGGTGATCACATGATGGTCAGAAGAGGCAATAAAAGGACATTCTAAAGGTCTCTCTTAAGAATTCTGAAATTGACCTCATGTGGCATGGGAGACACTGATACACGACCACTCAGCATGGCATGTCCATATCAGAAAGGGTCCTGTGCTCCATGAGCAAAGCAGTACTGAGACAGCACAAAGTAAATGTATGATGCGCAAATCTGGAGTATCCACCCCAAATATTCACACAGACTGTCTGTGTACAATCTGTGGTAGAGCATTCTGAGCTCATATTGGTCTGATGAGCCACAGTCAGACACACTGAAACTTTACTCTATCATGTTGATATCATTTTGGTGCTCTTCTACAATGAAGGAAAACAACCAACCAACCAACAATAAATAAATGCTAATTCCCCAGAGCCTAGAACAGTGTTTTGCACTTCATAGTAGGTATTCAATAAATATTTGTTGAATGGAACTGACTTCAAGTGAATTTCCACAGATAAAATTTAATTTCTCCAATAACTTTAAAGTTCCTTTATAAATCTTCTGCTTTATGATTATATACAAGACAAGAATTATAACTAGATGCTATGTTATGAATTTAATTCCAGTTCTGACAGCAAATTCTTTTATGTCCATTTCTTCAGGCATCTCAGTATTATACCTGCCCATTTAAGATAATCTTTAATTTCTTTATCAACATCAGTTGTCTATAAGACATTCTAGGAATGAGAAATATTTCATCCATTACGATCTTCCCGTAAATGTGAATTACTGGGTTTAAATATACACCAATTAAACAACTTTCTATACATGTGACACCATGAAACTATGTCCAGTAATTTAGACCCTTTCTTCTGTGACTCCTCAGCAATTCACTCAATGTAGTCATCTGATTAAGGGATGAAGTCAATGACTGTTTTCTTATCCCTCAGGATATTTGGAACCATATTGAACATAAATAATATGGGGAGTACTCCCTGTCCTGTGTTTGTTTTATGTGACAGTCACTAATTTCTTTTATGAAAAGAGTTGTGCTCTTGAATCCCATCTCAGGGTCACAGGATGTGGAACTGGAAAAGATTGAGCGATCATTTAATCTAACCTCCTCATTTGTAGAGATGAAGAATTAAGGTTCAAGATAGCAAGTAGTTTCATATAGGATTTCATTTTCAGTTTTGACATGCTTAATGTACACATATGCAAATACACAAAGGATATCTCTCTCTTTCAATGTGGGGATCTCATGCTGTGAGGACTTTTTTTATCACCAATGCAGAGTGCAAACCACCTGTAACTCAGCAGACAAGTTGCCTGGAACACAAGGAGGTTCACTTAAGCTGGATCACAAGGTTAGTAATAGTGGAATGCTGTCATTACAAAATAAAGATCCTATGACCATATTTTTTAAACCCCAAATTCAGAATATAGTTTGAGGTAAGCTTTATTAATGGAATGCACATGCATGTGATGTTTATTCTAAAAGCATCATGGCCAAGTTTGGAGCCATACTCCCTAGTAACCAAGAGCATCCCAATGTCAAGTGAGTTGTTCCTCAATAGAGAGCTTGAAGTAGAGTCTGGATTACCCCTTGGCATCTGATGTTTGGCCTGATTTCAGCTCCACATAACAAGATGCTTCTCTCAGGATAAACTCATCATTTGTAATCTCACCACCATGCTGCTAACTCAAGCCTTGATGGATACCACTCCCCTCAGCTTCCTCTCTCTTCTGATTCAAGAGGTGAAGGGAGAAGTACCAAATTTTTCCTAATGTCTTTCTTTATAGAAGGCAGATATTGGACTCTTAGTTCACTCTACATTGCATCTGCTCTGTCTGGTTTCAAATCAATGAAAGAAGATGCCTCCGCACTAGGTAACCCATTCCCATCTCCTTCAATGATAAGAACTGCTGGGACAAGTGGAAAGTTGGCTTTCAAAAGAAAGTTTAAATTGGCATCTTACACTTGGAGAACCCACTTACATCTTTATCTGTAGATTCCACTGTTTGGCATATACCCAGTGGAGGTGAAATATAGAAGGAAAGGTCCCATATGTGCAAAAAAATTAATTGTAGCACTTTTTGGTAGCAACCCCCTCCAGAAATAAAGTAGCTTATGTAGCAGTAAGCACCCCAACATGCACAGGGAGGTCTGCTATCACAGGTACTTAGATATGCATTCATAAAAGGAAAGGCAACTTTCAAGGGGTTAACAATCACTTTTATCAAGCACATATATCATTCCTTTAACCAAGTACATATATCATTCAGTTAGTTCAGGAGTCAGCACTCTGAATTTCAAAGAAAATACAGAGAAATCAAAAGATCAACAAATATGGTTGCCTCTGCCTGAATTCAACAGACAACTGGACCCCAACTATCTGACCATAGTTACCAGTGAGGGAAGCTGGATTCTCAAAGCCTAGGGGCTCCTTAGCAGCTTCCCAGAGTCCTCACTGGCCAAACAAACACTTCCAGTCAGTAAGCCTGAAAGTAATCAACAGACATGGCTTTCTCTGCCTGACCATAATTCAACAGATAAGTATATCTGTCTGACCATTGTTACCAAAGAGGGAAGCAGGACATCTGGATTCTCAAAGCTGGGGGGCTCCTTAGTGGCTTCTCAGAAGTCCTCATCTGGTACTCAAATCTTCTTATCAAAAACTAAGCCCCAAAATAAAACCTCAACTCAAGAGTATTTATACCTTTTATAGAGCCAGAGGGCATCACAACACTTTGACCAGTGCCTCAATAGAAAAAAAACAAAAGATAATTGGGACCCTCCTAAATAACTATCCTAACCAAGCTTCCCACAATGGGCAGGCCCATCAGTGGGTGGGAAAGATCTTTAATCATATTAAAATAATTAACAATATAAATACATACACTGTTTCTAGTTAAAGAAAGTCTAGTTTCTCTACTTTGCTCCTTGTAAAGACTCTTGATTGACAAAGGCAAGATTCAATCAGAGGCACTTAATATATACTAAAACAAAAACAGCAAAAGATCCTGTTTTGATTGCCATCACAGGTTCCTATCCACTAGGGAACTGTGAAGCAAATTTTGGTATATGAATATAATATAATGTTAACACTCAGTAATAATCAATGAATATGAAGAACTCAGAGAAACACAGGAATTCATATAAAAGAAGTAAAGTAAATAAATCCAGGAAAACTACAAATACAGTTACTCTAACAATATAAAAATAGAAAGAACAATAAAGTGAAATTGAGGCTCATGTAATTTAATGATCAATCTGAAGAAAAGTTAATAAGAAAATGCATCTCTCTCCATTTATTGTAGAAGCTGGGTAATATGGCTATGCAATATTGCATATGGCAGAAGAAAAACAAATATTTATATTATATAATTCAACAACAATTGATGGTGCTGTTCAAAGTGATGAGGATACAAAGCCCAAAGCAAACCCCACCCCCGAAACCAACCAACCTAAAAGTTTATGTTCCACTAGGACGATAATGGTAAAAGACAAGCAAGTACAGAGTAAAAAATGAAAGGGGCAAAGGAGGGCACAAAGAGCCTAGTTATATTTAGGAAGAGGAAAAGCAGTGAAAACTGGGGAAGGTAGGACAGTCAGGAAAGGGAGGTTGATGTGCATATAATATGAAAGAAGGGGAATAAGGTGAACTAAAACTGGAAAAGTCAAGTTGGAACCATATTGTTTCAAATTTTAAGCGCTGGTTTAAGGAATAGGGAGCCACTGAAGGATTATAAGCAACAGAATGACTTGGTCATTCCTGTCCCTTAGGTGGATTATTTTTACAGCTATATGAAGAATGAGTTTGAAAAAAAAATGCTTTAGAGATAGAATAGATGGACCTTAAACTTGAGAGGATATGAAAGGATATGAAAAATCAAGGGCAGGGAATAGTTAAAGAATATTATATATGTTGCAAATCTGAGTTGATTGCAAGGATAGAAATAGGGACAAGCTTAGTGGGGAAGATGAATTCAATTTTGGACATAGCATATTTGAATTGTAGATGGGACAAACATCAGACAACTGGAGATATGGGACAAGAGTTTAAGTGACAGATTAAGGTTGGATGTAGGTAGATATGCTTAGATATAAAGAAATATCTATATATTTGGCAGTCAGCTAGATAGAAGATAAATGAACTCACAGAAATTGATGAAATCACCAAGAGAAGAAGAGACAAGTGGGAACAAAGAATGGGACATGTATTTCAATTTCAATGAACACTAAATACTAAACAGAATGGCAAGTAATAAGTATACAGGAAGGCACAATTTAAAAAAAAATGGAAAATCCAAACAAATAAGGATTATTTCTAATTGAGGAGATACAGGAGAGCATTTTAAATAAATCTTAAAAGAAAAGTAGATTTTAATAGGCTAACATTGGCAAGAATGAAGATGGAAAGGAGAATTCAAGTACAGAGAATGGTGTGAACAAGACCATAGAAGTGGTACAATGTGAGATGTGTAATGGGGTCAATGCATAATCCATTTCACTGCAACATTAAAGTTCTTTGTCGGGATATAAATACACATTGGGCACCATACTCCAATAGGTTTAGACTTAAATTATGAAATGTTAGAGCTAGGAGTTTACATCTTATCCATCACCTTTATTTCAGTAATGAGAAAACTGAGGCCCAGAGAACAAGATGGCATTCTCAAAGTCCCACAGCTTTTTAGTGGCAAAGCATAGCCTAGAACCAAGTCCTCTGACATCCATGTTATTTCCACTGCACCATGCTATAATGCCTCATCTTGAACTTTGTGTCCTTCTGGGAAGCAAAAAAAAAGGTCAAAGATGAAATGGCAAAGGGCAATGAAATATAGTCTCTTTCACTAGATTACTAATAAGGATTCATTCTGGTGTGTAATAAATAGAAACCAAAAGTTATTTCAATAGAGGACTTTAATATATTTAGAAATAGTTTTCTAATTAAAGATGAGGACTTTTAAGAGAATTTTCATATGTCTATAAAACATATTATCGTAGATCACTAACTATTAAAGCTTTTGATATAAAACAATTACATTCATGCAACAAACATAAACACAATTTGTCTCATTAACATTATTTTCTCCTGTTGATGGTCAAGTTAAACTTTTGAAGTAGGCTCAGATATAAGGATATAATGCAATAAGACAACAGTCTAACTTCTAGGAGTGATGTAGGTGGAGTATTTTTCCAGTTTGGCTGGTAAGAATGGAAATGCAGTGTAATGGCAATGTAACACTCTCCTTCATGGTTGTGAGCTGCTTTATGAAAGATGTCAGAATTTTAGAGGAAAGGAAAAAAAATTACTCAGCTTCCAAATCTATGAGAAGACTCATTCTACTACTGTACAAAATACCATATTGAGAGTCAAACTTACTTAGAAAATGGCAGCACCACAAATATAAACCGATCAGCTATCAGTTTTCACTTTGATTTAAAGAGCTTCTCACAATTAAACAGGGTTTATAGGCAAGATCATGAGTTCTGTTTTACATATGTGGAGTTTAGGTTTGAAATGTGGGAGTGAAGTTCTAGAGAAAGACTGGGAATGGATATATAAGTCAATTGGTCATTTGGTAATACTTAAACCCATGGGTTTGATGAATTAATTAAAGTTAATGAATTAACTGAGGAGAATATAATGAAAAGAAACTCTATAACAGGGTTATGGGGAACACCTATAATGAGGGGACATGAGAAGATGGGATTAAAGAGAAGGGAAGGTATTAATAGCTTGAGGAGAGACATTCTGAAATAACTTCTGTGGAGAGTGAACTAGTAAAGCAACTAGGGAGGAATAAACAGATGGCACATTGCTGCAATATGGGGATAGTGGAGTTTAGAAAACACAAATTTGTAGTGTGCCCTCTTAGCACAATTATGTGACTTTTTCTAGCTCTATTAAGCAGTGTGTGTTTGTCCTTCGTTGTCGAAGAAGACCATGCTATCAGAGAAATAATGACATGACTTACACTTGACTTTGCTTTGAAGGAGGGCTGTGCAGGTCACCAGCCTCACTTCTCCTCCAGAGCCATCTGAATCCAGTGACCAGATATTCATCAGGGTGACTGGAGATGACCCAGGATGAGGCATTTGGGGTTAAGTGACTTGCCCAAGGTCACACAACTAGTGAGTGTCAAGTGTCTGAGGTGACATTTGAACTCAGGTCCTGCTGACTCCTGCACTGGTGCTCTATCTACCGCACCACCTAGCTGCCCCTTAGCATTTATATATCCACTTTCAGGTTTGTAAAGCACTTAGAAATATCATCTCATCTGGTGATCACAACAACCCTGGGACATGGGTGTTGTTATTATCCTCATTTTACAGTTGAGGAAACTGAGGCAAGTGACTGGTCCAGGGTCACACAGAGAGTTACAGTGTCTGAGGTGGGATTTGAGCTCAAGTCTTCCTGACCTTAAGTGAAGTTTTCAACTATACTACTTGGTAAGCACATAGCATATCAAGCAGCAATGTAAAATCACTCAAAAGTCTATACAATGACTTCTTTTGTTGAGATATGAAAAACCAAGTTTGGGATGAATCCTTACAGTGCAAAATGGGCCTGGGCAAAGAGGCCCTTCCCTCCAGATCGCTGTCTCCATTTCCATTTCTTACACAAATATTTATGGATTTTATAAGATACAATATGCTGCTTTACCCTGTGGGTGTGAAGGAAAATGTCAATCAAAAACCTTCAGCAAATTAATAACAAGAGTACACACTGGTCTGCAATGATGCATGAAGCACAAGATGGCATCAGATCTGGACCCCTCCTTGTGGGAAAACAACGGTGACTGACAACCACCTACAGAAAGCATGCTGCTATTAAACAGGGCGGTTCCTGTTGTTACACCAACAGTACATTATCAGAGGAGTTTTAAAAACTCATGAGCAAAAAAACAAGATTTAAGGCCAGCAAGTTAAGTGAATTCCCATGAGGTCAGGATACACGCAAAATTTCCAGAAATCAGGGATCTCCCGTGAGTGATCTCCAAGGATGGGGGCAAAAAGGTGGAGTGGAAGGTAGAGCTCAGTCACTAACTTCTACTACTTTCCACCTACAGAAAAATGACCCAAAGCTTGCTGGGATAGACTATTCACCGAGATCACAAGCAATGTCAAACCCACCACATGAGAGACCTGACTGTACACTATGGAGGGTAGTAGGCATAGAAAACAGAGGGATAACCTTAATTTGAGATTGCCAGGCTTGAGGAGCCAAGATGGCGGAGTAGAAAGCCTCATGTATGGAGCTCTGAATCCACAGCCCACAAATTTCCTGTAAAAAGAACTCCCCACAAATTCTGGAGCATTGCAAGCCGTGCACCAACGCAGTGGAAGAGATTTCCATTCCAGAGAGCTCTGGAAAGCCATCCCCGGGTCCGTCGCGCTCCGGACAGCGGAGCCCACCCCTGCGCTGCCCTGGCCACGGCCCCAAAGGAACAGATCTGAGCAGGCTTCAGGGATGGAATCTCTGGCGGCCGCAAAGGTCCCTCCACCCACAGGCGCTACAGGTCAGTGACAGAGAATTCTGGGCTGGCCGAGAGGGGAGCAGGGTGTCTCTGTAACTTGGGCCCCTCGGGAGGCAGAGGCGGCAGAGGCAGCCCAGGACTCCCGGAGCAGCCGCAGGAGCTCAGGGCCATTACTGAAGGTCTCTGCATAAACCCCTTGAGGGAACTAAGCCTGGGAGGCGGCCCTGCCCCCACCTGAGCACCAGAACTTAAGCTCACATTGAATAGCAGCCCCGCCTGCTGCTGAAAGCCCTGAGGCTGGGGAGCAGCATTTGAATCTCAGACCCCAAGCACTAGCTGGGAGAATCTAGGCGGGGGTGGACAGGAATCTCAGAAGTCAAGTAACTGGCTGGGAAAATGCCCAGAAAAAGGAAGAAAAATAAGACCATAGAAAGCTACTTTCTTGGGGAACAGATGTTTCTTCCTCCTTTCATTTCTGATGAGGAAGTACAATGCCTGCCATCAGGGAAAGATGTGGAGGTCGGGGCCTCTCTATCCCAGACATCCCAGGTGGATGTCCGGTGGATTCAGGCCATGGAAGAGCTCAAAAAGGATTTTGAAAATCAAGTTAGACAGGTGGAGGAAAAACTGGGAAGAGAAATGAGAGAGATGCAAGAAAAGCATGAAAAACGGGTCAATACCTTGCTAAAGGAGACCCAAAAAAATGCTGAAGAAAATAACACCTTGAAAAATAGGCTCACTCAATTGGCAAAAGAGGTTCAAAAAGCCAATGAGGAGAAGAATGCTTTCAAAAGCAGAATTAGCCAAATGGAAAAAGAGGTTCAAAAGCTCACTGAAGAGAATAGTTCTTTCAAAATTAGAATGGAACAGATGGAGTCTAATGACTTTCTGAGAAACCAAGAAATCACAAAACAAAACCAAAAGAATGAAAAAATGGAAGAGAATGTGAAATATCGCGTTGGAAAAACAACTGACCTGGAAAATAGATCCAGGAGAGACAATTTAAAAATTATGGGACTACCTGAAAGCCATGATCAAAAAAAGAGCCTAGACACCATCTTTCATGAAATTATCAAGGAAAACTGCCCTGATATTCTAGAACCGGAGGACAAAATAAGTATTGAAGGAATCCATCGACCATTGCCTGAAAGAGATTGCCAGGCTTTAAGTGGGTAATAGAAAAGTAAGTGGGCAAAGCTTACAATTTTTCCCATTTTTCATTAGTTTCCTACCTCAAATTCTGCTCTAGCTAAGCATCTACATGCAACTACTCAACATCTGTCAGACTTTCCCCACACCTAGAATGTACTCATATCTCTTCTTATCACATTTTTCCCCTCCTTTATAGAACTGCAAGATCTCAGAGTTGGAAGGGAATTCAGAGACTAACACAATCCAATTCATATCCGACCAAAAGGCACTGCAGTAAGCTAATCCTCCCTGAACATTCCATATACTTTGAGCTCTTTTCAGGGCTGCTCATCCACCTTTGGTATCCACCTATCACCCAACTCTCACCTGTGGCTTCAAGCAGTTGTAGCATGTGCAGTGGCCACACCCCAGGAAACTATCTTGGCAGGCAGGCTAAACTAGGTTGAGTGTAACCAACAGCCTCAAACCTGTCCACGAATTAGAGAGAAGTCTACCCCCTGGATGTGAACATTTTCCCCTGCAGAATGGGCAGATGAGAACAATTTGTTTCATCAGCCATCGAGGCAGCTGAAGCATGTGTTACACAGTGCTGAGAGCTTGGTTAGGCACGGAAGATGCCAAGGTCACCCACTGAATCCTGGGTCATCCCCAGTCATCCTGACTTTTGTTGTGCCAGGGGACTTCAACAACTAGAAGAAACAGTGAGGCTGATGACTTTGCACAACTCTGCCTCACTTAAATACAATTCACATGCAAGTGAAGTCATCACCCTGTTAGGTCATTGGTCTTTTTTGAAAACAAAGGACAAACAAGTGCAGTAAACCCTTAAATTAATAAATATTCCCTAACTTTCTATTTCCCATTCTATTCCACCCCCAAAACATTGTGACAGTGCGGTGAGGGCTCAGGAAGTGGTACTGCTGTTTAATTGAAAAACTTACCCTTCAGTTTCAGTCTTCCTACTACAGACAGTCCTCGCATTTGACTTCTCCACTAATGGATAGCTAGGTGGCACAGTGAATAGACTGCTGGCCCTAGAGTCAGGAGGATCTTAGTTCAAATCCAGTCTTAGACCTCTTACTAGCTGTGTGACCCTGGGCAAGTCACTTAACCCTGTTTGCTTCAGCTCCTCATTTGTAAAATGAACTGGAGAAGGAAATGGCAAATCACTCCAGCATCTTTACCAAGCAATTCCCAAACTGGATCACAAAGAGTTGGACATGAATGAAATAACTAAACAATAACAAGCTTCACTAATGCCTAGCTAGCAAAGACCCATAATCCATTTTTTTCTCCCTTTAGAATGTGAGCTTCTTGGGTAGAAACTTGGCTTTCACCTTTCTTTGTTTCCTTAGCACTTGGCATAGTGCCTGGGACATAGCAGGAGCTTAATAAATGTTTGATAATCATGACATTGATACCGATGATGAAGGTAAAATAAAGGGTTTTATCTTATTCATAAAAACATGGGAAGACTTATATGAACTGAGAGTACTACTAGATGGAGAATACATACCCAATGAAAACAATAAATGCTTCCAAACTCAGATTAATGAACTGCAATGACCAATTTTGACCCCAGAGAACAGAGGAGGAAGCACACCTCTTTTTCCTTAGCAGAGAAGGGGGAGGGGAAAAACACCATCACTTACAATGGCTTTGTCAGCTGAGTTTTTCTTCATTTTTTCTTAGGTGCAAGTGAGCATTCAGTGAGGTTCTGGGGGTGGTGTTGGGAAATGGTTTTTATGTTTAAAAAGCAGCATAAATAAAAGATGTTACTTGGGGAAAGGAAAGATGCAGTTTCCAGAAACACATTTCAGCTAAAAGCAGATTTGTTTATTTCAGCAAGAAGAGTGACATTTTACCTACCAGCCAAGTGTATAGCTGAAAGAAAGGTCAAATTCAGAGGGAAGGAAAAATAAATTGGAAAAGAAATTCCCATTCCCATTTAGATTTGTCCTGGCTGGTCATAATGAGAGCACAGAGGCACAGAACAACAGAGGAGTTGTTTGAGTTGGCTGCCTTTCTCACAGATGCTCCCTTGTAGTGACTGAGCTTTCACCTGTACAGATTATCAAGGGGGTCATTCTGCCTTCTACCTGGCTTTCCCAAAGTGACCCATAGCAAAGAGGAGTATTAAGCCTCTTGGATTGAGATTTGATGTGGCCAAATATCCCAAGCTCAGTCATGCTAGGGGCTGACCTTCAGTACTATAAAAGGAAGAGAGGTCCATAAATACAGCCAGAAGAACTTGCAGGGTCACACTATATTCAGTAAAAATTGTCAGTGGTCTGGTTTTTAAATTACTGAACCAGATAACTTAGGTTCATAGCAGTTATTAAAAGTAAAAGGTGAAGCTAGTTAAAGAATGGGACCTTCAGACGGAATGGTGTTGGTATGATTCACTTTAAACAGAAAAGCAATTAGTAGAAGAACTGTTTCCAATATTTATAAACAAATTAAGACCATAGAATTTAGAGCTGGAAGACACTTGGAAGAACATTCACTTTGAGCCCCTCCTTCTGTGCATGTGTAAACTGATGCCCAAAATATGATTAAGTGACTGATCCAAGGTCATTAAGGTAGAAAAAAAAGCAGTCAGAATTACAACTCAGGCCCTCTGGGTTTTAAGTACAGTGTGATTCCTCTTTCTAGGCCTATTAGCTTACTTTCAAGATATAAGAATGTTTGTTGCTGTTTAGTCATTTTCAGTTGTATCTGACTCTTTCAGAGTTTTCTTTGGCAAAGATACTAGAGTGGTCTATGGTTTCCTCCTCCAGCTCATTTTACAGATAAGGAAACTGAGGCAAACAGGGTAAGTGACTCACCTAGGGTCACAGTGCTGGTAGGTATCTGAGGCGAGATTTGAACCTATGCCTTCCTGAGTCCTGGCCCTGCAGTCTATTCACCACAAAATGATAGGGGCTGTGTAGCATTCAGAGTAAAGACAGGCAGATTATTTTAAATGTTCAACTGAGTCATTCCTGTTCAGCACAACCACTTTGATAATATCAGAGAACCTGGGTTCAAATTCCTTCTCTGACATTTACTCCTCGTATCCCCTTAAGCAAGTCACTTAACCACCATTGGCTTTAGCTCCCTTATTTGGATAAGGAGAGGGCTGGATTAGATGGTCTCTTAGATCCCTTTGACATATGATCCTGTCACTTAGGAATCAGTATTAAATGAATAATTACCAGGTTTACAGTGACCTCATAATTGTTTTCCAAAAGGACACCTGGCTGATATGCCAAATTCATTAGTCCTCTAGAGAAAAGCAAACAATAGAATCTAAGAGCCCAAAGACCTACCTAGGCTCAATGAGTACCTCTGTCTTCTGTTACTGGTCTGACATGTCACCTATCGTCCCTGAGTTTGTTGCCTCATTTGATTTTTATTTTCGGTCACCAATTCTTGATTCTTTCCTCATTTGTAAAATGTGGGGGGTTAGACTAGAAGTGCACCAAGGTCCCGGAAGTGCACCAAGGTCCCATCTAGTTCTGAATCTCTGACCCTCTAAAAGTCTCAAAAGTTAATTTTTCTCAAATTTGTATACTTTTCATTCCATTTTGTTCCTCTTTGCCTTTGGAAGCCAAAATGTACACTGATTTACCTATAAAGCCAAGGACGTCCAAGAAAAGTCACATACAGGAGCTCAGAAAGAAAAAAAAAGACTTGTATCAAGTTTTATGCTTTTGGTCTGTCCAGGGAAGAAATGGGGTCCTCCCCCCTGGAATTTGGGAATCTGAGGCAGGAACTCCAGCACATGCTTATAAGCCTCCAAAAGGTAAGAATCTATCTGCTCCTCCAAGATCCTGCCACCAACTCCTTTACAAAGGGAGTCTATTGTTTTAACCAAAATGTTCTCCACTTTCTTTTTATATATCAAAACTGGTAAAATATTAAAGTAGAGAATGAACCAAAAATGAAAAAAAACATTACCTATGAAGCAGCATTATCAATATGGTAAAAAGGGTATTTCTATCAGAATCAGCAGACTGATTCTTGTGTGATCTTAAGCAAGCCATTTAGCTTCCCTCAGCCTCAGTTTCCTCATTTGTAAAATGAGCTGATTGGATTAAGTAGCCTCAGAGGTTTCTTTCAGAGGATGCTAGCTGGCTCAGTTGACAGAGCAATGAACCTGGAGTCTTCTAGAAAGACCTGAGTTAAAATCTGGCCTAGCTGTGTGACCCTGGCAAGTCACTTAACCTCTGTTTGCCTTAATCCACTGGAGAAGGAAATTCAATCCACTCCAGCATCTTTGTCAAGAAAACCCCATGGACAGTAATGGCATGCTATGGACCATAGGGTCACAAAAAAAGTCAGACAAGACTCAACGAGCCAAAAACAAGAACAAATCTCTCTTTCTAGATCTATGATCCCAGGTTAGTACTTCTGTTTTTTCCTCCCAGTAATGAAACTTTTAATATAAAAATTTAATTTAATATAAAAATTTCTACCAGTTAGGATCAAGTATAGATAAAAAAAAAAACAACTTCACAGTATAAGCAAAAGATGAAAAGTTTTATTGTATTAAATCAATAAAAGGCACTTTTTGCCACCTAAAGTCATGCTTGAATCCTAATTAGTGGTAACAATTATTCATGTATTAAATGGGATATAAAAATGACCATAAATAATTAAAACTTAATTATCTTTATCCAATAATGTGCCTGGTTCCCCAAATTCCTAAATTTTTAATCTTATTCTTTAAATGAAACATTGATCTACATAATTAGTTTGCCACAACTATCATTAGTGTATCTGAATGAGTACCTGCTTGTCCTCCAGGTTCCTGTCATTCTGACACCTGTCAAAATTAGGGACTATACAAGAGGAACATTTTTTAAATGGAAGTGGGAGAAGATGAGAGAGGAAGAGAAAATTTGTGCACGTTAATTGAAAAAAAAAAAGCCACATACTGGCTTCCTTCTGAGGTAGAAGAACCTCAGAGATCATTTCTGTCCAACCTCCTCACTTTAAAGATAAAAACAACAAATCCCTGTTATTTGATAGAAGGTGAGACAGTTTGTTAAGTGAGTAACAGAGCCAAGGTCCATTGATATCAAGTCCAGGACTCTTACAACACATTATGGTGCTAATACTAAACAGTGAGAAATTCCTAAGCAAACAAATGACACCATTCTACATCAATAAGACCTTTCAGCTTATCAGTAGTTCTATAGGCAAGATTTTAACTTTTCCTACACAACACAGAATTACTAAAATTATGGGAACAGGTCTCAGGAGATGTATTGCTATACTAACTTGACCAAAAACTGCTATCAATAACATGATACAATGCCTTTTATTAGGGGCTTTTGGACTTATAGCTGTTTGTAACTAATTTTAATTTTTGACTGTTTCTGTTTCAAAGAGTCTATAGCCTCCCTCATCAAAAGCTCAAAGATTTTTATTTTTCTCCTAACCCTAAAACAGCATGTATTCACAAGACATTTGGTTAGCATCGATCCTAGGGTGTATCTACCTCAACCACTTTTAATGTTCACCCAGGATTTAGCCCTTTCGCCTTTTACTCCCTTGCACAGGGCAGTTATCACTTACAGTTTTCCTGCAAAGGATCTTGGTTATTGTTTTATTTTGGAATTGCAAGGGAAGACAAATGTTTGAAATATCTCTCAATAAAAGGAATCATTTATCTTTTTTACCATCAAAGTTACTTTTCCTTCACATAGGGAAGATTGAATGATACACAGCACAAAGTAGCATCTTCATTATAAAGCCCAAGGTAAAACTGATGGCAATCTTTTATTCTCCACTGAACATTTGCTTTGTGTTCCGTCAAAGATTATATGTCTTTCAGATTCTTTGCAAAAACACAATTGGTTTCTCCCAGGTCTGATGTGCTTCCAAGGACACAGATAACTTGGTGTGAAGAAAATGAATCAGGATTCACTGACAGGAAAACATAGCTATGAATCACAGTACCAGAAAGGAGAGGTTCGGATTTGTTCAAACCACAGGCACGCACCCCAAAATGCCACACTGGGTATGTCACTCTAACTTCTGCTTTTTCATGGAAAAGAAGAAGAAGCATTTTCCAGTTAATGAAAACAAACTTTGAATGTTTCCAAACTTGCCTAAAATGTCCTCAGAAGAAACTTATTGAGCTTTAATGATAGCGCATTAAGGAGAAAATTCTGACTTCTAAATGTTGTTGTCATACTTTTGTGCCATGAAACAACTAAATTAAGTCAAAATGCAATTAAGAAATCGACACCTGTCACACTGAAACAATACTCAATAAATCATTCATTTTTACCTAGTAATAAACACCTATCTTCTCCACTCCCTTTCAACCTTCAAATAAACAAACTTTTAATCAACTTTTTGATTTCTAAAGTTAAATCATATTTTTTACCTTACAGAGACAACAGAGCTAAGTATTGTGTTTATTTTGGATATATTTTGTTTTTACTTAGGAGTTTGCAAGGATGAAAGAAAAAGCTTTTTAGGAAGGACTTACTAGGTACTAGGCTTATTCCTCTCCAGGATGCACTCCTGATTCTAGTACTGGACTTTTCCCACAATGAAAAGTTCTGAGTTCAACTGAAATCTCTGTGAACCCCTTGTTGAGAAGGTTTCTAGGCAGAAAGGTTGGGCTCTCTGCCTAACCTTACATTTACATCTGTGTCTAGTTAAAGGCAGTTGGGTGTTGAAGTGAACACAGCACTGGACCTGGAGTCAGGAAGACCTGAGTTCAAATCTGAGCTCAGAAACTGAGTCCTCAGATACTAGCTGTTCGATCCTGGATAAGTTGTTTTACCTCTTTGCTTCAGTTTCATCAACTGTAAAATGAGAATTGATGATAGCATCTACCTTGCAGTGTGCTGTGGGGATCAAATGAGATGATATTTGTAAAGCACCTGGTGCATAATAGGCACTGTATAAATGCTTATTCCCCCTCCTCATTAAACCCTGACCTCTTTGTGCTTAGGCAAAATGCAGTTTACTGGGGGCATTTAGGTAACGAAATGATAGATCTGGGGATAGGTATACATCAAGGTGGGGAAAGAGTTGACTGGGGAATTCCTTCACCTTGAGCCTTCCTCTCCAGATTGCTGTTTGAACCAATGATTCTCTTTAATATCTTTCTTTTCAGCCAATGCTCAGTCTTTCCTATCTTCCTAGCGCCTCAAAGAGGTGCTAAAAAGCCATCCAACCTCCATCTCTTGGCTACTGGCATTTTCTCTTGATTAGTTAACAGCTGTGATTCACATAGTGCCTTCTGATTGGTTTACAAGTGCTCGTTGTACAATACAGAATTTGATTTTCACAGATAACCCAGGAAGGTAGGCTATAAGTCAGTCAGTCAGTATATATTTATTCAGCACCTACTATGTGTCAGGCACTCAGCTAAACACAGAGGAAACAAAGAAAGGCGAAAGATGATCCCTGCTATCCAGAAACTCAGTCACATGGGGAAGGAGAGAGACAACATGCAAACAACTATGTACAAATGAACTATGTACTGGTACCCACACGCCCATTGTATAGATGAGGCTTAGCAAGGAGATAGAGTAACTTGCCCTAAAGAACATAATTAGAAAGTGGAAAAGCTGGGATTGAAACCCAAGGGTCCTGGGTTTAAATCTAGCCGATGCCTCCAACTATGAATGTACTCACACAATTACAGGGCTCTTTCATTTTTTTCATACAATTATCAAAAAAGAAATATTACATGGTTATGATACAAAACAATATGAAGTGGGTAATGATGTGATGAATGTAGGCAACTAAACAAGTGAATCTAAACACAGTAAGACACACAGGTTTTCAAAGTTTTAAGCCCCGTTCTTCCAGCTGCACAGAGGGTTGCTGAAGACAAGGGTGGAGATGCACCAGCTCTCATGACTGATAGTAGCAAGAGGCTGTAAGATTGTCACTAAGATTGTCTTCAGAGAGGTGGTAAAACTCAGAGGCAAATCAGAGAAAGATTATAATTTACCAAAAGCACCACTTAAAAAAAATCAGTCCTGAAAGTCTTTGCAATGGATTGCCAGTCTCTTAGGTAGAAAGTTCACTGGCCTTGACATAAGCAGGTCTTGACAGGCCTTTTTTTAGCCTATATTCCCTAGTTTAATTTGAACAAAGCAAACTGACTAGATACCTGAAAAATTCCCTCTTCATTTTACCCACAGATACACTCACTCCCCATTTAAAAAATAATGACAAATGTCCTTTTCCTTGTCATTTCAATATTACAATTTCCTTTTCTAAGCTATTTAGCATGTTTTTCAATTCATTAAGATTTGATATTCATCTTTCAAATGAATAACTCTTGGGAAGTCTTTTTATAAAAAAGTCTAGTTTTCTACACTGACATTTTTCATTCCAAACTTGGGAGATTCCTCAAGTTTGCAGAAATTATTGCCAAGAATATGAAGGAAAGGAAAGTAAGTGCTGGATTTGGTTTTAAAGGACCCAGGTTCAATTTCGAGATGATTATGTCAACTTGGACAAAGTACTTAACTTCTTTAAACCCCTTTTCTCATCTGTAAAATGGTATAGTATTTGCATATCTTACCACACAAGGTTATTGTAAAATAAAAAGTATAATGAAATGAATATGGGATTTGGATTCAGAAGACCTAGGTTTTTATTTCACTTCTTTTAGGAGGTACAGTGAATACAGCACTAGGCTTGGAGTCAGGAAGACCTGTGTTCAAATTTGACTTCAGACGCTTACTAGCTGTGTCTGGGTTAGACACAGTGACTAACTGAACAAGCCCCTTAACCTCTGTTTGCTTCAGTTTTCTCAGTTGTAAGATGGAGATAACAGGATTAAATGAGATATCTGTAAAGTCTTTAGTACAGTGCCTGGCACATAATAGGCACTATATACTTGTTTACTCTCTCCCTTTCCCCTTCTCCAGAAAAGAAAACCCAGAGAGGAAAGAGTATACAGGAGAATGTCATCAACCTCATCAAATACTGAAGAAAGGGCAACAAGGATGATGACTGAGAAATGACTAGATTAAGAAATCATGGGAAACTTTGCAGAGAGCCATTGCAGTGGTGTGAATTGGTCAGAAATTAGATTGCAGAAGATTTAGAGGAGAAGCAGATGGAGGCACCCAGGGTAAACAGCTTTCTCAAGGAGTCTAGCAGAGGAGAGAAAAAGGATGACAGCTAGTAGGAATGGAAAGATTAAGTGAGGTTTTTTTAACAAGTAGGGAAGAAATGGCATAATTTTAGGCAGCAAGGAAGGAGCTGGCAACCATGGAGATACTGAATGTAAGGGAGAGACCTCATACTGGAAGTGGTCTACTGGAGGAGACAACAGAGGAAAGAATTAAGCATGTGGCAAAGCGAGTGACCTTGGCAAGAAAGGACACCTCTTAATCCAAGACAGGAGTCAGGTAGGAGAGAGTGGAGGAAGATGTCTGAGTGATATGGATGAAGAGGAGGGGACAAAGAGCTCTCTTTGCAAAAAGCTTCACTTTTTTTTTTCCAGTTTAATATGAGGGTGAGAGTAGGTGAGGGCAGAAGGTGACATAAGGTAGACTAGAGGAGAGAGATTTGGGAAAGCTGTTGTGGAGAATGGAATGGTCAATCAATCAAAAAGGTGTAGAAGATATGTCTTGCTGCAGTGAAGGCCCAGTTGAGATTATACAGAATAGATTTGTAGCTAACCCCATCAGCATGGATTTATGGTTTTCTCCAGTTCCATTCAGCAGCACATGAGTAGGAAAAAATAAAGATCTAAGGCTGGGGTCTGGCAAGTTGTGATGAGCAATAAGGCAAAAAGTTAAGGAATTGCAGAGAAGAAAATGGTAGAGAATTGAACTGGTTCACCAAGGGCTCAAGATAGGGAAAGGAGATGAGTATACTTGGTTCATCGGTTGGGTGACCTGAGAAAAAACTGAGATGTAGAGGAAACAGAGGTGATGGCCAAGACAAAAATAAGATTTGGAGGTTATAAGGCAGAGAGAGAGAGAGAGACAGAGTGATAAAAATTATGATGAGATAAAGAAATTTTGAAATTCAATGTGGAAGTGAAATACATGTGGGTGATTGCAAGATCAAGTCTGACCATATTTCTGTATAGAGCTGACGTGGAAGAGAGGAGCAGGTCATGGGAAATAAATAAATTCAGGAACTGGGAAGTTAAGAGTAATTGAGCGAATATTCATATGTATGCTGAAGGCCCCTAATATGAGGCCAAGAGTTGGGCAAGGGAAAGAAGGACTCTAAGTTTGATACTGAAATTCACTGGGGATGGAAGGATGATGTCATCTAACAGAATCTGCATTGAGTGATAAATTTCAATAGCATCAACCTCAGAGAAGGAAAGTTTGTGATATAATAGTAGAAGAACAGTCCAGAAGTGGCAATGGGGGCAAAGAATATTCCAATTCTCCCATCACAATCAATGAAATGAGTGCAGTATGGGGAGAAAAGTACTAGCTAACTAGTATTGAAAAAGTTGGTGAGGGAAGTAGGAGGGAGACAGGTCTCAGTGAATGCCAAAAAAAGTGGAAGGAATGAAAGAGGTTTAAGAAAAATCTGTTAATTATGGAGCAGGCATTCTTGAGGTGGGCAGACCTGGAGAGAGTCACTAAGGCAGCACTAAAGTCAAAGGGAATAAGGTAGCAGTTGAAGATGGGGAATGGAGTTTCCATGTAGGCAGTCAGGAGTTCAGAATCGCTGGGACAGGGACAGTATAAGTGAGTGGGAGTACGCTCTAAATATTGAGGAATATATACAGGCAGATTATCAGCGGTTAGACAGAGGTCTGTTGAGGGAAGCAGGTAATTAGACTGTTCATGGTCCTCCTTCAAGATTCAGCCTCACAGTAGGTGGAGAAGTTGTGAACTTTGAGGCCTCAGAAGGCCCACTGCACAACAGACAGAAGCAGGAAAAAGCATGGCCCAAGGAGTCCATGAGCCAAGTCAACAAGCAAGAGGAGGTAATTCTAAGTAAGCACAGGACTGGAGAAGGCCCTGAGGATGGACAGTAGCCAGTATATGAATTACAGGATCTTGGCTCCAGTAACCTTGGGAAAAACCAGGGAAAAGTCCAACTGGGAGGTCAGTGATAGGGTCTTGTCTGAGACATCTGAAATACTTTCTTCTCTTATACATCACCACTTCTTTCTACTGCATTTGTCCTTTGTGAGCTTTCACATGTGAATTCATCCTAGATGTATATGTCTAAACCTTATTAGCTGGGGAGCCATGTTACAGGAAGTGGGTTTGGTGGCCAGAGAAAAGAGATGACAACACCTATGTCACAGATCTGTGGTGATCATCAGAGTGGGTGCCCAGTCTGTTTTTTAATGTGTTGGGATAAGAACTGACAACTACCTTTGTCAAACTTCTCTCATTCTCTCAATCTAAAGGACCCTATGCAGACAGATAATAATTATGTGGTTAACCAAATAAAGGGTGGAATTGAAGAAGTGAAAAACTCTTGAAATGACTGAACAAAAATGATAATGTGTTTTTCTTTACCTAACAGCTAGACTTTTAAAAAAAAGTCACTCATTTTCCATTTTCAGAGGATAATTTATCTAAACATTAGTTAATTCTTACATAGAACTTATCATGTGCCAAATACTGCTCTAAGTACTTTATAACCGTCTTATCTGATCCTTACAATAACTCCGAATAAAAATAATAAGGAAATCATTATGGAACAATATATTTCTAGCTGAAGATTTAAAATGTACTGTATATTCTTATCCCTATTCAGGGTATGATATATTTAGAATTGGAAGACACTTTATGTATTCAACTGGTGTCTGTTAATTTAATTGCAACAATTTCAGTCCCTTCATTTTGCCAATGAAGAATTTGAAAGGGTTTAAGTGATTCGTCCAAGGTCACAGAGGTAATTACTACTGTTACTACCACTACTACCACTACCACTAGTACTTAGCATTTACGTAATGCTTTAAGGTTTGAAAAGAGCTTTTTACATATGTTATCTCATTTGAGCCTTACAACAATCCTGTGAGGTGGGTGCTATTAATATTCTCATTTTACAGGAGAAGAAACTGAGGCAGACAGTAATTAAACGACTTGCCCAGGGTCACAAAGCTAATAAGTATCTATGGTAGAATTAAAACTCAGACTTTACTGAATCCAGGCCCAGTGCTCATAACACCAGCAGAGGTTAAGTTAGAAAGTTCCTTTGCTGCGAATCTGGCATTGTTTCCACTTTAATACAATGTCCCCTCAAGAACAGAAGCACTTATACAGTAGATACAAGATACGATTGTATTTTATGGGGCAAGAATGTTTTGGTGTATGGATTTATATGGACAGACTAAGAAGGACTGTCACAGTCCAGGCAGCGGGTGCTTGGGCTGACTTGCAGGTATGATTGTTAAGTCTTCATTATAAGCATTTACATCTCAGAAACTGCTACAATTATATTTTAAGGATTTACTCCATCTTAGAATTGTATGTTTAGACCTGGAAGGGGCTGTAAAGATCACCTACTGCAACCTTCTCATTTTATAGATGAGGACACTGAAGCCTGGAAGTTTAAGTAAGTTACTCATGGTTGGACAAATATTTATTTAGAAAGCAGCAGAGCCAGACATCAAACTCAGGCCTCTTGACTACAAATTCAGTGCTCTTTAAAGGTACAATATACATGAATGACAATATATTCTTTCTGAACTTATTTCTACCATTATGATGAGCTGCAGTAATTCATATCTACTGAATCCAAGTCAAGCCACTTCAGACAGCTGCTGCAATTGTAACAACTTGTCTCTGAAAGAGGACAAAGTCCAATGACTTCAAATATTTTATAATTTTAGGATAGATGGACTCATGGTAAAAGATATTCAAAAAACAAAATTCTTTTTTGTTATTTACTACAGACCTGAGGTTTAAAAATTCATGTTGTGGTTGATTTCCAGCCAAGCCCTCACAACATCTGCGGAGGTAGAACCTGTAGAGAGGGGGTTAACTAATGACGGGCTGCTTGGGTACCAGTGCTTGAATCCCAATTCTAAAATCCCGTTTCTCTCTAAAAATCCTGTTTCTAGCCCCAAAACACTGTCCCTGGCAGTTTCTCCCCAGCCCCAAAACAGCCTGCCCTAGCAAAACCTTTACCTCTCTTCCTAATTCAGTAGCCAGCTGCACCTATAGAATGTATTAGTTTGAACAGCTGTGTACTGGCTGAATTGGCTGTGTACTGGGCCATAAAGATATTTACTACTCACTGACCAATCATGTGTATACTCCCCTATCTTTATCTTGATGGGAGTGGCCTAGGAAGTTCTCAGGCAGCCCTGACCATTAGTTGACTGGGTGCCATTTCAAGCCTAACACCACACTTCCATGTATCTCCCCCGTCCCCATCCCCTACGCCCTCACCTCCCCCACCCCTGGTCATTTCCCAATGAACTCTGGGTAAATTACCTGCACAGCAGGTATTAAATAGTGCATGTTCCTATAAGAACTAACTACTCCTTTACCACTCCCTAATTCCGCCCTGAATCACGTAGTTAGCATATTTGGCGCATGCTTTACTACAGAAAAGCCTATATAAACTTTGACTGTACCCCTCTAAGGTTGCAGGTTCCCTAAGAACTCTTGCCCACTGAAAAGTGTAATAAATCTTTAACACTTTGACTTAAGAACACTTGAATCCAAGAATTCATTCGGGAGAGCCCCTTCCTATACTCCAGTCTTTGGAGGTTCTCAGAATCCATCCTCACCCCCCACCTCCAACCCTCAGCACTACCACTCACAAAAAAAAAACAAGCCAGCCTAGGTGAAACACCCTTAGGGAAAGACAAGAGGTAATAGTTCCAGGCAGGTCAAACCACCTTGACCATCATCTCCCCTTAGACCCTTTTGGAGACAGCCTCAGGATGAACTCAAGAGTCTTTGCTACAGCAATTCTTCCAGACCAAGGTCTGAAACCATCACCCTGAAAAACAATTTACAAAGATACCTGTCATGTAAGACCTTGGCACTATCAAATGGTTCCAACATCAGAAACCGATATGATTTTATCAATGGAGAAGATATTAAAGAAGATGAATTACCACCTTCTTTACCACTGTATCTTAGGAACCATGGAACCTCCCCATTTTATCTCGACTGAAACCTTCCATATATGTAATATTTCCCATTAGAATGTGAGCCCCTTGAGACTGGGACTGTCTTGCTTGGGTATTTCATATTTGCTTAGCACAGAACTTTACATATAGCATTAATAAATACTTTATACATTCATTCGTTCATAACTAGCTCTTACACCACCTTCATTCCCCAAGATATCTCTCCTCCCTTCTACCCTGAGAGCCATTCCTTATAATAATAATGGCTCCTTATAATCAGAATAAAAAAAAGAAAAGAGAAAAAAGTTCCACCAAACTAACCAACACTCATTCAAGGCCAACAGTACATGCCATGCTCCACCTCCATAGTCCTCCCCTTATATCTACATAGAAGGAACGGTCACTCCACTTGCATTACTTATTTTTTGGTGCCAAGCTCGGTCAAATACAGAGTTCAGTTTCAATGTTTGATGTTCTTTCCATTTACAGTGAAACAGTCACTGGGTTTATTGTTTCCCTAATTCTACCTGAAGCTTTTAATAACTGCTTTGTATTTTATTCATAATAAATTAAGATGAAATGTAGCATTTTGCCTAAAATGACCTCGGTAGATGTTTCTCTCATTTGTTTTCTTCATGTGCAATCCAACGTGTAGCATAGAGGAAGAAAAGACAGCTACCGTTTAGTTTTCATCTTTTTTTCCTACCCACAAAAAAAGGTAGTAACATAAAAGATAACTTCAAAAATTTCCCATAAGCTTTAAATAAACCTCAAAAAGAAAATCCCCTACTAAATTTTTTGGTTTTTCTGTGGATCTAATCAATTCCTGTATGAAAGTTGATATGAATACTTTCAGATATCATAGACAGAGGTGTCAAACTTATTGTCCATAAACTGAACCACATTAAAATATAATTGGGAAATGTTCAAAAAGTTAAATGACATATAATACAACATAAATAATGTTAACTTGTGGTTTGCTAAATCATTTTATGTCCCTCAGAGATCTGTTTCTATTTGAGTTTGACACTATTGCATAGAACAATGTAAAAAACCCAAACAGGCAGAAATCTCATAAGAAGAGACATTAAAAATTCTTTTAAGCTTTCTCTTTGTTAGGTAATTTAACACTTATATGTAGCTTGCCATTTTTTGCAAGCAGCTAAGTGGTACAACGGATAGAGTGCTCAATTTTTCCCACTTCTGAAGTTAAAAAAAAAAAACAGAGATAATAACAGAGACAAGATAAGGACTGCAGAAGTTTCAAAGTAATGTCTGGCTCGACCTTCTCCCTTATGGAGGCTAATTATCCTCTACATTTTGGCAAGGAAAAACTTCTTTTGCCTTACTGCAACCAGGTTTCCCGGAAACATTTGATGGGACTAGATGAAATCTGAGTAAGGATAAAGAGTATTAGAAAAATGGATGAGATAAAAAGCATAGTACAGAAAAACTCAGTGCTGGGTGCAGTGACTTTAAAATTGTCAACCAGATGATGGCAACATCTGCCTTCAGCTGAAGAGGGAAGGCAAAGAATAGAAGGACTCTGCAGAATTATCACTTAATATATCTAGAGAGATTTCATTTCAGATTGGAGTGGGGGTGGAGAGGAAGGGGGTGGCAGTACAGAAGCCTGGGAGCCATGAACTGTGTATCTAATAATAATGACTCACAATTCTACAGAACTCCAAGGTCTGTAAAACACTTATCTCATAACTAACTCAATAAGGCAAGTAATGAAACTAAGGCTCGGTGGGGTTGGGTGACTTGAGAAGGATCACAGGCTTAATAAGCACTAGGTTAAAAACTGAAGGCTATGTCTCCTGATTCTAGGTTTAGCACTCTTTAAACCAAGCAATATCATAGTTTAGCACAAGATACCAATTGGGAAAAGGGGAAAGACGGTGATTTTAAGCTCAGATGTCTGGAGCATGGGAATGATTTGGAAATCATTTTATACCAAGTATGATTTTATACCAAGCAAGCAACTATTTTAGGAGCAGAACATTAGAAGTGGACTGTTGTTCCTGGTGTTACATATGTCCCTGGAACATTCATCCTAGTGCCCACACTCCAGCATATAGGAAGTGGTGGAAAGTAGAGCCTGGTCAAAATGACACTCATCTGGGAGACAGTTAATCCTGGCCATGCCCAGATCTCTAACTCTGCTTTGGAACAACCTGACTTCTGGTGATTGAGCAGTGATTCAGGAAATTCGCTAGTACTACACCTGCAAATACTGAAAGCTACCAGACAGCTGGGCCCATAAACACTCCTTCCCTTTCCCTCAATATCACAACGTTATGCGGGTAAAACTATACCTATTTTTTTCATATATTTCTCCTCTAACTTCTTTTTTAAGGCCATCCCTTGATATTCGTTTTAATCCAATTTAGTCTTGGAATTATCTTTCTTATTTTAATGCACCTATTACTTCATCTCCCTCTCTCAATCATCGTATTGTAGAGTCAGACCTCTGGAGGTCACTTAGGTAAATCTCATTGTAGCGATAAAGAAAAGAGCTCACAGGGGTTAAGTGACATGTTCAAGGTAATGAGTGGAAAAGTCAGGATTTGAACTAAGGGTGTCTATCTGGCTGCAAATCCAGTATTCTTTTGGCTATATCATGTTACTTTAATGACTCCCTTAGATTCATTCCAATTTTTTTTTCCTTTAACTCTCCATGGCACTCCCTTCTGAACTGTACTCAAAGTATCCTTTCTTCTTTTGTATCTGTCAGTTTGGAACCATCTGAAGCAAGATACTTGCTCTTTGTGTATAAGAAATGGAGGAAAGAGTATACATTCACCAATATATGAAGCAGAATAAGCATGGTTTTGATAGCATCTTAGAATTTTGTGTATTTCAACTACATATTTCCTGAATCTATTTTAGTATTTCTTTCTGAAAATTTTCCTAAAATAGAAGCCAAAAGATATTTTATGAGTGTTTAGCAGGTCCCAAGTGCAAAGGGATACTTATTAAATTAGCCTAAAACCTCATTAATTTTCTTGTTCTGGCACCAATTAAAATCTAGGCTTTAAACAGAGACTGTTGTATCTTGAACGTTTTTGTACTGAATGCTGTAGCCCAACAAAGATAGTTGCTGTGATGGAAAGTACACTAGATCAGCAATCAGTTGGTTCCAATTCAGGGTTTCTACTCTAGTTTAAATTCAGACTATAGCTGGTTGGTTGATTAGGGGGTTGTAACTTTGCTTTCGAAGAAGACCAAAATGACATCATCACCATGCTAGAGTTAACTTACAGTGTGTCCAACTGCGGCTAATCAGACCAATACAAGCTAGGAATGTTTCACCATTAGGTCCAGCACAATAGTCCATGTGAACATTTGAGGCGACTTCTCTAAATTTGTTACTATATGAGACCCTAGGCAAATCACAATGCTGTGTGGTAATAATCCTAACAGTTAATGTTCATATAGTATTTATTATGTGCCACGCCCTACGTTAAGCATGCTTTACAATTATTATCTCATTTGAGTCTCACAACAACCCTGGGAGGTGGGTGCTACTATTATCCCCATTTTACAAATGAAGAAACTGAGGCAAACAGAGGTTAAATAACTTGCCCAGGGTCACACAGCTAGGTGTCTAAGGTCGTAATTGAACCTGGGTCTTCCTGACTCTTGGCCCAATATTCTATCTACTGTAGATCTGGACACTGTTTGGAACTATCACTTCCCGTATTCTGGATATTACACTTCTATTAATGCAGCCCATGACTGAAATTAACGTTTTTGACAGAATTATCAAACATGACCCATATGATGCATATGCAAAAGGGTACCCTTTTATTCGCAGTCAGATAATTCCACCCCCTTGTCTTTTTCACTTAATATTCCTTCCAGTCGTATCTTCCCTACTTCTATGTGTATGGCTGACCTCTGAGTCCAAGTTTATATGTGTCCCTTGCTCTGATTCCACATACTCACCAAGCAGTTTTCAGACCTCAAATTGGGTTCCTGAAAGGTAGATTGTAGAGCAGACAGAGTACAAAAAACAACCTTAAGGTCTCTCCCTATTGTCATTCCTGATCATTAAAGCCTAATTTCCAAACTTGTAGGAATAGGACAGAATTATACAAAATGTCTCTCATGTCAGTGCAAAAGCACAAAGAGAGTAAGAGATGTTCTGAGCAACCCTTTCCTATATGAAACAGAAAACCTATTCATACTCTTATCTATAACTTTTTTCATTTCGGAGCATTTTTACTGGTCTTTCATTCAGTTATAGGGCTTAAAGCTGGAAGGTGCTACCATCATCAAGACTGATCCCTTCATTTTTCTAGACAAAGAAATTGAGGCCAAGAAGGGTTAAGTAACTTATGTAAAGTTACACAGGCAACAAGGAAGCTAGCTTAGAGAAACAGAGAGATGGAAATGAGGAAAAAAATTCCTAAGAAGCTATCATGGTCATTTCAGGTAGGTAGTAATTAGGGAATACAATACACAGATGAATGCAAGACAGATTTGGTGAGGATACAATTAACAGGTCTTCAAGATTTTAAAAACATGGAAGAATCAAAGATAACACTAAGGTGGTTGTTGTTCAGCCATGCCCAACTTTTCAAGACCCCTGCAGACTATACTGTCCGTGGGGTTTTCTTGGCAAGGATACTGGAGTGGTTTGCCATTTCCTTTCCCAGTAGATTAAGGCAAACCAATGTTGAGTCAAGGGTCAAGGCCAAAATGTGAATTCGGGTCTTCCTAACTCCAGGCCCAGGGCTCTATTACTAAGCTCCTAGCTCCCTTTGCTACCTTTAAGGCAGCAAACATCATAAATTGGGTAAAGATTGGTACCCTAAACAGAAATAATGAAGTCAAAAGCAGAGATTTAGGAGGACTAAGTCACAAGTCCAGTTTGGGGCATACTGAGAGTGATTTTTTTGTAGTACTTATGAGATTTTTATTTATTGATTGAAAAATGAAAACCAAGTAACTCACATTTATAGTCTAGTAATCGTACATAGTTATAAAGGACTTGTAAAATGACCTCACAATATTTCTGGCTTTTAGAGTCATTTCCAAGATTCACACCTTCTGTGATAATTACCAGATGATTTTCTTTTCTTCTGGATTTAATAATATTTTTATCAACTACATGTAAAAATAATTTTTAACATTCTTTTTATGAAAAAATTTAAGTTCCAAATTCTCTCCTTCCCTTCTCCACATCCTCCAACTAGAGACAGTAAGCAACTTGATATAGGTTATATATGTGCAATCAGAATATATTAAGTTGAAATGATTATGAGAGAGTTCTTACAGATATTTGAAGATCTAGAAACTCAAGGGCTGATTAGATCCAGACAAAGAGATTTGGGAGTCATCTAATTAGGGATCATCATTAAAACTGTAGGAATGAATACATTTAACAAAAGAAAGAGTGTAAAAAGGGGAAGGTGGAAGGACAAGGTCAGAACTTTGAGGAATACCTACTTGAAGGTATCAAGAGAGCTGGAAAGTAAAGCAAAGGGAAACAGAAGGAACAAGACAGGTAGGAACCAGGAGAAGGCAGCGGCTGTCCTGGAAAGGGAGGAATTACAGGATCATGCGATCTCAGAACTGGAAAACACTTCAACTCAACTAGTCCTATATCAGAACAGGAATCACCTTTACATCATTTCTGAGAAGTGGCCAACCAGCCTCTAACGAGGGGAAGCTCTCCACTGACCTTGGCAGCTCATTCCGCTTTTGGACAGCTCAAATTTGGAGGAAACTTTTATTCGTATTAGGTCAAAACCTGACTTTATAATTTCTACCCACTGTTTCTAGTTTTACTCTCCAGGAACAAAGAGAATAGGGTTACAGTGTCTTATCTTTCAGAAATAACTTACTACCTAATTTTTCTTTAATGTCTCTGAGGCTTCTTGAATTGTCTCTTTATCTCACCACTCACCCACAAATGAACCACAAAACCATTACGTCTGGAAATGTCAAAATTAACACAGTCTCTGGGCAGACTGAGAAAAATGGCTCATGCTAATAATTAGATTCTGGGAACCCAAAATAAGTCATGGAAAATAGCATACAATAATAAAAGAGTCATATCACTTAAGAGTCTCTATCACTTTAAAAACAGTTCAAATAAACGAGTAAATAAAAACCAGGTCTGGGGCTGAAGTTAATTTGGTTTCATAAAATGTTCCTTACATACCTGTTCATTCCCGCATCTCTCTTCCGTGTCTGTGTTGGCCACAATCCTGGATACCCTAAGAACTGTGGCCAGTTACTCTATCTTCTTCGGTGGGACCTAAGTAGATAGGGATTCTTCTTTATGTACAGTTCACAGCTTATTTTGATCTTTCCAAGCCTGTAACACACAAATTTAGGCATTTAATACTCTGTGAAGCTTGGGAAAATACCACAAACAAAACATACCTGTTATCCCACCTCTAGGGAAACATGAGAAATTATAGTCAGTATGAGTTTTATTCATGTAAATTCTGATATTCACCCTCCAAGCAAATGGCAAAAGAGTTCCTCCTTACAGAGTTCAAATGTACCCTCCCAGGTTGAAAAGATAAGCTCTCAAATGGTTCTTTATATCAGAAAAAGGACACCAAAAATGTTTTCCTTGTTCTCTTCCATTTAGATTAGTTACCTTCCGGGGTTTTTCTTTTTTCTTCCACTTTAAGTCAGTTCTTGTTTGTTTAAGAAAAAATCTATAGAAATACAGCTAGATCCTGCAGATATCCTATGCTATTCATATACTATCCCTAAACAACATTTCAACCATTTGCTTTACTTTCCTTTTCCACCAAACTTATTTTCACCAGGGCTGCCAGTAAATGATTTTTTCCTTGAAAGACCCTCTTTAATGAAAGGATTCTTAACCTGGGATCCGTTAACTAGATTTATAAAAATCACCATTTAGTAACTGCATTTCATGAATTTTTCTAACTCCAACCCTAGCACTCTATCCACTATACCACCTAGCAGCCCCTATATCTACTACTGGGGCACAGCAAGTAATTCAGGTAAAAAAAAAAAAAATTCAATGAACAAAAGCTTCTTCACAGAAAAGTGAAATGAAGAACTAAGTGCAAGATTTAATTCTCTAAGCAGTAATTTCCCAAGGAGATTTTGATTTATTTACATTATCTTTGTAATCACTTGATGTTTGGAGGTACCAGAAATGAATCAATGACAATAGGTGCATCATATACCTTTACACAGATCATGTTACTATTTGTGTTTACAATACTTCCAGCTTTGGAAATGGATCAATCTGCGTCACTCTAGAATTTGTCAGAAACAAACACTCAAATGTTAAGGATAATGATATATATTTTAAAATATCTCTCTCTGTGTCTCTGTCTCTCTCTAGTCTATAGCAGTGTCTGATACGTAGAAGCTACTTAATAAATGCTTTTAGGGGCTTATTGACAGGCATGAAATCACAGGATCATAAATTTTGAGTTGAAGAGACCTTAAAGGTACGCTAGGTCCAGTTTCCTCTTTTTTACAGATGAGAAATTAAAGTCCACATAAGTTGTGACTTACCCAAGGTGATATCACTCAGATAGTAAGTAGCAATGCCAGCATTTGAACCCAGGGTCCCTGATTTCAGGGAAGCTAGGTGGCACAATGGATAGAGCACCAAACCTGAAGTCAGGAAGACCCATTCAAATTTGACCTCAGACACTTACTGTGTGACCCTGGGTAAGTCACTTAACCTTGTTTGCCTCAGTTTCCTTATCTGTAAAATGAACTAGAAAATGAAATGGCAAACCACTCCAGTATCTTTGCTAAGAAAACCCTAAATGGGATCACAAAGAGTCAGACATGACTAAAACAAACAATAACAACTCCTGATTCTAGATCCATCACTCTTTCCCCTCCCCATCCTACCTTCCTTCATGTTTTGAGGTCTTAGAAAATTCCAGAACTGGTATCAGAGTCTGTAAGAAAGGCTTGGGCTTAAATCCTGCCTCTGAAACTTCATGGTTACAAGCCCCCACAGGTCACTTACCCTGTCAATGCTCTCAGACAACTCTCTAAAACTATTAACTGGAGAGCAGGTACAGAGCAGCACTGGCAGAGGTAGTCTCCTCCTACACCAATTAAGTAATAGTTCTGATCAAAAAGAATTCAAAGAAATTTTGGGGAATATAGAGGAAATAAATGACCCCTAAAAAAATAACACATCAGCTGATGCCTTCACGAAAAAGCTGAATTAAAATGGTTCTCACCCTCAGATACTTAAAATAATGAAACAATTTTAAGAAATACTCTTAGAATGTAAGGCACATATAGCTCTATTTTAGGTCAATAAAATCACACCCATCTTTAACATGGTCTTGGGGTGATGCCAACGGTTCAGATAAGTAATTGGCCCACAGTTACACAGCTAGGAAATGTCAGAGGAGAAATCTGAACTCAGGGATTCCAGGCTGCAACTCTAACATGGTATTAACATGACTCACTTCTGCTTAGGTAAATATTTTAAAACCAGATGGAAAAAAGACCCACTGTCCTGACTGATGCTATCTACAAGTTGTGATTTAATAACTGTTACAACTTCTCACTTTTCTACAGCACTGACATTTTAGTAGCAACCTGTATGTACAGTAACTAATTTAGTTCATTGCTTTTGTTGAAAACTGGTGGTGTCGCTTTAAAGTAGTTGTGTTCCTAAGAGTGAGGCTAATTAGTTTTAGGTTTCAATTAAATTTCTCAACAAAGTACAATTTTTCTGGGGAATGGTTAAGCATTCCTGACCTTGAGACGGTTAAATTATCAAGTTTAGATCTAGTTTCCCCATTGGGAAAAGCTAAATCAATATAATTACTTTGTCATAATTCATTAGAAGCTCCATTGCCTTGGCAACAATTATTTGTTCAACAAATATTTACTGAGCATGTATCATATGCAAAGCACCAGAGGGCACGCAAAGATGAATGAACTTCTAGGACCATCAGCCAGTCTATGAGCCATGAAAAGAAAATTAGAAACGAAAACTTCTGAATAAAGGCAAGCATAAAAGTCAAGAACTGCCAGTTAACTTGGTGGTGTCCTTTTGGATTAACTCAACAGTGACAACACTAGCTAGAAGCCTGTTCCACTTAGATCCTTAAGTGCTTCCCTGTCACTTTTACTATGTATAATATTCATCAGTGGTAAAGATTTATTAGAATATCTTCTATGTTCAAGAACTATGCAAAGGAATAAATTATACCTGGAATCCCACTCTCGATAGAGCTTGCTTCTATCCAAAAATTCTCACAAGAGGTTTTTAAAAACAATTAACTTGACAGTCATCTCCATCCATGTTAACTGTGGCAATAGGAGTAGTGAAGGGGATGGTTATGTTCCTTTTGGTTCAATTCAATTCAATTAAATAATCTGACAAACACTTATTATTAATTACCCACCCAAAACTACAAGGCTTTAAATTTATCCTACTCAATTTCTGCTTATTATCTTTGGCTCAACATTCTTTTTGTTTTGGTTTTTGTTTCATGAACCCTTTTGGGAGTCTGGGGCAGAAAAATGTTTTTAAATACAAATAGTAAATAGCATTATAAAAGAAACCAATTATATTGAAATATAGTTAGCCAACTAAAAAAAACAAACAAGTTCATGGACATCAGATTAAAAATCCAGGTTCTAATTCACCAATATTTTTTTGGATCCTGACTCACACATTGCATTAGCCTTCTTCCCTCCCAGCTTTAGGCCATTTATAAATTCAACAAGGTATGCTTTGTCTAGGACATCTGTAAAAAAAGGTTAAGTGAAAAGGGCTCAAGGACTGATCACTTAGTCACCGTATGAAAGACTTCCTTCCAAGTCTACATCAAATAATTATTGATTACTCTTTGAGGACAGTCATTCAATCATTTGGGGGAATCCATCTAACTTTGGTATTGTATGTACTATATTGCTCCTACTTGTCCACAAGAAAAACCTGAGAAACTGTCAAAAATTTTGCTAACATCTAGCTAACCTGTGGCCTTTTTTTAAAGGTCTGGGTTCAAATAAACAGGGTTTGAAATTAAGGGCTGTTTGCTAAATAGCTCTTTTGCTTATGCTCCCACCGGAAATTTCCCCTGGAAGCACAGGAACTTATTAGGCCAAGACTGGGTCTTCACTAAACAGACAAGTCAATCAATCAATGAATAATGAATGAATAAAAAATTCACTGTAATTCAATTTAATTAACTTTTACTGAGTGTCTATTCTGTGTGTCAGGCACTGTACTGGGTGCTGGGAATACAAAGCAAAAAGGAAACATAAATGCCCACAAAAATACAAAGTGATTTCACAGGAGGAAGAGCACAATTGAGGAGTTTGGAAAATTCCTCTTGTAGGATGCTCTGAAGGAATCTTGGTATCCAGTGAAGCTGAGGTGGGGAGGGAAAGTGAGGGACAAAGGTACAGATGGAGGGGGAAGACAGAAAGGAAAACAGCCCTTACTTCCTACCCCAAATGAACAAGGCATGAGCTACAGAGCATGTTCTATTTAACCCAAAAAACGCTGCAAAAGACTTCTACCTGAATCTGTAAACAGCTGTGGTAATTTCTCCCTCCTATTCAGTGGATTTCTGCTTTCCCTAGGGACCTATCATGATCTCTAGATTTAAAGTGAAGCCCTAAATATGAATCCCTCTGCAAGCAGAAAGGATTTGGAGTATTCAGGGAATCAAGTCTTTCTTCCCCAAGAAGTCAGGTTCATTACTGTTCAGTCGTTTTCAGTTGTGTCTGACTTTGTGACCCCTTTTGGGGTTTTGCTGGTAAAGATCCTGGTATGGTTTGCCATGTACTTCTCCAGCTTATTTTACTGATGAGGAAACTGAGGCAAATACAATTAACTGGCTTGCCCAGGATCATCCAGCTAGGTTTGAACCCAGTTTTCCTGACTCTAGATCCAGCATTCTATTCACTGTGCTACCAGCTTGCTGCCCTGCAAGTCAGGATATCTAGATTCAAATCCTGTCTCAGACCCCAGTCTGACTGCCTCAGTTTCCTCATCTTTAATGAAGGGGTTGGACTCCATAAGTAAAGAAAGACCCCTTCTTGCTCTGGATTTCTGATCCTATGGTTCCTTTGAGAGAGACTTTGAAGGTTTTGTCATGATAATATTTCATTTATTTTCAGCAGTGAGTGTCAATCTCATCCTGTGCATTGTTCTGTCACCTAAAGTATTTCCTCCTGTGATGAATGACCAAAAACAGGTTACAAGGGCAGAAACAAAGTAGAAAGGCAGAAAAAATTATATTTTGTCCTCCTTGTAACTGGCAAGGGAAATGTCAGAGTAAATATGGTAGATTCAAGAAAACATATACTTAGGATAGGTTCTTATTCATTGTTTAAAATGGATAACTTTCAAAAAAGAACAAACTTTTTTGCTGCTAAATTGAGGAATACCTATAAAATCTGGCACTTACTTTGAAAAATTGGAAATTTCCCTAATTCCATTCCTGTTAGTAAATACTTACTGAATATTGAACTCTACAGTATTTTAAGAAATAATAACCACAGTGTCTTCTTCTTAGATAGAAGTAAAATACCAACTTCCCAAGTGTAAATTGGAGGAGGCATGGCTAGACAGCAGTTCATTTGGAAAAAATAAACTTCAAGGTTTGGTGGGCAGCAAGGTCAACCTGAGTCAATGGTTATGATATGGTAGTCAGAAAAGTCAAGACCACCATTATACCACAGAATGTTCAGGAATAAGGAAGTGACAGGCCCACAGCACTCTGTCCTACTCAAACCCCATCTAGAGTTCAGTTACAGGGAATAAATTTTAGGAAGCATATTTACAAACTGGAGAGCATCCAAAGAGTACAACCAAGATGTTAAAGTGTTGAATTTATGCCATATATGGATTGACCAAATGAAGTGAATCATCTGTCCTTAGAAGGGAAGACTTGGCAGGTGATGGAGCAACAATGGGATATGATAGCTGCTGCCTACAAGTATTGGAAAGGTTGCCATGGGGAAAAGGGATCAGACTTTTTCTGCTCAGTCCACTAGTGTTAGTTCTTTGAGAGTAGGGACTGTTTCTTCATATCTTTCTGTATATCTCTAGTACTTAGCACAATACTTGGCACCCAGAAGGCACTTACATTTACTGACTAACTGCTTGACCCCAAAGTACAGAACTGAAGGCAAAGACAAAGACTGAAAAGGGGTCAATTTAGCTTTGATATAAGGAAAAGTTTCCCAACAATTGTATCTCTTCAAAAATTCAATAGGTTGCTTCAGGAAGTGCTAGTACGTTCCCAGTCACTGAAGGTCTTCAAGTAAAAGCTCACTGACCTCTTGTCAGGAAATGTTGTAGACCAGTGGTGTCAAACTCAAATAGAAATGAGGTCCACTAAATCATACATAAAGATTCTCCTGAGACATATATTGATTTAGAAACAACACATGTTTATTGATATATAGATAAAGAGATTATGACTATCTTTATGACCTTGGGTAAGGTATTTACCCTGTTTGCCTCAGTTTCCTCTTCTGTAAAATGGGCTGCAGAAGGAAATGGCAAGCTATTTCAATATCTTTGCAAGAAAGCCCCAAAGGGGGTCACAAAGAGTCAGACATGACTAAAATTAAAGAACAACGATGATTACACATCAATACGTTAAAATCGGATAAAAACTACATTTTAATCTAGATCAGACTGCCTCAACAGAGATGTGTGTTCCTTGAGTACGACATGTGTTGCAGAAGGCATTTTGTTCTTTCTCATGGACTTGCCTGATGATCCATGATCTCAAGGAGCTCACAATTCCAGGTGTCCAGTAGAGTAACAATACTTCTCTACTCTGGGAAGTCAAACCAGACTCAATCTCAGGAAATATCTTTCTAGTAACCTCGGTGTGTATGGTTTGTATTCACTTCCGTCCCCCTCATCTCTCTCTTCTTTCTCTTTTTGCCTCTCATTTTCCCTCTCCCTCCTCCCCTCCTCTCTCTGTCATCTAGATTCAGCTCATTTTTTAGGATATTCAGTTCACCTACAAGAAATCAAGGCTATCAATAGATATTTGAACATAATGTACATTTATGACAAACCATATAAGAAATTATTCATCTCTTGAGCCCATTAGTGAAAAAAATGATATTTCCTTCCTCCCTTCCCACAAGAGTTTTTCCCCATCTCTGTATAAACACATTTAAAATACCAATGGGGAAGTCCCAGTAGCTTGAGTGAAACTGGAATTTAGGTGAAGGAATCATTTGCATAGGTCTCTGCTCTAACCCTGCATTCCTGCTTCTGTATAGCACAGTACACCCAGATTATTGTGGCTCCCATGCTCTATGTGGTCCAGGTTCTCACTGCTCTGACAGTCTATGGTGGTGACTGTTGCTGCTGCTGCTGCTAGAGCCATATTCCTGATCACAGGCTTCACTTCTTGAGTGAAGTGGCATCATCATGTTTGTGGCTTGTCTTCCCTCTCCCATCAGTTCCTGCTCTCCTGCCTAGGATCCAGAGGAATTTTAGAAAATCTTTCCCCATCCTTACATGTCCCAAATGAGAACTCCTAATAAATTCCCAAGTGCTTAAATGTGAACAATGAGTCTTTTTAAAAGATCATGATAGTCCCTATTTTAGAGCCTCTACTATCTTTTAGAACAGCTGATCATTCTAAGAATATATTTCTAACTGGTAATATCCAATATTGTTTCTGATTTTATTTACTCAAGTAAATAAGTTAAAGTTGAAATAAAGAAATGACAAAGAAAATGTCAACTCAAACAAAAAATAGCATTTCTGAAACAGATGGCCCATGCACACAAAATAAACAATGGGATATCCTTTTCCTAAGTTGCTGCCAGTAACTATGTGAACTTCCAGACTTTGCATGAACCCTTGACTTACCGGGCATATGCTTGTAGAGACATACTAATGTAACAATCACAAATGACCAGAAGTTAATAAGACCTGCCATCTAGAAGTGGTTTCTATAATTCTACCCAGTAGATCATCACAAGGCTACCTCTTATAAAAGTTGGTTTTGAAGGACATTAGAACTTGTAGACCAGGAAAGACTTAGAAACCAGGAATAAGAAGGTGATAGTTTCACGTGCTCTGATCAGATGACATTCGCAAGATTTTGTTTTGAACCACAGTTCAAGAATAACATTGACAACTGTTAAGGCTACCAGAAAAGGTGATATGGATGATAAAGGATCTAGAATTAATATAATATGAAAACCATTTAAAGGAGGTAGGCATATATAACAAATAGCAAGGACCCTGGCATACACAGGAGGGCCTGCTATACAGGTTCTTAGATCTGCTTTTCTAAAAGGAAAGCAACTTTTGAGGGGTCAGCAATCTAATCAAGCACATATATCATTCACTTAGTTCAGGGGGAAAAGTAAGCACCCTGAACTTCAGAGATAATACAAACAGAGAAATAAAGACCAACAGACAGGGCTTCCAACTATCTGACCATAAGCAATACATAGACCACAGATCAACAGACAAATCCAATTGTCTGATCATTACATACAAACATAGTTAATTAACCAGACAGAGAAGCACCAACATCTGGGCTTTCAAAGCTGGGGGGCTCCTTAGCAGCTACCCAGAGTCTCCTCTGGCCAAACAACCACTTCCAATGAGTAAGCCCCAAAATAAAACCTTACCCCAGGGTATATATACACTTTTCACAGTCAGAGGGCATCATGACACTTGAGAACCAGTGCCTCATTAGATATTAACAAAAGGTGTGAGCTTTCCTACAAAACAAATCTCTTCTAATCAAGCTTCCCTTAATGGGTAGGCCCATTAACAGATAGGGAAGGTATTTAACTCTCATTAACATGATTAACATTACAATAACCTGTAGAAGATTTAGGGAAGTCATGAAGCTCTTTTCAAGTATTTGAAGGACAATCACATAGAAGATTTGCTCGTGTGTCCCCAAAGGGCAGGAATGGGAGCAATAGGAAAATGTTGCAAAGAGGCCAAACCACCTCCCTTACCCTCTGCCTAACAATTAGAGATCTATCTAAAAGTAGAGTGGGCATCCTTGGGATGTGGTGGGTTCCTTCTCACTTGAAGTCTCTAAGCAAAGGTGAGATGGCCAGTAGTCAGATAAATTTACGGAGAACTTTTTCTTTTTTAAAGAAAAGATATGGGTTCTACTACCTGGTCTCTAAGATCTCTTCAATTTCATTATTTGGAAATTCCAGAATTTCTGAAATTCTATAATTCTGAAATATGTGTTCTTTGATAACAACGTTGAGTAGAATACGGCTAAAGTTAAAAAAAAGAGAGAGAGAGGGAGATCCATGAGGATAGGGAGGAATGATGATTAATGGTGGTGGTGGTGGTGGTGGTGGCAGTGGAACTGATGACAATGATGACACTTCAATGGAGCCATGATCTCATCAACAGTAGTATTCCTTCCAATGATGCTGATAGCAACATACATGTAGGTGGATACTTGGGTAGTATTTCGACTATTCGTCTTCTATGACAAATCCTTCCTGATCACCCTGTATGCTAGTGTTTTCCCTCTGTCTTCTTGTATATACTTCATTTGTATATAGTTGTTCGCATATTGTCTTAGATATGCATTAGACTGTGAGCTCCCTGACAGCAGGAATTGTTTCTTTTTTGTCTTTGTATTCCCAGCAATAAGCATAGTGCCTGGCATGTAGTAAGTGCTTAATACATGTTTGTTCATGGATTGACTCATTTTTGATGAGAGAAACATAATATTAACTCAATCCACTGACTTTTGGATTTCCCATAAAAAATTCACCAATTGTGGTATCACACATAACATCACTAGGACAATATCAGTCTTTAAAGAGAGCTGATAATCATCTTTACTATAGAGTGCTGGGCCTGGAATCAAGAAGATTCACCTCATCAGTGTTTGTTTCCAAGAATGAAGAGGGAAAGAAAAACCTTCAAATAATTTCACAAGAACTTCTAAACCAAATTAACATATACACATATTCCTGCTATGCTGACATATAACTAAGCTTTTTAATCTATCCTTACCATTAAATAATATTTTAAAGTCACCATCCAAAGAAGTTTTTACTTTGAAAAATAAGAAAACTGCAAAGAACTGTTGATTTTCATTTTCTCATCAATGCATGAATTATCTGGAATAGAAATATAAGTTTTGAAGAACTTTGAAAAAATATTACGTTCAGGAATTATTCAAGTCCCAAAAGTCAGGTCAAATTTGTAAAACCCACTGTATCAACAAGAACACTGAGGCATAGGCAAATTAAAAGGCACATAAAAAATTAAAAGGTTCTCAATACAAAACTGAGTCAGTGGTAAGACCTTGCTTAGTAACTCAAAAGCTTTAAAGATTTCAATTTTCATTAGACAGCAAATCTTATTCAAAGATTTCAGCCACAGATCAGTAATATTTCTCTTTTGAGCAGTATGACAGTGGGGGTAGGTGCTTGTTATTGAGAGCAGATCGGAGGGGAAATGAGGAAAATGAAATCAGGGACTGGGTATTGGGCCAATCCCAGTTGAAATGCATGGCAGACAGCCCCATGAATTAATCCTGGCACTCTGGCACCCTTTCTCAGTCAGATGCTTTTATACTTTACAAAAAGTGCCTGGGTGGTTTCTGCTTATGCCCAAGAAATTTAACAGCCATTGAGGCTACTTTATTTTATTATTGCCAAGAATGCTAATTGGGCTTGTTTGCCCACAATGCAACAAATTTTGAGAGCTAGTCTAAGGGCCCCATTACTCCACCTTGGTAATGACTGCATTGCCCTACTTACTGTGTTGTTAACAGCCTTCAGGGACAAAGTAAACATTCAGCTGTCTCCAGTACTATGTCACATCATTTTCTTTTGCCAAAAAAAAGAGATACATAAATCTTTGCAACTGACAATAATGATGAGCACCAAAAAGTAACTTGGGTCTATTCCAGTAAAAGTTACTTTGCAAGCTAAACTGAGAGTGAAACTCAATTCCCCTTCTCCAAGGGGATACGGTGTCTCATTTCTCCACATGAAAACCATTCTCCGCAGAAACTACACCAAAGGAGACTTAAAGAGCAAAAGCAGTAATACTTTGAAATAAGGTTCAAAGTATTCATTTTGTAGGTAAATAAAATGAAACCTATTTTTTCAAGTTGGGAGGGGGAAGTTTTTCCTTCTACCTTGATCAAGCCCTGATTTACTAGAAGTGCATCCTGGAAAAGGCTTGTCTTTCTTTTCCTCAGGATCTTATAGGGGAATACACCTCGTACCGTGGTAGACTTCATCTAAGTCTTTTAACATTTTGTGGGTTCCAATGTAGATTGAGCTATCATATTTTATGATTTATTAATTCCCCATACTCTTTTTAAAAATCTCTCATGTATAACTATTCATATAAATCCCTCTTAGAGGGAGCATGATACAGTGAAGAGAACTGTGAAATCAGGAACACCCAGGTGACAAACCTGCCTCTAGCTATGTGACAGGTTCTCTAAATCTCAGTTTTCTCACCACTGAAATAGAGACAATAATATTTATGCTACCTACTTACAGGATCACTGTGAGATTCAACTGAGATAATGTATCAAAGGGCTTTTTGCAAACCTTGGGGCACCATACAAATGTCTTTTATTATTTGAAATTATATTTTCCCGATTCTTCCATTTTTTCTAACACATTTAATATGCCATCCCTACTATGGTCTTGCTAAATGCCATGCCATGCCAATACTTCCAATAACTAATCTACTTGAGATGGGGCCAAAACCAGAAGTATAGTAATACTGAATTCCACATCACAGTGGGTTACAGTCAATGAAGCTACAATTAGAGACTAAAAACTGATCCCCCTAAGATGTCCTGTGACCTTGGCTCACTTTGTTGACTCTGAACTAAGAGATCTACCCCAGCATGCTTATTTCACATGGATTCTGAGAATTTAACTGTTATCAACGAAGACATGACAAACATAATGTCACCTTTATTCTCACAGCATTCATAAGAGGAAGGAAGGCACAGATTTTAAAATTCATCCTGCTCAGAAGAAGAAACTGAGGTGAGGGCCCCCCACTCCTCCTCACCAAATCCAGCTTCCAGGCTAGTTACCAAAGCCATTATTCAAGGAATCCGCTCTTAAAGAGAAGGGGCTAGACATCTACACCAACTGCCCACCAAGTGCCACTGACAGGATAGGCAAGCTAGCCTGGCTGAAGCAGCAGTGGCAAAAGATACATACACATACACACATACACACACACACACACACACACACACACACGCATGCATGCATGCACACACACAGAAAGTGACATGTTCTGGGCAAGTCAAACCATTATCATCATGTGATCTATCATCTCCCTCACCAAACCTGATGAAGAAAATCATCCCAGGATCCTGAATTCCAAAGCCCCAATAATAGCAAGACCCCCTAGATCATGCTTCTATCCCATCTCCCAAATCCATCATTCAGAGAATCAAACCTATGGAGATGTGACCTGGCAACTGTTTCTGTAGGGGCTACAACCCCTTCCTTCTATAGAAAACTGGGAAAAGAAAGTTTCTGCCACCAAAGTATTTGGCACCATCAAATGGTTCAAATTGGTATGCTATTATCAATGGAAATAACATTAATGAAGATTCATTAGCATCTGCTCTGCTGCCACAATCTAGGGACCATGAGGCTTTTTCATTTTTTTGCATAAGCTAAAACCTCCTGTATATGTTTATGTCAGTAAGCATCCCAATATATACAGGGGGGCCTGCTACCACAGGTTCTTAGATCTGCATTCATAAAAGGAAAGGCAATTTTTGAGGGATTAACAATCACTTTAATTAAGCAGATGTATCAATCCTTTAATCAAGCACATATATCATTCACCTAGTACAGGGGAGTCAACACCCTGAACTTCAAAGAAAATACAGAGAAATGAAAAGTCAACAGACATGGTTTCTTCTGCCCGAATTCAACAAACAGTTGGGTCTCAACTGCCTGACCCTATGGTTACTAGAATTACTAGAGAGGGAAGCATGACATCTGGATTCTCAAGGCCAGGGGTCTCCTTAAGCAACTTCCCAGAGTCCTCATCTGGCCAAACAAACATTTCCAGTCAGTAAGCCCCCAAATAAAACTGCAGAGTCTTTATACACTTTTTAGAGCCAGAGGGCATCACATCACTTGAGAACCACTGCCTCATTAACAAAAGGCTTGAACCTTCTTACAAATCTTCCCAGGCCTGACAATAAGTGGGAAAGATCCTCCTCAGTCACATTCAAATAGAGGCATTATACTTCTTGATTACATCAAAACAAAAAGCAAAGGATTGTATTTTACTTGCCATTACAGTGTTATGTCCTCATACCAGAATGTAAGCTTCTTAAGAGAAGGAACTGTATTTTTTTACATTTTATTCTTCACTGCTTAGTACATATTAAATGCTTAATAAGTGCTTTTTCACTGATTAATTGATTTAATCATTAACAGATTAGTACAAGGTCATATAAATTAAGGCTAGGATAAAACAGGTCTGACTCATAATCAGTATTTTGTGTGTCAGATTAATTTCATAATTTATAAATTAAATATTCTGCAGTATGAATGCAAATACTCATAAACACACACGAATTGCTACTCTATCAAAGTCTGAAGAAACTGAGAAAATATTTGAGTGTTTGACCTATTGTGACCCATCTTTCATTATTACTCTCTTTCAAAAAAAGGAAATAGATCTGATTTTGTATAAAATATTAACATCACCCTATTTCTTTAAAATAATATGTCTTCCTACTAGAATTTAGACTGTAGTGGTAGAAATTTGTTTTTATTTCTTTGCTGATTAAAGAAATACAATTTTATGAAATAAGTACTTATTTCCTCAGTCAATCTGAGGGTTGATTTGTTCTATAATTTTGGTGAATGGGTTGACCCATGAATAATATAGTTGGGAATAGCTGCAGGCTACTTGAATTAAAATGATGCATGAGTTATTCCTTTCTGCACAATTATGTCTTTTAGAGAAGATATTTTTCTTGGTGATAAAATAACTTGTACAACAGCTATATGAATTTATGTATGTGCATATACATAGAAGAAAAGGTCATGCTCTCACAGAGTACATACAGGGCATTCATTCAAGAGTTGCTTCCATTGTAGCTGAGTTAAACAAGAATGTGAGAAGGAAAGATACATTCAAAAATAAGGATCAAAAAAAATAAGGATATAGCAAATACTGGCGGGGGGAGGGATCATTTGTTAATGGGTCTCAGGAGTTATGCAGTTGAGGGAGTGATCAGTGTAGCCTAACCCTTAAAATTCCTTATAAAATATTTTTAAATTCTTTATAAAAGTTCCATTCCTCCAGATATTCTTACTTGTGGACAACTTTATGCTGAATGGATCAAGTACCAGATTTTACAGGTCAAAGAGGAAGATCTACGACCATTTTAAAGAGAGTGGCCACCAAATAATTTCACAGTTAGGGAGATACACTGAAAGTGTTACAAAAAATAAACAAAAAAGAGCTACTTGTTCAAAAATTGTCATGGTGGCATTATCTCTAACTGGAAAAAAAAAACCTTTAAATATCTAACAGTGGAGAGATAGCTTTAAAAAAAACCCCTTTGGTGGCAGGAACTTTCTTTTCCCAGTTTTCAACAGAATAGTAGGGTATGTAGCACCTACAGAAGCAGTTGCCAGGTCACATCTCCATTAACACAACAGAATATTATAATGAAATGATGACTTCTAAGTATGAGGAATACAAGGAAACATGGAAACAATTTTATCAAATGCTGCAAAATTAAAAATAATCAGTCAGAAGAATTGAGTATATATTAGCTATAAGAGGATAAGTGAATATGAATTGAATGGATAAAGAATCCTGATGAACTGAGGGACTGATGGACAAATTATGATACTTTATCTATTGAAAAATAATTTTAAGTCCATTACTTACTAAGTAAGCTTACTTGGTTGCATTGATGTTCAATGTTCACTTTTTAATAAACCTTTTAACTTACATATTTTAAAAATAAAATTAGTCTAAAATCTGTGCTGGAAAAAATGAGTGAAAATTCTAATTACCAGATTGAACTATGTTGTGCAGTTGGATGAGAAGTTCATTGAGGTAGTCCATCAGTAAATATGTTTAGGAAAGCCATTGTAAATGTATAATGATCTGGGGAGAAACTGAAAAGTGATGGACAACCTGCATTTGTGAAACTATGGTTTTTCAAGTTCTCATACTGTACCATGACCCCCCAATTCATCCTTTAAACAGCAATATATCCCTAGTGACTACTGCATGGTTATGTATCATGGAACATCATAATCACCAAAGGGCAATGGAGAGCCATATGGTGTGTGAAAGTAGGCAAGTCTATTTCCAGTGATGGGTGACTTATGTGTAAATGGAGGACAGGATATCTTCCAGGAGATATACAAAAATTAAAAAAGAAGGTAGACCAGAAATCTGGTGAGAGCAAAGGATAACAAATGGACATCCTGAATACATACTGGTACTCATGTAAGAAAAATCCTGCAGAAGGTTTTTCACACATTGAATAGATGCATTAGAGAGGACCTATGGAAAGACAGACAAGAATCACACATGATTAGAAGGCATGAATGGATTGCAATCTGCTTCACTGGATGAAATAATGGATCCATTCATGTATTGAAGTATAGAGTACATATGCTCATCCATTCTATGGCGCAAAAAGGTCAAACTGATTTCTCTTATTTCTTAATTTCTAATTTATGTTCTTTTTTATCTAATTTCTATTGCTTTTATGTTGTAATAACCTCCAAATTACAAGAGGTAGAAAAACTATATATCCCTTGATATAGCTTGATTTGGTATACGCAGACTTTATTTTCATCATACTGATATGCTCAAATTAAAAGAGGCAGAAAAACTATTTATATATCCCTTGATATAGCTTGACTTGGTATGTACAGACTTTATTTTCATCATACAGCTATGCTCAAAATCTGAACTCAGCTACAATCACGTCTCATACAGCTTGTGGTTTAAAGAGATACTAAATGCCAGGATGAACTCATCCAACAGCTCATTAAGTTATTAATTGTTCCTTTAGTCTATTAGTTTTATAAGGAATACTTCTGATTAGAATAATGTAATTCCTTTGTAGGAAAGAGTTCTAGTAAATAGTGTTAATAAGCAGTATGGTGAAATGGAAAAAGAAACAGACTAGTAGTTAGATGACCTGGTTTCTAATCTTTATTCTATCAACTGTGTGATCTTTGGCAACTCATTTAATTGCTCCAAGTCTAAAATTTCCTCAGGTGTAATAAAAGAAGGCCTCTTTGCTGGATATGCCGTTTCATAAATGGCTAAAGTGCTACTAGACTGCTCTTAACAGGAAGAGGCATTCTAGTGATGGCACCCTGGTAAGCTGGGATCAAAATGGCCAGGAGGTAGCCCTGAAAAGGTAGAAACCCTACGGAGGCCAATAGCAGAGGTCCAGTAGGTGCCAGAATTAAGTACAGCTCAAGAGAGAAAGAAGATGGCAAAGACACCATTGCCCATCTGTGTGGGGCAACTACACCACATGTTTTCCCTACTTATTTGACCCCAACATATGGTCTCTGTGCAGGTCCAGTCTTTCCACTGATGGCGTATCTTGTTAGAAAGTACACCTAAATTTTATGCTGCCTTTTTTTTTTTAAACTATACTACTGCATTAAATGCTTAAAAAAATTGCACCTTCTGATGGACTAGTAAAAGTAAACACATTGGAGACCTTATGAACTATGTTTCAAGTGGATCTAGAGAAATCTAGCCTGAACCTAGGGAAGTTTTTATGACGGGGGACCATGTACAATAGAGAGCCTCTGAATCTACAATAATAGTAACTCCCATTTATAACACACTTTTAAGTTTTGCAAAGTGCTTTCCTCACACCAACTCTGTGCTGTGTATGATAAATATTATCATCTATGTTTTACAGCAGAGAAAACTAAAGTTGAGAAAAATAAAATGTCTTGTCTATGACTATACTCCACATAAGTGTGTGCAGTGAGATTTGAATGTAGGTCTCTTCATTTCAAGTTCAACTCTCTATCATCAATCAATACGTATTTATTAAGCACCTTTTATGTGCCAAGGATTGTACTAGTCACTGGGAGACAATTATTAAGAATGAGACAATCCCTACTTAACATTCTAATAGAGGAAATGAGTACATATATAAATATGGAAAATACAAATATAAAGGGAATAAATATACATAAGTGATAACCAATATTTTGGGAGGGGCATCAGGAAAGGATTCATATAGGCAACAGTATTTTCAATGCATCTTAACAAAAAAGAGGGACTCTATGAGGTGGAGTTGAGAAGATGATGCATTCTAGGAACATGGGATGATCACTGTAAAAGTAATGAATTGGAGGATGGAATGTCACATGTACAGAGTAGAGAGAAGTCCAGTTTGGCTATATCAGAGAGTGTGGAAAGTATAATAACATCCAGTGATCCTGGAGTGATAGGTTGGGGCCACTCTGTTTGGGGCTTTCAAAACTAAGCAGATAGGTTTATATTTAATCCTAGAGTCAACAGCAATCCACTGAATTGACTAAAGAGAAAGAATAGCATGGTCATATTTGCACTTAAGGAAAATTACTTTGGCAGCAATATGTAGGATCCACTGGAGGAGTCAGGGACAGCGAAATTTGGAGATCATTACAATGATCTAGATTAGAGGTGCTGAGAGGCTGAATCAAGTTGAGAGCAGTAAGAGTGGAGAAAAGGGGTCAGATTCAAGTAATGTTGTGACGTTACACGTGGTAAGAATTAACACCTAATTGGATATGTGATATGAGGGAGAAGGAAGAATCCAGGATAATACTGAAGTTACAAACCAGGAAGACTGAAAAGATAGTGATAACTTTCACAGAAACAATGCTCTAACTTAAAGGGTTGCAAAAAAAAGCGGGTTGTAAAAAAAGCTAAAGGGATATCTGAATGTAATGGAATACTATTGTGCTGTAAGAAATGATGAGAAGGCAGACTTCAGAAAAACCTGGAAAGACTTATGGGAACTGATGCTGAGTGAAGAGAACAGATCCAGGAGAACATGTGCCACATTGTGCGATGATTAATTTTGGTAGACTTGGCTCTTCACAGCAATGCAAGGTTCTAAGACCACCCCAAAAGACTCATCATGGAAAAATGCTATCCATCCAGTGAAAGAACTACAGAGTCTGAATGCAGATCGAAGTAAATTATTTACTCTCTTTCTTTGTTTTGTTTCTTCTTTCTCGTGGTTCATTCCATTGGTTATAATTTTTTACAACATGGCTAATTTGAAAATATGTTTGATATGAATGTATATGTAGAGCCTATAGTAGATCGCATGCTATCTTGGGGAAGGGGAGTGATGGGAACAGGAGAAAATTTAAAACCCCAAGGTTGTGGAAATGAATGTTATAAACTAAAAATAAATAAAATTTTAAAAACTATATAAAAAAGCTAAAGGAAATGAGACTATTTAACTTGGATGAGAGAAAACTGAAAAGAAAACCAGTAATAACTTCAAATATGTGATTATTATGTATACCTACTACTGGTAATATGTAATTATCCATTTCCACTGGAGGCAAGAAAGAAATATGCTGTCTCTCCAACTAAATACAAACCACAGGGTAGCTGGGAGGATATAGAGCCCAAGGGACACGAAAAAGATTCTGTGGGGAGATTTGGCCTATTGTTTTGGGGAAAATATAGAAGTAATCAAAAAGTAAATAGATAAGGGAGATCTGAATATCTCTGACTTTAACTCTAGTGGCTTTTAGTCAGGGAGGATAAGAGTTGAATCACTAGAAACAGGGTCAAATGGTTAGCGTGACCCCAAAAATCAAGACACTTGGTTTGACAACTGAAATTTATTCCTTCTGCAAAGCCTCATTTATTTTAAATTTTTATTCTGAAGTTAATTTCTATAACAGTAGAATAGAAAAAAAGATGACTGTATTTGAAAGTGTAAATCTATTATGTACAACTTACTATTCCCTTTTAAATATATAGTAATCATGTAACTTTTTTCTTTGCCTTTCCTCCCGAGAGGTGGCTACCATTAGATACAAATACAAATACATACACACACACACACACACACACACACACACACATATATATGTATATATATGCAAAATAATTCTATATATACTTCCACTTATCAGTTCTTTCTCTGAATGCATATAGTATCTTTCTTCATAAGTTAATTCTGGTATTTATAAAAGTCAAAATTACTTGGATGCTCAAAGTTGTTCTTAATTTACTGTATATAACATTCTCTTAATTCTGCTCATTTCACTCTCCATTATTTTGTGCAAGTCTTTTCATGTTTTTCTAAGATCATGGAGCTCATAATTTCTTACAGCATAGTAATGTTCCATCACAATCACATACCACAACTTGTTCAGCCACTCCGCAATTGATGGGCATCCCTGCAATTTCCAGCTCTTTGCCACCACAAAGAGAGATGCTATATTTTAGAACATATATATTCTTCTCCTTCTTCTGTGATCATCTTTGGAAACAGATCTAGTAGTGGTACTAGCAATGGCTTATTTAAAAAGTATGCTTACTTTTTTTGAAATTGGGACCATCCTCTAAAGCATGCACTGTCAACATAAATAGATATGGTAGAAAGAAGTCTTATGAAAATTGAGTGGAATGGATGGTGATTCAGTCCAATTCAGCTCAGTTCACTTCAGTTCCATTGTAAAGAATCTACTATAGTGTCTGGAACTATACTAAGCACTGGTGGGAAAAACAGAACCTGTCCTCAGGATATTTACATTATAAGATAAAAGTAATGGACAAATTATATTTTTGCCTTTTGTAACAAGCATGTTTCCCTCTTTTTCTCCCTCTCCTTCCTCTTCATTATTTCTCCTCTTCATCCAACCTTTCCCTTCTCCTTTATTTCTGTCACAAGCCTAACCTTTTAGGGATTCGTGTGTTTTATCTAAGTAATAAATAATTAGTAATTAGCTCCCCCTGTACATTTTTCCTGGCTGGCAGGAGAATATAAGTGAATGTATTTCCCTTGTAGCTGTGGTGGGAAATCTGTTTGCCTAAAAAAAACTACCATTTGGAAAGGGGCTTAGCAAGAGTTCCTTGGTGTGAACAGCATTTCTAAGGGCAGTAGGGACATGCTTCTCCTTCAGGGCTGGCTGACAGAGCTATTTAAACATCTTCCTTCCCATTCATAATTTTTTTTTTCCTTTCCTACATTCTTCCACTCTGTTTTTATCTCCAAAAAGACATGCTATGTAACAGTGTTGACTCCTCCAGTGGGTTTGCTGGATATAATCATCAAGATTTTTTTGGTTTTCATAGCTCCCTAGTGACTGAAAAAACTCTTAGGATTTTCAATTTCATAAACTGAATCAAGTGATATAGAGTAATGAGCTAACTAGCTATGTGACTTGGGCAAATTATTTTACTGGGTAGTCTCTCATTTTCTTCATCGATAGTGCTGGACTACCTTTAAGGGCTCTTTCAGGTTTATTACGATATGTTTCTAAGATTCTTCATTTTAGAATGAACAAAAAGGGATGTCCTCAAAGAGCAGACTGGCTAAAATATAAATTTCTCAAAACTGAACAGGTAGGATAAGTTCTCTTCTAGTGATAGAGCTTAATTAATAATAATAAGTAATGATATAATGTTTTGTAAGGTCTTTGGCTTGAACACGAACAAAAAAAATTCATCTATGAATCACATAAATCTGAGAAGAACCTAGCACTAGACAGACTTACTAGTCCTATGCACAATCTAGAAAAATTCATTTTACTGACTGTTTTGTTCCCAGTAATTATTTGAGTATATTGTGTAGCAGACAGAAGGTATGTCTTACCTCCAGGAAGACCTAGATTCAAGTCCTGCCTGTGGTACCTTCTGACTACTGGAACTTGGACAACTGTCCCAGGCAACTCTATGAGTACAAGTTACCGATGAGTTGCCAGGTGGCATGGAGGAAGGAATTCCCCAAACTGATGAAATTACAGGTACAGATCAAAAATAAAAAACAACTGTCCAATATGCATAGTGATTCTAATCCCATATAACCTTAGATTATTGTCCTTGATGTCAAGAAGATCTGGATTAAATCTTCCCTCTAACACTAGTTATGTGACCATGGTCAAGTTAACCCCTCTGATTGTAACCATAGTAAATGGAAGAAGTTCTTGCACCAGGGAGTCACAAGGTCTTTCTTCATGTACCTTATAATTTATTCCCCTTCACACACTCTCTGATCCAATGACACTGCCCTCCTTGTTTCTCCTCCATCTCCAGTTCTATGCACTCCCATGCCAGCAACCTCTCCTTCTCTATTGGTCTCTTGGCTTCCCTGGCTTCCTTCAAGTCTGAGTTCAAATTCTACTTTCTGCAAGGGGTGGGGGAGGCCTTTCCTGCTCTACCTTAATGCTACTGTTTTCTCTCTGATATCTCCAATCTATCCTGTACGTATATCTTGTTTTTGCATAGCTGTTTGCATTTAGTCTCCTCCCATTAGAGAATAAATTCCTCAAGGGCAGGGGCCATTTTTGCCTTTCTTGGTACCCCCCTGTGCTTATTATAGTACCTGGCATTTGGTGGTCACTTATTAATGCATGCTGACTTGACCTGAAGCCAAATCTTTCCACAAATCCTTCTCTATGTCCCATGGGCTCTATATCCTCCCAGCTCAGTGTCAGTGCTACTGACCCTTTTGGGCATTTTCTTTGGTTCATTTTCTTTTCTACCAGCTAACTGACTTTCTGCCATTGTTTAAAGGCAGTGTGGTATAGCAGATGGAACTCTGGACTTATCATCAGAAAAGACCTAGGTTCACCACCTCTGTCATTTACCAGATAAGTGACCATGGGTAAATCACTTCATTTCTTGGACTCCAAAAAGATCCTAATACTGTACTATCTACCTCACATGGCTACTTTGTGGTAATTACAACTTGAAAGGTCTCTATAAATGTGGCTGGCAGACTAAGCACTAAGTAAACATCAGTGAAAATACTTTATGGATCACTCTTCCACATTCTCCTCCAAGCAGCTCACTTGACTTAGGTGCTCAGTACTGACCAATGATCATAGGCTTCTCCTGGGATACCTAGCATATGGAGAGATGTTTTTAATCATTCAGGTCACTTAACAACACACAAAGATACAAAAATAACAATAGGCATTATTTATAGAGAAATACAGTAATACATAGTGAAGCTGGAGAAACACACACATATCCCCTCTATCCTCTCTAAATTTTCTAATGCAATAAATATTGCTATTTTTTAGCTGCTGATAAAAAAGAAATATTTGCAGGAACTGCCGAACAATTCTTTTACCAAACAAAATACCTTGTAAAAAATGGATACAATGTACAAGAATCCCCATGGCTTTTGTAATTCTGTTTAATAAGGGTGAGTAAATCATAGGCACCATGAGTATGCCTGCGCATTTCTACTTAACTTCTCTGACTGTACATCTCAACCATAAGAAACTGCCAAAGGTGTTCTACTACCTTTCGTGTTACCAAAGATCAAAAGCGTTTGTCTTTCATCTGTAACTCTCAACTTGGAAGAATTCAGGACAGGTAATTTTCAAGAATTTATCAGGACTCCTGACTCTGTCTTTGATTTGGTTTAGCCAATATACAATATTTAAAAGAACTACAAGACTCCTGGTAGAAGTTGCATATGTGCTCTTGAGAGCATTCCACTCAGTTAAACGTCCCCTCTGCTCCCTTTCTTCTCTGTAGCTGTAACACCAATAATAATGGTAGCTGTTATTTATATAGTACCTACTATGCGCCAGGTACTATGCTAAGCATTTTACAAATACTAACTCAACTGATCCTCACAACAATCCTAGGAGGTAGGTGCAATTATTATCCCCATTTTGCAGATGAGGAAACCGAGGCAAATAACTGTTAAGTGACTTGCCCCAAGTCACACAGCTAGTAAGTGTCTGAGCTTGGATTTGAATTCAAGTCTTCCTGACTCCAAGTCTGGCTTAGTTAGTCAGTCAAGTAGCACTTATTAAGCTCCTACTTTGTTCCTAGCACTGTGCTAACCACAGAGGATACAAAGAAAGGGAAAAAGGGAAAAGTAAAAAACAGGCCCTGCTCACAGTCTAATAGGGGAGACAGCAGGAAAACAACTATGAACAAACAAGAAATATATTTACGTGTGTACACATATACACACCAATATATACACAGACGTGTATACATATATGCATATATATATATATTCATATAAAAATAAAACTGGAGGTAATCTCAGAGAGAAGGCACTAACATTATGGAGGACTAGAAAAGCCTTCTTGCAGAAGATGGGGCTTTACTGAGACTTGAAGGAAGTCAAGGAAGCTAGGAGGTGAGATTGAAACCAGAACTCCAGGCATGGAGGACAGACAACCAGTGAAAACCAGAGAGATGGTGTGCCATGTTCAACAAACAAGCAAGGAGACTAGTGGCCATGAATCACGGAATATGTGGAAGGAATGAAGGAAGGTGTAAGAAGACTGGCAAGGTAAAAGGAAGTCAGGTTATGATGCCAGGAAGGTCTGGGTTTAAATCCCTCCTATGATACATGCTATGTGACTCAAGGTATATCAGCTGACGTCTAAGTGTTCTACGTAACTCTCTAAAATTGAGCAAAAGAAAAAAGTGCCAACTTAAATACCCTATATAAAAGACATCACAGATTCAGGTGACATACCTATTCCATAGTTCTGATGAGTCTTACTTAACAGAGTCTGAGAGTCTGGCTTCAAGGCCAGCTCTCTATACACTACTTCATTCTGTCTCTCATCAAATCTTTAGGTTACCTAAAATTTAAAATCATATCCAGATACATCATTTTTCATAAACTGTAAGGGATAATTAATATATAAGGTGAATTTTCAGTTGTCATAGATAATATAGTTCCTAAACTTGAGGAATGTCACAAATAAATAACAACTACAACAAAAGGAAGAGAAGAAAGAAAGTGTTTCCCCGTAGTGAAATTCTCATGTGTGTCGAGGTGGGTGGGGAACAATAGCCAATGAAAAGCTACATTAGGGGGCCACCACTCCTTGCTACTTCCCCTTCCCTGTCTGCTTCCCAGGGCTCAAATTCCAGGAAACACCCAGCTAGCAAATCTGTTGTTTCCTCTCATCTCCCCTGGTCAGTGACACAAGCTCACACTTCCACCCCTTACAAGAGAGAGATCACCGAATAGTCTCCTAGCCTTGTAGTCTGGACAAGTAGGTGGCTGTGAATATTATGTAATGTTATCTGCAAAAGAAAGAAAGAATCTCCTACCAAGAAGGCAAGAGAGGGGTTGAGAATTAGCCCAGGTGCCAATAAGTATCCCCAAATTATTTTAAAAGTACCAAATAACTAAAGGTAAGGCAGGGGGTGGGAGAGACAGGGGTACAGGATGGGGACAGACAACAAAAACAGGGAAGATGAAAGGAGCAATCCACAAGATGGCTAAGTGAAAGGTCAGATCTAAGTATAAATCCCTCCCATTTTTACAAAAAAGCAAGCAATAGTCCAAAGAAAGTAAAACAATAATTATAAACAGAAAAAAAAGTTAGAAAAAACCACATCATGGAAAGGGCTGTAGAGATAAAGTAATAATAAAACTAGTAACAGGAAAAATAAGAAAACAATATAGGAAAGTACATGATACAGTAAACACTACAAAGAAAAGGAAAGCTACTCAGAACTCCCTGTGAAAGAGAAAACAGACAATGATACATTGTCTAGGATTTCCAGAAAACACAGAGGCAACATGGTAAACTGAGCAAAAGCATAAAGGACATGTGAAGACACTATCTGCATCCAGGGAAAGAACTGATAAATATAAGCATGTACAAAATAATTGTCCATATACACACATATGTATGTGTGTATACATGCATGTATACATATACACATATGTATATATGTACATACATACACACCTATTTGTGTCTAAAGGTAGCCATCTCTAGGATGAAGGGGAAAGAAAAAAAAGAAATTTACATGATGATTAAGTCGTATATTTGAAAGGAGTCGCAGATTGTTCATAGATTCAGTTTCATATGTAATCATCTTTTTTATTGCAGTTATAAAAATGTTTTATTCCATAAATTAAAAATAAAATTTAAAAAAACATGAGGATGTCACAATAGCAATTGATTTTATATCTATGATTTATTTTACATGTGATCATAGACAAATAAGTTGGCCTTCCTAATTTTTAAAAACTCATTCCACTATCTTTACATTGCCGTTTATCTAGTACCTACTAGAAACATGACACCAAGCTAAGTACTATTCATGGAGAAAATGTACTGGTTTTAGGGAATGAAACAGGTCTCTTTATCAAAGAGCTCCCTGATTATACATCTCAGAAAGTTATTTTTGTTATTTTTTGTTTGGATCTAATAGTACCACTTGTGTATTGCATCTCACATTATAGTTCGAATTTTGTCTGAGGATTTATGAATCATCCAAATGGTCATTGGCACAAACCTTAACATGCTACTGTATTCAGCTTCCTGGATGTTATCCAACTCAGTAATGTATCAAGAGGTTTCATTTTTTACTTTTTAAGACAGAAAACAGAAATAGTAAATCTAATATGTCTATCATAAGATAGACTGGTAGTCTATAAGAAAATAGCATACTGATTTCACATGCTACTGAACACCAACACATTAATATATTGATGATACTGTTTGAGAGGGTGGTCTCTAGTGGAGGTCCCTAAAAATCTTTCTTTGATCCTGTGCCATTCAATAGTTTTATCAATGTTTAGGATAAAGGTATAGATATAATTGCCAAATCTACAGACACATGAATCTACGAGGGAGAGTGAGTACCTCCTACAACAGTGTTCACATTCAAATAAATATTTTATCATTATTATTTGTTATATTATTATATATTATTTATTATGTTATTAAATTATATTATTTAATTAAGATTAATGGGCCAAATGTATCCATATGACTTCTCTTTCTCAATTTCTTTTGCTGGATTTCCACCTACGCTGGATTTCACTAACTATGAGTATCTCCCAAATGCCTGCTGAATGACTGTCTTGAGACCTCTTGTCTTTTCTCTCCATATTCTCTCACTTGGTGATCTCAACAGATGCCATGAATTCAAGTATCATTTCTATTGCAAATAATTCTCAGAGCTATATATCCAGCCTTAGCCTCTCTTATGAGGTCCAATTCCATATCACCAACTCTCTAGTGGCCATTTCAAACTATGTGTCCTGTAGGTATCTTACACTCAATGCATTTGAAAGAACATTATCTTCTTTCCCAAATGCCTTCTTCTGAAGTACTCTACTATTGCCAAGGGTATCAACATCTTTCCAGTCATCCTTGGTGTCATATTTGACTCTTTAGTCTTGCTCAGCTCAAATATTCCAATCAGTTACTAAATCTTTCAATTTCTTTCTTCATCACTCCCTCCCTCCCATCCCTCCCTTCCCTCCCATCACTCAGCCGCCACTCCACTTCATGCCCTCTTACCTAAACTACTGTAACAGACTCATAATTGAATTCTGTGCTTTGTGTCTCCCTACTCCAATCCATTCCCCACACAACTGCCCAAAAGATCTTCCTACAGAGTAATTGTTTAACCATATTATCCCCTTACACTATCTCCAATGTTTTCCTCTTTCCCTTTATCAAATATAAATTCTCCTTTTGGTATTTAAAGTACTTTACAACATGACCCTTTCATCCTTTCCACTCTTCTTATATATTACTCTCATGTAGCCAACCTAAGGTCCAGTCATTCTGACCTGTTTGGTGCTTCTCATATAAAAACGTTCCATCTTCCATCTCCACGTCTATCTCTCATGTCTGGAAAGCTACATTCATAGCTTCTACTTACAAGAATCTCTAATTTCATTTATCACCAAACAAGAGATAGGGAACATATGAAATGCAAAACGGATAACTGATTACATTAAATTGAAAAGTTTTTGCACAAAGCCACTGCAACCAAAATTGGGTAGGAAGGAGAAAACTGGGAAAGAATTTTTGCAACTATTGTCTGTGATAAAGGCCTCATTTCTAAAATATATACAGAACGGAGTCAAATTTACAAGAATGCAAGTCATTCCCCATAAATGGTCAAAGGATATGAACAGGCAGTTTTCAGAGGAAGAAATTAAAGCTATCTATAGTCATGTGAAAAAATGCTCTAACTCACTATTGATTAGAGGGATGCAAATCAGAACAACTCTGATGTATCACATCACACCTATCAGAGTGGCTAGCATGACAAAACTGGAAAATGATAAATTTTGGAGAAGATGTGGTAAAGTTGTAACACTAATGTATTGTTGGTGGAGTTGGAAACTGATCCAACCATTCTGGAGAGCAACTGGGAACTATGCTCAAAGGGCTATAAAATGTACATACACTGACCCAGCAATACCACTTCTAGGGTTGTATTCCAAAGAGATCATAAAAATGGGAAAAGGACCCACATATACAAAAATATTTATACAGCTCTTTTTTTGTGGTGTGCTCGGGGCTAATCCCCGGCCTTCACTTGGCTACTAAGCCAAGCAGGGTCTTCGCCCAATATTCCAGGCGGTACTCCTTCGCCCAATATTCCAGGTGGTACTCCTTCGCCCAATATTCCAGGCGGTACTCTAGTCTCTCCGGGGTCTTCGCCCAATATTCCAGGCGGTACTCTAACACAGGGCCCAATTCCTTACCCCAGACTTCGCTTGGGAATTCTTACCCTTATTCCAGGTCTTCCGACGTCTCCGGTCCCTGCCGTGCGACCGTATGGCCTAGCTGCGCGACAGGGCTATCCCCTCCTCCACGGAGGGAACAATGACTACACGCCCACCCGAGGATGTCAGTGCTCTTCACTTTATTGATGGCGTCCTTCTACATCTCTCTCTTGCTTACATCATCTCTCTCTAATCCCTCCCCGACAGCTCCTTATATCCCCAGCCAGAGCCCTGCCCATGTTCCTCCCTGAGGGCAGAGCCAGCTCCCTGAGGGTGGAGCCAGCTCCTGAAGGCTGGTCCAGAGCTTGGCCCCTAACAGTGGTGGTCAAGGACTGGAAATCAAGGGGGTGCCCATCAATTGGGAAGTGGCTAAACAAGTTGTGGAATATGAATGTAATGGAATACTATTGTGCTATAAGATATGACAAACAGGCAGACTTCATAAAAACCTGGAAAGACTTATATGAACTGATGCTGAGTTAAGTGAGCAGAGCCAGGAGAACATTATACACAGTAAAAGCCACAATGTGTGAGGACTGTTTTTTGATAGACTTAGCCCTTTGCAACAATGCAAGGACCTAAAACATTTCCAAAAGACTCATGATACAAAATGCCTTCCACATCCAGAGAAAGAACTATAGAGTCAGAATGCAAAATGAAGCAGACTATTTTCTCTTTTGTATGTTTTGTTTTTGTCATGGTTTATCCCATTCATTTTAATTCTTCTACACAATATGACTAATGTCAAAATGTGTTTAATAGGAATATATGTGTAGAGCCCATATAAGATTGCATACCGTCTTGGGGAGAGCGAAGGAAGGGAATGGGAGAAAATTTAAAACTTAGGAAGTAATTGTTGAAAACTGAAAACAAATGAATTAAAAAATTGGGGGGAAAAAGAATCTCTAACTTCTGTGAAAACTAGCACAAGTGCCTCTTCCTTCAGAAAGCCTTTCCTAGCTTTTTGAAGGCTGGAACTGGGGTCTTTCGTTTGTTTTGCTTCTTATTTGTATCTCTATCACTCAGCAACATGCCTGACATACAGTAAAGGTTCAATAATGCTTATTGAATGATTGATTAAAAAGATGTTAGTTCTACCAGCCCTGGTCAGACTAGAGTATTATGTCTATCTCTAAGCAAGGCATTTTAGGAAATTTATAGACAAGCTGCTTTAGCTTTCCAGAAGAAGGTGACAGGGACGGTGGCAGGACTGGAGAACATGGAATCAGGGATGCTTAACCCTGCAAAAAAAGGATGATCATCTTAAAATATTTGAAGGGCTGTCATGTAAAAGAGGGACTAAATGTGTACTGGTCAGTCCTAGGAGACAGAATTAGAAGCAACAAGTGGTTGTTGTAGAGGTCAGTTTGGGCTTTAAAAAAAAAGTAATAAAAGGAAAAGTGTAGGGGAAAACTTCCCAAAATTCCCAGAGGTAGAAAAGCTACCCTGGGAATTAGTAGATTCTCTTTCTCAATAGACATTTTTAGGCAAAGGCTGAATTTTGGATTCAACTTTGAATTCACCTTTAAATTTCAATATTTTGTAGAAATGTTGTGATGGGTAACCTTGATCAGATACAGATTGAAATACCTGGTCTCTAATATTCCTTCTAGATATTAAAGTTTGTGATTCTATGAACTGATACTGGAATAGACTGGAAATTCCTGAATGTGTCTAAAGAAAACATTTAAACATTAAAAGGGAAAAGGCTGGCATTTAGGGAAGAAACCAAAGCTCTCAATGAAGAAATAAAAGATAAACAGGAATAAACAATATGAAATATATGATAAAGAATTTCTTGCCCTGAAAATGCCAGAATTAGAATTCAAAACAGAGGTGAAATAAAATTTTATAGAACAGAAGCAAAAGTCAACTAAATTTCTTTACGAAAATGTAAAGATAATCTCAGAACAACAGAAAGTGAAAACATTCATAAAATAACAAAAAAGAAAGCAAATAAAAAATTAACAGCAAAAAAATTTAAAAACAGCAAAAAAATCCCAAACTTCTTAAAACAGATACCCACAAATAAAATTCAACAAACTCAAGGATCTTCCCTTAATTTTAAATCCAATTACCTTCTAAGCACAAAACTCATTTTTAAGACATTGAGAATTAACCTATACAAACGTGACCTACTGAACAATGGAGAAGCAGATCTTGTATCTGTTCCTAAAACAATACTGAGCCTTTCTTTCCTCCCATGTGTTTTCTACTCTTTGTGAAATTGAACTTGAAGAAAGAAAATAAAGGCTTCACTAGCATAACTGATCAATCAAAAACCTAATCTTATGTTATGAGGTTTGAGCCCTGTAATTACATACAAGATATGGATTCACTTCATAGTATTTATTCCTGTATGATTTTCCCCCAAGTTCCAATACAAGTCCTCGGAAGATGGGTCAAGCCACACAGAAACATTTCACAACAGAATTTACAAAGAACAGAAAGTCTCAGTAGCAAGAACCAAGCATTTTATTTGGAGTTCTACTTGTCTTTATTTTCAGGGACAAGGGATGGGCAGAAAGCTCTCTCATGTATGGGAAAGACATTACAGAAAGACTCTTCAAGTACTATTCATTCAAAATGCAAACAGCGTCATCACAAAGCTTTCATTCACTGCCTACATGAACAAGAGGCTGCCTGGTACAAGGGATAGCAAGCTGGAAGGAGGTGGAAAAATCTAGGTTGAAACCCCACCTCTGACACTAACTCATGTAACCAAGAATAAGGCACGTAAGCTCTCTCAGGCTCAGTTTCCTTATCCATAAAATATTTAGAGTTTGTAACACAGGGCCGTTTGCGAGGCTCAAATAACGTAATATACGTAAGGTGCTCTGCAAATTCTAAAGCACTACATACCTACGAGCTCTTGACACATTATGATTATGGCACAAGGCAAGAGGCAACAGGAAGGAGCTATTTTCTATTTTCAACTGAGCCAATAGGTATGGTTAAAAATTCTCATTGTGTACAAAAGCTATAAAAAATTCATCATCTGTCATAAAAACATACACTCTCGGAGCAGGAAGAGTCCTTGGAGATGATATGGTACTACAGGCTGAGAGTTTTAGTGCAACTTAGTTACAGATCTCCTCTCCTAGTAATTAAATTCTAAGGAGGTGAAAAAAGTATTTTTTTTATCATCCTTGATTCAGAAGCCCTCGAGTTGAACCTTGTCTCTCTTACTTGTTAGTAATGTGGAATTGGACAAATGTCAGCTTCTTCATCTGTAAAATGGGGCAGTTGTGCACGCCGTCTTGGGGAGGGAGGCAGAGAAAATTTAAAATTATGGAGCTCAATGTTGAAAACTAAAAATAAATACATTTATTTATTTTTAAAAGTGAGGTAGTTGGACTAGATAAACTCGGACATTCCTTCTGGCCCTCAATATATAATCACATCACTCTATCTAAAAACCAAAGCACCTTCAGTGGCTCATTACCTAGGTAACAAAGATCATGCTCTTTATCTGACACTTAAGGCCCTTCATAATATGGTTTCAACTACATTTTCAGTCTTATCACATTAGCACCTCATATATATTCTATGTTCTTGGCTAGTGGTTCTCAAAATGTGGGGTCCAGTGAAGGTCTCCAAGAATCTTTCCAGGGTACTTGAAGTCCAAACCATTGTCATAATAATACTAAGACATTTTAATTTCTAATACGGTAAATACTGAGTTCTAACCCACAAAAAAAAGCTCTTGTAGGTGAGCTCCTCAAAAATTTATAAGAGTATAAAGGGGTCCTTTAAAAGGTTTGAAAATTAATTAGTTTCTCAAACCGGAACTACACTTTCATACTGCTATGGACTTGACCATGTTGCTTTTAAACATGGAATTCCCCTCTTTCCCTTTTATTCCTCTAACCATGCCTGCTGACATCTTTCTCTCTAACCCAATGCTAAGGCCCTGGAGGTTAGCGACTTATTTCCTTGCCAACTCCTAAAACAACCACAGAATTTTAGAGTAGAAAATCCAATATGGTTCAGTTCAATAAAACTTGACAAACTGTTATTAACTGGGCTACGTATTACAAGACCCTGGGGAAAAAAAACAAAAGCAGTCCTAAGGATGCTAGATTTAGAACCAGAAGTCCTAGGCTGAAATTCCTACCTGTCTGATGTTACCACATTTCACTTAAACTCTCTGGACCTCAGCATTCTCATTTGTAAAATAAAGAGGTTGAACCAGATGCTCTCTGAGGTCCTTTCCAGTTCAAAATCTACCATTCCTTCCAGCTCTGAGTTTATGGTCCCATGATCAAGTAGCTTACATTCTTCCAAAGGATTTTAGAGATTATCTTTTGTCCTGTCCTCTACACACCAGTGAAAAAGAGAAGGCCAAAAGGGTTTTTAATTCAACATGTCCCAAATAGGATGTATTTTCTTTCCCTAGAATCTGTTCATCTGTTGAACTACCCTAGCCTCCCAGTCCCCCTTGGCACTATCTCTAGACTCCTCATTCTCACTAACATCTATGATGCATCCGATCAGTTGTGAAATCTGGGTTTCTCTACCTCTGCCTTCTACCATCTCCCATATCCATCTCACCCACAGGCACCATGTCGTTCAGCTCCTCATCGTCTCTTCCCCTGAGCTATATCCCTCATTGTTCTTCCTGCCTCAAATCTCTCCCCACTGCATTCCATCTTTCACATAGCTGCCAAAGTGATCTTCCTCAAGTACAAGTCTGAGCAGGTCACTCAATAAATTCCAGCGGCTCCCTGTTGTACTTAGAATCAAATATAAAATCCTCTCTTTGGCTTTTAAAGCCCTTCACAATCTCATCCCAACCCACTTTTCTATTCCTGTTGTATATTAATCCTCTTCCTTTATAGAGCAGCCTTGCTGTTCTGGAATGTCAAGAGACGTTCCACCACCCCTCTCCATAGTTATGAACTGGGTAAGAATTAGTTACTCTAAGCTTAGGAGGTAACCCTTCCTCACCTGATTCTTAGCATATCTTGTTTCCATCAAAATTAGCTCATAGGCCACATTCTACATGAAGACTTTCCTTCCTCTTCTTTCATTTCTAGGGTCCTCCCTAAAAATCTCCCCATCAACATGGAGAACTCAACACAGATCAGTACCTATTCAGTAACTTACAATTCTAGAGTAGTGTATAGAACACTAAGTCATTAAGTGAGTTCCTTTGGGTCATATAGCCATGTGTGTCAATGAGACCTGAACCCAGGTTTTTCAGATTCCTTGGTCTGCTCTTTAGTCACTATGCTATGCTACTTCTCATATTTATTTTGTGTGTGTGTGTGTGTGTGTGTGTGTACATAAACACTTTTATTTGTACATGTCTTCTACCCTGATAGAAAATAAGGTCCTTCAGGGACTGTTTAATTTTTATCCTTGTATCCCCAGTACCTAGCACAGTTTGCCTGACAGATGCCTAGAATTTACTAAGTGCTTGTTGACTGACTGATGGATTATTAGTGATTTTCCCAATGTCACACAAGCAGTTAGTGGCAGAGCTCGGAGCAGAATCCACATCTCTGATCTCCAGGCCAGGGTTCTTTGTTCTACACTTTCTGTAACCTCTACGGTGGCAGTAGAAATAGGGACTCACTAAATATTTGTCAATTTTAATTAAGTTATTCTTCATACTACATAATGTCTCTACTGTGGCTCTCCTCCAATGCCTCTTCGTATTTAGGGGCAAACCTGGGACCTGGGAGGCTATAAGTACAAAGTCTAGCAGATCCTACAAGATTGGAAAGACTCCCAATTACAGCCTAGTGACATTCCACATTTGAGTAAATCAATGCACATTTATTATGTACCTGCTATGTGCCAGACACTGTGCTAAGCCCTGGGGATACAAAGAAAAACAAGACAGTTTCTGCCCTAAAAGAGATCACAATCCAACAGAAGAGACAACAGGCAAACTATTACGTACAGACAAGTGATATACAAGATAAGCTGGAGATAGTCAACAGAAGGAAGGCTCTACAATTGAGGGGATTGGGAAAGGTTTCCTACAGAACAGAGGCATCAGTCATGTGGCCCACAACAACATTCCTGAGTGCAGCCTGAACCAGATTAAAATATAGTCCTATCTGATTTTACTGGGTTGATGTGTTAATAAAAAAAATACATACATATGTGTGGTTTTCTAAGTCAATAAATATGCAGCCCACAGGGACCCTTATGTATAGTTCAATGGCTCTTGCTTCTATTTGAGCTTAAACACCACTGCTGAAGAAAGTGGGATTTTAGCCGAAACTTGAAGGAAAACAGGGAAATGAAGGGGCAGCTATCATTTGAGGATTAGCTTGTGAAATGACCGTGGACAGAAGCAAATAGTTTCCTATTGAGAATAAGGAAAAGATAGAGATATCTTTTGTGGGTCTAACACAGTAAGTCCCCACTTTTCACTGCCTTTCAACCCTTTGCTCATTGGATGCTGCCTGACAAAGACCTACAAATCCTTCACCTTTTTCTTTTACTTCAAAGTTCTGTAGAATTCCAACACCAAAGGCAGTGATGCAAGCACAGTTAGGATTTTGCTTATAGGAGCACAAGGGTGTCAGGGAATCCCCTGAATCTAAAAACAGGGACCACATATATATTCTTGGATGGAATGGTCCAATGCTGTTCCTTGTCTCTCCCATCATTTCCTTCTCACTATGTTAACCTAGTGTAGGTCTTATTCCCCACACCTTGATTCATGCAGTAACTTCTTAAGTACCTACAATCTCTTACTCCTCCATCCCTGCTATCGATGGAGGAAAGATGAATTTTCTGAAACAGAGCTCTGATAGTGTCCCTTCCTCCAGTCTAACACCTTTGATGATGGATCTGAACACTTTAATTTGGCACTCAAGGCCATACACAATCTGTTGCAAATTTGCCTTTTTAGCCAACCTATTCCAGTAAATCATGGAGGCTAAACTTTTTTTGGCATCAAGGACTCCTCTGAAAGTCTGGTGAAGCCCATGAAACTCTCAGAATGTTTTTTAATGCATATAATAAAATTTATAAGGCTACAAAGGAAGCCAATTATGTTGAAATAGTCATCAAAATGTTTAAAAAACAAGTTCACAGACCCCGAGTTTCTTAACTTACATATAATACCTGCACTCGATTAAAGTTTGACAAACAGGTATCCTCACCATTGCCTGAACATGCCTTATGCTTTTGACTTTCATACCTGAAATGCTCTCTCAAACTATCCCATTTCTGTGCACATATGTGTCTACATATACATATGTATATAAGTTTATATATGCATGCCCATACAGTTATTCCTTCCACATCACAACTTTCCCTATCGTGATATATTGTGGGCCAGCATAATAAATAGGAAATTTGGGGGAGTTTTGTGAATGGCACAGACAACATGTGAAGGTCAGAAGATGACACAGAAAAGGTATTTTACTTAACATTACCCTACATATGGCCTGTGAATAAATACTTAACCCAAATTTTACAATAAGGTACTGTAAACACCCCAGAAAAGAAAAACATTCAGACTTCTTCTCTGGCATAAAGGGAGGGGCAAAAAATTTTATGTGGATTTTCCAGATTGTGGGTGCACCATACTCCTCACCCCCATGGTGTGGAAGGGATAACTATACGCACACACAGACGTGTATATGTATAAAAATCTATATACCTCTGTCTTTACCTCTCTACCTCCTACCCCTTTTCTAAACGTCAATTCAAGTCTTACCTTTTTCATAAGGACTTCTTGACCAGAAGTGATCGTTTCTTCTTTTGAATATCTAAAGCACACTGTCATTACTGTTTACATGTATCACATTTTGTCTTGTATTTTAGAGTTTTTTAAAATGAATCTTAATTCTCATATGTTTAAAAACTCCAGAAAGGCATAGGGGGTAGGGAACCTTCAGCCTCAGTGCCACATGTGGTACACTAGCTCCTCAAGTGAGGCAAAGAGCTGCACTTGAGGACCTAGAGGGCCACATGTTCCCCACCCCTGGGTCAAGCCATGTTTCTACGATTTTGTATCAACTATACACCTTGAACACAGGAAAGATAATAAATTATTTATTGAAAGTAGAAATTCATTATTTAGAATGTCCAATAATCTCATATCTTTATATTCAAATCCCAGGTACCAAAATGCTTATTTTTATACTAAAGATAATAATAATTAATGCTGAAATGTTAGGTTTCTGTTATTTAAGTTTCAGGAAAATAGATATGGCATACAATTACAATACTTCATGGCTATGTTATTCACCTATATAACATTCTTCAGATGCCCTTGAGCTACACAAATTCCTATGGGATTAGGAATATCTTTTATAGCTAATCTCTCTGATCCTTTGAGACTCTGGTGCTGAAATGTGGAAAGCAGAAACCTAAACTGACATCCAGGAATACTGTTTTTCTAGTTCTTGGTCTACTGGTGAGTAGGTAAACTTGAACATTAATTTCTCTGGATCCCAATGTCCTCCTCAGTGCATGAGGGATGATAACCCAACTATCCCTCATTTTATGTAGCTGAGGAATCCCAGAAAACTCATATTAAAATAATCTTCAAAAAAAAAGATTTTTTCTTATAATACTGAAATCACTTTATTAAACATAATTACAATACCATACATGATTTCCACTATGGTAAGAGGAAGATATTTCTTTTGCCTACTCTCTCTGGGAGGTGGGAGGGAAGGGAAGGAGGAAAGGATAGAATTTGGAACTCAAAACTTTAAAAAAGTTTGAAAAATTGTTTTTAAATTGTACATGTTTTTAAAACATGCATTTGAGGAAATAAAATGTATTAAATAAGAAAAAATGTTAAAAAAAATTAGAGGTAAATTTAAAAAAAGAAAAAGATAATGGGGTAGTAAGGACAAGGGAAAAGAGACTGCCAAGGTGCAAAATATTTTTAAAGATTTGGCTATTTGAGGGAAATCTGGGGTTGAAGACTTCATTTTTACATATTGAATAATCATCACTTTATGTTTTGTACATTCACAGTTGGGGATACTGAGTTTTCCTAAAGTAGGGCACATGTATACTTAAAGTAGAAATAAGATCAAATATGAAGGCACATGCTAATCATTAAAACATTTCTGTCTCTTAAAGGGCCAGTTACTGCTGCAAAAATAATAAGGGCTAACATTTATATGCTAATTTGCATGCATAATTTCCTTTGACTTCCCTTTTCAGCCACTGTACTGTATATTACTTTGTTTCACACGTTTTGATTGAACCAAAATGGCTGTTTCCCCTCTTCCTCACACGCATCATCTCAGTTCCCTTTTCCATAACGTTGCACAGGCTGACTTTATCGTCCACAATGCATTCCTTCTTCACCTTTACCTCATGGTTCTAGTTTCCATCAAAGCTCAACTCATATGCTACCTTCTGCTAGTACCTTCCCCCAAATGACCTTGCATTTATTTTGTATATGCTTACTGTGTACATGTTGTGTCTCCCTAGAGGGTGAAGGCAGGGCTTACTTATGTCTCTATATTCCTGGTGTAGGTGCTCGTTGCTTGACTGACTGTTTCTCACAAATGCCTGCAGAAATAGTCATTAAATGTATTATTACCCCCATTTTACAGATTAAGAAACTAAGGCCCACACAGGTTAAATGATTTGTCCTATCCTACTACCCAGAAGGTGGGATTCAAACCCAGAGCTCTCCTGATTCCAAGTCCAGGTCTCCTTCCACTACATTATGCTATATAATTAAAGAAAACTACATGCTATTTAATCACATGTAACTTTTCTAAGTAAATCCTTCTGATGCACCTATATTTTTAAGAAAAAAAATCAATCAACTGGGGAGATGGAGTAGGAACATTATTCTAACTCATCTAGCCCCTCTATCCCCCTCACCTCCCAATTCAAGTTAGGTAAATTTTTTTTAAAAGGTAGGAAAATCTTACTCACAACATGGCTGACTCAGGGGACATCACTTGTTCCTCACCTAAGTATGAAGCAGCTAGGAGTTCCAGGGACTTCCAGATGCAGGATTGGTGGAATACAATGGATAAGTAGCTCAGCTTAGTCAAGTCCAAATGTCTGTCTCTAATGCCTATCCTTGTTGAATATCCTTCTACTATAGTTAAGTAAATATGACTATCACTATGAAAAAGGTTGACCCTCTGCTGGAAGATGTGACTTGGAACAATTTTAACTATCCCAGATACCCAGCGCAGCAGAGAAATTGAATACAGTTGTCAAAGTCCACCAGAATGTGCATGCATGAACCCTAAAGATCTAGGACTTAGCTGGCAAGAGCTAGGCTATGGTGGCTTTAATGAGATAATGTGTCTTACTGGTAAAATGCATTTTTATCCACTTAATAAATTTAAGAAGTAGGTAAAGTAGACATGTGAATGGTTTTCCATGTTAAGTCGGAGGGCATTTCTTTTCTTTTTTGGGGGGAGATAAAAAAAATCGAAATCATAAAAATAAAGTAGTTCATTTAATTGTCTGGAAAAAAACATGTTGGTTACTGGATGACCTAGTAAGGTTTCATTTTGTTCCAACATCAAATCCAAACTACCTGAGCACTGGCCTGAGTCATGCATAGGCCAGAGCAGGAGATATTGGAGGTCACCTATTCCAAACTCTCACTTAAATATAGGAATTCCCTTTTCAAAGTACCTGGGAAGCGTTATTTGCCTCTACTTGAGCATTTTGTAGGATATTTGCTTTAGAGCTGGAAGAAATTCAAGTCAAGTTAATAAACATTTAAGAGTCAATTCTGTGTCAAGCGCAGTACTCAGCACTGGGAATATAAAGAAAGGCAAAAGACAGTCCACACTCTCAAGGAACTCGCAGTCTAATGGATCTCAGAGGTCATTTCCCTCAAACCCTTCTTTTTAAAGATGAAAAACACTAAAGCTTAGGTTAAATGACTTGCCCCAGGACACATAAAAGACTAGGAGCTTATCACTGTGAAAACCAGCCCATTTTATTGGTTTTTCTGTCTCTAGAGTCCTTGACAATATCCTACGCAGGAGAGGAGGCAGTGTGGTATAATGAAAAGGGTAATAAACCGTGAAGTCAGCAGACTCAGCATTACCACCAGCAACATGTGGCTAGAGACTTTTAACTTTTCTAGGCCTCTCAATTTCCAATGTTACTGAATAAGAACAATAAAAATTCTGTTTCTATACCACTTAATGTTGTGTGTGTACATAAATATGGCATTATATAAATGCATACATGTATAGGCATGTACATGTATTATATATGTATGTATATATCAGTATACATGCATACCCATAGATATGTATAGATGCATATACACATGTATATACACAATATATACATATACATGTCTGTACAATATATGTACATGTATATATATCTTGAAAGGGTAAATCTAACTCCACCCCCTATACCCCTAAAAACAACCCTAAATTCATTCCAAGTGAATATGTACTTAGACTGAAGAATTCTTAACCATTTTGGTTAAGGAACTCTTTGGCAATCTCATAAAATCTCTAGACTCCTTTTCAGAATCATATTTTTTAATGCATCAAACAAAATATGTAGAATTACAAGGGAAAACAATTACTATGATAGTTAGTTTTTAAAAACCCGTTTATAGACCTCAAGTTAACAACTCCTGACTTAGAAAATATGAGAGACTAGAGCGCTCACTAATCCTTAACTCTCAACACAGCTTTCAGGAACGGGAGACAGGTGTAGGAGTGAAGAACTAGGTGCGAGCACAAGTGCAGAGCAAAGGCTCAAGCAGTGAAGTTTTATACCCTAAAAACAGGCTTAGCTTAGAACAGGTAATTAATGCCAGATGTGGTATTCCTAATCAGACCCAGATGTACTGGGGAAATTCTGGGGATCATTTATCTGTGCAAGGCTTGGGTTGGGGAGCTTCCTGATCAGCACCAGAAATTGGATGAAGGTTTGAGTGGGCTTGAGACAGCAAGAAAAGAGTGGCTCATAGGCTACTGCGGTTGGCCAAGGGCCATATCCAGTCAGATGCTTCGATCGTTAACTGCTTGACATAGGGTCAGAATGGGTCAGGGCAGTGGAAAGTGAGATGGCTAATATGTTTTACGGGTGTCAGGACCACTTGATCTAAGTGATCTATTTTGAAGTCTTATTATTACTACAACATCAAACAATATATTTCAAAAATCACTATTATCACTGATACAAAGACAAAGTGTCCTGCTCTCTACAATCTTATTCTCTGAGGAGATAGCCTATCCATATGTTCACAAAATATGTAAAAATCAAATACAAAGTAACCTGTATATGGCAGAAAGATGCCAGTAGTTTGGAGATCAAAAAGGGTCTCATGAAGAAGCTGGCAACTGCCACCTTGAAGTAAGCTGAAGAAAACCAAAGATTCGAAAAAGTCACAGGTGAAGAGTAAGAGAATTCCTAGCATAGGTGACAGCCATTGTAAAAGAACCTAGAGAGATGATGGAATGTCATGTGAGGAACAGTAAGTAAGCTGTCATGACTAGACAGTAGGATCCATGAAGGAGGGCAATGGGCGGCACAACTGTAAAAAAAAGGTTAGGGCCAGGAAGCTTTAAATACCAAAAAGAAAAGTCTGTATTGGATCCTAATGGTGCTAAGTAGCCACTAGAGTTTATTGGTCAGAGAGGTTTAAAGAAGATCTTTTTGAAGCTGTTCAGAAGATTGATTGACATGAGAAGAAACCTGAGGCTGAAAAAGCAAACAGGAGGTTACTGCAATATAGTCTAGGGTGGTTGTCTCCAAAGCAAAACCTATGGCTCCCTAGACCATGGCACAATTCCCAAAGTGTATGTGTTAAAGGGTTCAGAAGGTGAAAGGACAGGGTTGATTCTCACTCTTTCTGCAACAGCCAGTCATGGGGCTGGTCACCAGCACAACTCCCCTTAGCATTCACCCATTACCTCCCAACACACCTCCAATGCAATCTTCCAATTTCCCCTTTTCTGGCCATGAGTCCTTCAGGACGGTTAAAATGTAACTGCTAGGTGGATGCCTATGACAACAGCCACACAGGTTATCACTGAGAAAATCCACAACCTTTGCCCCCAACAGTATATGAATATAGAATATTATTAAATCATAAGAAATGACAAAAGGGGTGACTTTAGAAAATTCTACAAGTTATGAATTGATGCAGAGTAAAGAGAGAAAAACCAGAACAATTTATACAATTACTACAACACTATAAAGAAAAAAGACTTTGAAAGACTGACCAAGCATGACTGCAGAGGATCTGTGATGGAGCATATTACCTATGTTATGCCAAAGAGGTAAGAGTGAGGAAGAAGACATACTGTTTTGGGACACAGTCATTTTGTGTATTTGTTGTGCTTTACTATAGTTACAAGGGTTTTTATTTTTAGGATGGTAGCTGGAGGAATGAGAGGAGTAACAATTGTGATGCCCCAAAAAATAAGAGAAGGAAAGAGAGATAGTCTAACATTTTTAAAAGTGTACAGAGAAGAATAGAAAAAACTCAGTAGGAAAAATAGACAAGCAAAGGAGTTTTGAAAATAATGCTGAACTTATTATATACTTTTAAAAATGTAAGTGGTAGGGAATAAAAATTCACAATTTTCTTCTTTTAGGGCTCTGCTTTTTCTATGGAAATATTTATTTTTTGTTGGGTGTTTAAGTTAAGGATAAAAATACTTTTTTGAAAAAGGAAGTTCCTCTTCCCCAGATTACCCATGACTACTGCAGTCACTCTCTGGAGTGTGGGCACTGGGCTCCAACATGCAGTAAGATTCCCACCTCCATTCTGATTTTGGGTGGGAGAGAGGACCTAATGGACCTAAAATACATATGTACCTAATAGCACATGTATATAATTTGTAAATAAGTATACATACATTGGGGGAGAGTACTCAAAAATTTATTAATGGGGTATTCAGTCAAAAACATTTGGAGATCACTGGTTTATTGTGATATGGGCCTTAATGACAGTAAGTAGAGAGAAGGGTACAGATGTGAGATGTGGAGACAGAACTCAAAATATCTGGCAAATGACTAGACATGTAGGATGAATGAAAGGGAAGAGCTGAGGATGATGCTGATGTTCTCAACTTCTGGGACTATAAGGACACAGGTGCCCTTAAAGATAAGGCAAGGGTAAATAAAAAAGGTAACTTCAGAAGAAAAGTCATTTTTGGAGAAAATATAATATATTGTTTTGGAAGCTAAATCAAGATGTCTCTTTAAGGGATATATTACCTAAGGCAGTGAATCTAATATTGAGAATTTCAATTTTTTATGTATGTTTATGCATTGCTTTTGCCTGTGATGTCAGGCTAGGTCTACTATCAGCCCTCCAAATATGTTAGTTGTCTACTTAGCCTGGACAGTCCTGACCAGATATTGTTGCCATAAAAAAAAAAATCTTAGCACTGTAGAGAAATTTAGAGACCATACAGTGAAATCTCCACTTTACAGATGATCAAACCAAGGCCCAGAGATACATAAACTAGACTATAACAATACTTATCAGACTGACTCATGAACTGCTAAACTACAAACATGACACTTTGCAGCATGACTGTTTAGGTTTGCTGGTGTTTAAAAGCAACAACCACCAGTCTATATAATTTTCTACTAGCTCTTCTACATTTCCCAAATTCCTAAGTATCTAATGACAATGAGCTTCAGAAGCTCATTGCAATTGTTAACCCAGTCTGGCTTGCTGGCATCTTACTTTGGAGAAGAAAAGGTTCACACCAGGAGTATATCCAGAACCCAAGCTACTGAACTCCTCTGCTCCGAGGATCCTTAAGTCACAGCGTTTAGTTCTAGGCTACCTCTCTCATGTTGTAAATGAAAAGTGAAACAACTGAGGTCTTAGAGCAGTCAAGTGCTTTGCCTAAGGCTACACAGTAGGAGGAAGAGGAGCTGAAATATGAACCCCAAAAGAATTCCACTGAGTTGTGGGACATTCCCTTCATCACAGGTAGTTCATTTTCTGTTTCTATAGTATTTAGCATACTAGGACTGGAGAGATGGAAGTCCTAATTCCTCAAGGCAATAAAAGTGCCCCATCTATCACAATATATGAATGAACCACATAGAAATAGAATTTCTGGAAAGGGAAATTGGTATGAGTCTTCACTAAATGTTTTGGAATTAGCATGAAATTCAAATAAAAAACCCACTACTATCGGAACATGATACTACTGGTATAGTAAATGAATAAAAGAGATTATTTCACTGAACTGCCCAGTGTTTGACTGACTTAAACTGTCACAACTCATTCTTAATTGTGAAATAAACTTAACCTATCCATTTTAGTGAGGAGACTATAGCCAACTGCATGGTTTCAAAGAAATGATGTCATCCAGGAAGTGGCTATATTTAACCTGGGATATTTCATCTTAGGAAGATACTTAATCTTCCTAAGAACACTTAGGAGTGGACAATGGCAGACATCTCTGTGTATTTTAAGGGTAGTAATGTGGAAAAGAGATGAGCAATCTTCAGAGAATTCAAAGTGACAAATTTTTCTTGGAACTCTCCAAAAGTGGAATGGGCGCCTCTGGAGGTCAGGGGCTTCCTTTCATTAGAGGTCTTTAAGCAGAACTAGGCTGACCATTTGGGAATGTTGGGAAGAGATTCCTGGTCAGGTATATTTTGCGGTACAGAGCCTCTGGGTTTCCTTACAACTCTGAAGTTCTTTAAGTTTGGACTTTGTAACCTTACCTCAGGATTATAAATAGCACAAAGTAGTCTGGAACATGCTACTCAGTGAAAGATTTTTTCCTCTCCTTAGCATTTTCCTGCTGTACCTGGAGAGTAACCAAGGGCATTACCCAGTAGAAGGCCAATAATAACCAGACTAATAATAACCAAATAGTGGAAAGGATAGAAAAGAAACAATCTTTTATTCTTTAAAAGATCAGCACTAACTCCCTTCTCAGGATTTTTTGTAAATAAGAATTCTCTACAAAAAAGATTTATTTAGACTACTGTTAGACAGCTAACATTATGACACCCAAATCTTCAAACCAGCAAGCTTTTTAAAAAATATCTTTCTAAAAATGTGCTTACCATAGAATAATGATATGATTAACAAACCATCTGTTTTCATATGAGTTACCATTGATTAGTTCTGTTTTTTCCTTCATTCACCTTTCCTAAGTGCTCAGGTGACTAAGAGCATGCATTTGTAAAACAGCTTAGATTAGAGATGAAGCTCAGGGGGTGAGGATCTTGCAAATTAATTCACATAAGATAATAGGATTTGGAACTGGGGAAGAGACATTATAAATCTTCTAGTTCAACTCTTTGATTTTATATATGAGATTAGGCTCAGCAGAGTTAAGTGACTTTCCCATGGTCACACAGGTAGTAGAGAAGCAGAACTGAGCTCTGAACCCAGCATCTCTGGCTCCTACTCCCCAATTCTTTCTTTTACATTTTGTACCATGATAGAAGCAAGGCCCAAGTGAACCAAACTGTACAGAAAGGATTCCCACTACACACTTATTCATTCATTCCAGCCCTCAGAATAATACCATTGGAGCTTAATAAATGAGAGGGAGTGTGGTATGGTAGAAAAAACACTGGGTGCTAGGACCATCTCTGCATAGCTAGGTAGCACCGTGGACAGTGTGTGGGGTTCAAAATCAAGAAAATGTTCAAATCCAGCCTCAGATACTTAATAGCTGTGTGACCCTGGGCAAGTCACTTAACCTTGTTTGCCTCAGTTTCCTCATCTGTAAAATAACCTGGAGGAGGAAATAACAAATCACTCCAGTATCTTTGATCTTTGCCAAGAAAATCCCAAATGGGGTCATGAAGAGTCAGCCATGACTGAAATGACTAAACATAAAAAGTCATCTGCCACCAAATACTTGGGTGAAGGCAAGATTTTAAACTTTTCTAGGTCTCATTTTCCTTTTCTATAAAACGAAGGGGTTAGACAAAGTCAACCTGGATTCCTAGAAGGCAACCATCAATAGTCTAAAAGTCTGTTTCAAAAGACATTTTTAATAATGATATTCAAATTCTTAAGGAAAGATAAAATTAAATGAGACTGTTTTCCTTATTGCTCTACACCTGAACAAATGAAACAGTTATTGAGAAAATCTTGCATGAGGGGTATTTTGCAATATTCATAACAGCAAGGTCTCTTATGTCTTTGAGGTTAATAAAGTACTTATCCCAAAACAGTTCAGCAAGGCACATGGTACACATATTGTCCCCATTTCATAGATGAAGACACTGAGGGTCAGAGGGTTCAAAAGATTTACCTATTCAGAGTTCCCCAGCTACTAAAGCTGGAAGCCAAGCTTCAAGCTCAGATTTCCTGGTTCCCAATACTGTGCTCTTTCCATTGCCTCCAAATAGTGAATGCTTGAAGATGAATGACATGAAATTAACTGCCATATGATAAGTGGAAAATGTCTATATGGGTTAGACAGTATATACGAACAGAGAGTCAAGTTCAAGGTTGAATAGAAGAATGAGAAGGAGCTGTATTACCTGTAGGAAATTGCAAAGCTCCTATACTAACCCCAAGCTTCCTATAAAAGCAAAGATCCATCCTTTTATCTATTTTTAAAAAATTTTTTATTTTTAATTCCTAGAACAAAATAAACATTTCCATAACACAGTACAATAAAAAAAGATGATGGAACATGAAACTACAAATCTACCAGGTACAACTTGCTATTCCCTCCAAATATACAACAAAGTTATCATGTAAATTTCTTTTTTCCCTTTTTATTCCCCTACCCCTTGCACTAGAGATGGTCACCACTAGACACAAACAGGTATACGCATTATTCTATACACACTATTTATCAGTTCTTTCTCTGCATGCAGATAGTGTCTTTCTCATATGTCATTTATTTTTAATTTCTGTATTTGTAACAGTCAAAATGACTTAGTCACGCAAAGCCTTTCTTAAAACCATTCTGCATACCGTATGCAGTGTTGTCTTGGTTGTGCTCACTGTTTTCATCATTTTGGACAAATCTTTCCATGACTTTCTAAGATCACTGAGCTCATCATTAAAGGTCTACCTTTCTAACATCGACATTGCTAAAAGAAGAATCACATGGAATACAACTACCTCCAAGGAATTAACATTGACTGTCCATTGGAGAACAACAGACAGGTGAGAGCTAGATGACTGCAGTCAGCTACATATAACCAAAGAAGAATTCACAGAATTCAATAAGAATAACACAGGATGTTATCAAAGAATTGCATTATAGGAAGAAAAAATGGCCTAGTTACATGGAAAGATCAAGAGACGAAAGGTGGCCAGCCAAGTACTCCACTTCTATCCTTGCAACTCAAGGGAAATTAAGGAAATACTCCTTCATCATCATCCTGTCCGTGATGAATTTATGGGATGAGATTGACAAGAGTCACACAAGAAGGGTAAGCATGGATGGGATGTAATCTGCATCACTGGGGGAAACTCCTGAAATAATAAGATCACATATCCATCTGTATATCTGATCTCTCTCCAATACACATATTTTAATTTGTATTATGCTTTAGCTACATGTTTTATTACCTATTTACACACACACAAAGAAGTAAAATAGTAGAGTCAGGAAGACATGAATTTAAATCTGACTGAATATTGACTAGCTATGTCATCCTGGGCACAGCTGCTTAACCTTTCAGTTCTTTAGGAAACACAAGGAGGAAGGGGAAAGGGATAAGCATTTCTATAGCACCTACTATGTGCCTCAGTACCTCATCTGTAAAATGAGCTGGAGAAGAAAATGGCAAACCACTCCAATATCTTTGCCAAGAAAAGGCTGTCATGAAGAATGGCTCACACCTGAAATGGCTGAATAACAACGATGTGCCAAGTATTGTGCTAGTTAATTTTTACTTTACAAGTATCTCCTTTGATCCTCACAAACACCCTGGAAAGTAGCTGCTATTATTATCCCCATTTCATAGTTAAGGAACCTGAGGCAGATAGAGAGTAAGTGACTTGCCCAGGATCACATTGATAGTAAGCGTCTGAGGTTAGATATGAACTCAAGTCTTCCTGAACCTTTGGCCCAAAGGTCTATCCACTGCCCTATGAACTGTCTCACAACACTGTAGGGTTTGGGTTTACCTACTAATTTGCATCAATATTTGTGGAGAGAGCTTTCTAAACTAACCAAATCAGAGCCTTCGTATGATATAACATGCCAATATTATATTATAAACTTTTTGAAAAGAGGGATATTTTTCATAAAACACAAGTCTCCAAAGACTGCAAATGAATATCTTTCATAGAACAAGCTGTAACAGGTTTATTACACATCAGTCCTTTCTTCACTGTGTGTTCTAGCCAAACTGGCCAACTTCCCCTATAAAAGACTTTCTAGGTCCCAGACACTTACTAGCTGTGTGACCCTGGGCAAGTCACTTATCCCTGTTTGCCTCAGTTTCCTATTTGTAAAATGGGCTGGAGAAAGAAATAGAAAACCATTCTACTATCTCTGCCAAGAAACCCTCCACCCCACCCCACTATACCCTGCAATAAAGGGGATCAAGAAGAACCAGACACAACTGAAACACAACTGAACAGGTCATTCTCAATGCAAAGACCACACAGTCCTTGCTCACCTCTCTGACATGAAATCCCTGGCTCAGTAGAGGGACCATTTCCTACAGGAAACTTATCCTGATCCCCCAATTGCCAACACCTCCCCGAAAAGTTATTTGCATGTTTTTAAAATTTAATTTTCTTTGTACATATTACCTTCCGCATACATATTATGCCTTAAGAGTAAACACTTTTGTGTCTTAAATTACTTACACACCGGTGTTTAGTGTTTGCCAAATTGAAGCAAACATAAAACAAATAAATAGGTTCATGGAGAACTAAAATAAAAGATGTCCTCAAAGGCACAGAAGATCAAAAAGATGGACTGCCCACACAGATCTTAACGGTGAGGAACAATCAATGGAGACTTATGGGGTGCACTTTTTTCCTCGCAGTGTTAAGAGTAATCAAGGAAGGCCTTCAGCACATTGGGTAGACTCCCGTACAACTAACTAACCTGGGAAGGTGTGAACAAGAGTTGCAAAGAATGGGAACTTTACACTCTACAGGGAATAGTCACATCATGAGAAACAGATTCACTCGGATATTTGAGTATACAGGAAAAGCAACAGAAAAGATGAGTCAGTCCCCGTTCTGCAAGGATGTCCACTAACTGAAAAAGACTGGAAAATCTCCAACAAGCTGGATAGTACCTCTGTACAGAATCTATAGGAGAACATAACCAAATCATACAGGAAAATAGAGCATGAAGGGTTGCAATCTTCACTGTTGGAGGGAATATTCATGTTTCACTGAAGCACTGAATCACACTTCCTCCAGCTTATAGCACAATGCACCATACACAAAGTAGAGGGCTTGGACATCCCTGTATTAACTCAGATTTATAGCTGTGTGGTTCATTTGCCAAACTACATCCCAACTCTAACTTTATAATGTAAGCACTTTAAGTAAAGGGACTGTTTCAATTTTGTCTTTGTATCCCCAATGTCAGCCCAGTGCCCAGCACACAGTAGGTGCTTAATAAATGCTTCATTACGTAAGCCCATGTTCCTCAACCTGTGCTGCAAGGAACCCCGAAGGAAAAGTTTAAGAACCACTGATGTATGCAATATAATTCAGTTCAACAACTACCGATTGTCAATTCACAGTTAACCACCTGACAATTAACGATCAGAATAACTAGCACCTGTTTCTCAGATCTCCAGCAGGGGAAAAAAAAGATGATAGTGGAGGCACAAGGGAATTCATACAGCTGAATATGTATAAAGTACTGTCAATCTGCGGAATACTTTATAAACATTTTTAATGATTTTTCCTCAGAGAGGAGAAACGATGATCAAAGTACTGAGCAGATTGCAATTCTGTAAGCAATTGAACTGTGGCGAATTGTTACTGAATCTTTTTAAGCTGCCTCTTCAGCTACTTGTTAAAAGTCTCAAAGTCCTGAACCTCCCCCTCCCTCCCCTTGATAATGTTATGGAGCTTTTGAGAATGTTGCAAGTTGAGCGTCCCTCAGAACTTCTAAAAGGCTGCCGTTTGGGACCTCTGAAAATTTTCAAAGCCTATTAAAAAACAAATCTTGAGTGAGACAGAGGAGCACTAATGAGTTACAACAGCGTGGGCTCTGTTTCTGTGACACTGTCACGGTCTGTAACTGACGCCCCTAGCCTTTCAGGACTCTCTCTAGGCCTCCCTAAGGCGAGTGCGGGTCATAGCCTTTGCACTTCATGTGAAACCCTGAAACTAGGCACCAAAGCCAAGCCGCTGCGGGCGGGCTGAAAAATGCTAACCCCGGGAAGCCGGGGTAAAAGAGGCGGATACCAAGCTAAGAAGAGGGAGTCGGTTCCTGAGCCAAGTCCACAAGGTTGGAAGTGGCCCCTTCTGGGGCTGGAATCCGGAACAACAGAATCCTCTAGGAAGCAGCCGCCCCACCATCATCGATCAACGTGACAAGGAAAGGAACTGAACCCGATCTTCGGACCTAGGCACCGATGTGCCGAGTTCGGGATCCCCAGATGGGCAGAAGCTTCCAGCCAGCCCTAACCTAGCAACTAACTGGGAGTCTTCGGTCTCTCAGTTCTTGGACATGTGCGCTGAAAACAAGTGTTTACACCCGTGCCCCGTAGCTCCTGAGACTGGGTTACGTACTCAGGATCCAGCCACACGAATCCAGTACAACACGCATTTATGAAGCGCTTACTATGTGTCTGGCGCTATGCCAGGTGCTGGGGAAAGGCAAAAACACAATCAGTCTTTACCCTCAAAGAACTCATAACCCAATGGGGGAGGAAATATGGAAGTAACTATAATTGTGCAAGACGTATGCACGGTAAATGGAAGGTAGTATCACAGGGAATCCAGTAGCACGGGCACAACGAGGTGAATCTCTGCTACAAATCCCGGCTCCTTGCCCCTCCCTCACTAAAGGTATTCCCTCCACCCCCGCGTGCCTGCGCACACCGGGCCAGTCTCACGCGCGGCGGAGCCAGCCCAAGTTCCCAGGACCTTTGCCCCCTGCTGTGGGAATGATACCCCGCAGATCCTAAGGGCCAGAGACTTCTCCCCCACCCCATCGCCCCGTACCAAGCCCTGCGGGTCCTCTCAACACCTTCCTGCATCCCCCCTCCAAGCCCTCCTTTGTATCCCCAGGAAAAACAACCCAGAATTCTGCTTCTCGCATTCCTTTTGTCCTCCGCCTGTCGCCCCTCCGGTCTCGGGGTGAGAGAAGGAACAGGGCAGAAAGGCACAAAAAGAGAGAAAAGAAAGTGAGCCCGAGCCGGGGGTTGCGTCCGGCCCCTTTAAAGAGGCAGCTCGCCGGCTCCGGAGCTGCCCTGCGGACAACCCCCTCTCGGAGCCCAAGCCCTGGGGAGCGGGGGGACGGAGGGGATCTCGCGCTGCGGCTGCCCCTTACCTTGCACTGCCCTCCCGGCAGGTCCTGAGGTTTGGGCTGGGGGCGTGGAGGACCGGGGGAGAGCCTCGGCCCCGGGCTGACACCAGCGCAGCACCAAGGCAGGACTTCCGAGCCGAGAAGGGGAGGAGGGGGAGGAGGGGGAGGGCCCAGGCTTTGTGTCTGCCTCCAGCCCTCCCTTTACAAGTGCATTGGCGTCCCCCAGGAGCTGAGGCTGCGATCCCCGACGGGGGATTGGGGGCGGGGGGTGACGGTAAGAGGTGGTGGGCAGAGCGCCTGCGCGACTCTAGTCCCCCCCTCCCGCGCCGCCCGCCTTCTACACACCCCCATCTCCTACTCCGCCCCGCTTCCCCTCCTCACAGTCCCCACTCGCCCCTTCCTTGCCGAAGTGGAAAGCCACAGGGAGGAGGAACTGGGATCAGAAAGTTTATCTAATACCAGAGTCAACTTGGCTTCAAAATTCACATCACGCATTGGCGCCGCCGCTTTTCCCAGAGGGTGGGCTAGACAAGCATTTCAATTCAGTTAGACAAATATTTATTAATGTTTGCAAGGTCCAGGGCTAGCCCCTCATTGAAACACCCCCCCCTAGCCACCCACCCCCGTTCCCGTTTTATCACTTGAAAAACTAAACACAAACATGCACATCCTTCTGGCAGTCTTGAGAGCTTTCTGGAATTTGAAGGGAAGGTACAGAAAGGGCAAGTTATTCTTGGAACTGCCTCAGATCCCAGTATAACCCTTGTCAATGTCCTGTCTTTGTTCTGGGTTCACTTTAAAAAAAAAAAAAAAAAAAAAGGATGCTGCATCCTCCAGGCACAGCGACAGGGCGAAGTTTCTAGGATTGCTGTTTTGCTTCGTCATGATTAAGGGATAAATACTTCTACCCTTGATCTGTTTCCCTAGCAAACCTTATGGTTTGCTGAAAAAGGCAAAGAAAACTTTAACCTGCTTTCCTGGGCTGTGCGAGAAACCTTTGAAAACTCTATTTTGTGGATCATGGGAATTCGAGGAAGCAGTAAGCAGTTGAACCAGAACATTATCAGGAAATAGTAAACACCTTTCGGAATCCAGGGCTATTCACAGAGATTTAGCTCTCTTTTTCTTGCCCCTCAGTGCAGAGTCTTTTAAGACTTGGATATATTATGTTAGTTACTGTAGGATTCAGTATCTCAAAGCTGTGTGAAAAGATATTCTTTCCTTTGGAAAGATATACCCTGAAAGCCCACACTAAAGCAGAAAGACAAATTTAAAATTTCTCTTAGAAGATATTTCTCTTACGTTTATCTTCTAGATTCCAACTCTCCAATAAAAAAAAGATCAAGGCGTAGAAGATGGAGATTTCACTGCAGTTTTCTTCGTATGGGTTTGCCTCCACTTCTAACGCCAGCAGGTGACTTTATTCCATGAAACCTGCTCTGCAGCAAAGACTATATTTCCGATTTCCCCACCCCACCCCACCCCCACTCACCTTTTGGAAAGAAGGAATTGGGGTGAAGGAAGATACATGTAAAGTGAAAGTTGATACCATCTCAGGCTTCCCTCCCCATTTCAAGCAAAGCAAATGCCTTAGAGTAAGGAAAAAATTCATCCGAAGTAAATGCCAGAGACATATTCTCCTCCTATGTTTTCTGCCTAATCTTTCCTTCCCTTCAATTTCCCTTCCTTGTCTCAGGTCAGTTTAATGACTTAAATTTCACTATGTCCCAGAGAGTCAGATCCACTCTAGATCTTGGGGGTCTAGTTTGGTCCCTGAATCCTAGGATCATAGATTTAGGGTTGAAAGAGACTTTAGATATGATCTAGGCCAATCTCCTCATTTTAAAGAAGAGGAAAACTGAAACCACTGAGTCCCGCAGTGTTTGGACCCAGGTCCTCCCACTCCATTTAGGTGTAAGATGCCCATCATTCAATTAAAGTACTATAATAAGTGCAAAGCACAGTAGTTAGGGCCAAAGCTTAAGTGACCCGGCCAACTGAAAATACAAAGACAAAAAACAAAAACAAAAAAAAAAAAAAAACCAAATGGGAAAAATGTCCTCAAGCCCTGGAGGGAGGTGAGGGTTTCCATATATACCTCTAATTCATTCCATCCAACATAAGAAGGCCTCTGAGTTACTAGTCAAACTTCCTGTATCTCTAAATTCAGCCAATTGTAACCACCTCCTATGGTCCTACTTTTTATGAATAGGGGGGCATACTTAATATAGACTAAGGGGTGCGTCTAAGACATCTTCCAGTTAAATCTCATTCCTGACAGCCTCCCCTTCTGTATCCCACTAGCATCACCCCATTCATCCTTTACTTAACCTGTTTCATTCAAGGTCATATTCAAGGACATACAGTATAAAAACTTGGATCATCATAACAATCACTTATGACATTTTAAGGTTTGTGAAGCACTTTACATATTTTATTTGAACCTCACTATAGCACTATGTGGAAGTCCCTATTTTTCAGATGAGAAAACTAAAGCATTAAATATTATTGTTGTTCAGCTATGTCATATTCTTTGTGAATCTGTTTGGAGTTTTCTTGGCAAAGACACTAGAATGGTTTGCTCTTTCCGTGTCTGGCCATTTTACAGATGAGGAAAGTGAAGCAAACAGCGGTGTTAAGATATTAGGAGACACCCTGTTTTCCAGAGCTAAGGCTGTGCCCTGAGCTTGGCATAACAACAATCCTTTGCACTTTGCACTCACCCTCTAGATGATCTCACCCTCTGGCAAAGTTACATAATTATTGAATAACTTTGACCGGCACCAGATGTTCTCCGAGCCCCGACAAGCACTGGACAAACTCAGACAAGTAGCCTTGTTCCTGCCATGAAGCCCTCCTACGAATCAAACTTGTTCGCTTGTTACTGTTACTCTCCATTGTCAGGGCTGCAGCGCATTGCACAACCACTGGTGTAAGTATTGAAATTTGGCCGCACTAAAGCAGGGTTCCCTACTAGAGGTGGGGCCTGGCACATGACTAATTTGACTCCTTGCTTGCAAGCTGTTTCCTTCACTTTGAAATTAAACTTCTGCTTGATTCCTGACTCTTCTGTCTCTAGCCTGCTCTGCTCAGCTCTAGTTACCCACAAATTAGAGCCTGGTTTAGTCTGGTTGACAAGGTTAAGTGACTTGCCCAGGGTCACATAGCTAGTAAGTGTCTGAAGCTGGATTTGAACTCACAAAGACAGTCTTCCTAACTCCAGGCCCAGCATCCTATCCACTGGGCCACCTAGTTGTCCCTAAGACATTGAAGAGCAAATGTCAGAGGGATAATTCATCTCTTCCTGACTTTAAATGTAGGACTCTATCTGCTCACTATACCACCTAGATGGTCATGAACTCCAGTGCCATTTGTTCAATCTTTTCTCATCCGATCTCACTTTAAATTCCTTGCCCAGGATTTTTTCTGGGCCTTGCTTGTGGCATCCCTTGTAAACTGCTCCCCTCCTTCTCCCATGGGGAGGGAGGGATAATACCAGAATGTTGTGAGGACATTAATAACTGGTGGGGGTCATATTCATTTCTTCGTTATATATTTTCAGACAAATATTTCATGTAACAAATATTTTAACTATTATGTGGAGAATCCTTATTCCAATGGAAATAGACTTGAGGGAACTGGATAAAGCAAAATACTGAGATATTTAAAAATATTAATCTTGAAAATTCTGTTTGCTTTACTTCATGTTTTGCTTGTATGACCTCTGACCTCAGTTACCCTGGTGACAAGAATGGCCAAGTAGGTCAGAAGTTGAGAGCCTCCCATGACACATCCAACAGCTGGTTACCAACTTGGCCAAGAAAGTGTCATTTCAAAAGGAATAAATACTTTTCCCTTTAAAAAATGCAAAAGAATTTTAGTAAATTCCAGAGAACTGATATCTCAACAATTTTTTTTTTTTACCAGTAGGGGCAATTACACTCATAGCAGGGCTCAGAGTAAGAGAGTGGTGATCCATGGCGAGAATTATATTCCAGTGTGGTACTGGAAAAAGCTATAAGGTCTTGCTCACAGTAGGCACTTAATTTTCAGTCTTTCTCTATTCACTGGTTCCTTCCCTGCTGCCTGCAAACATACTCCCTTCTGTCTCAATCTTAAAAAAACCTTACTTGACCCCATATTATTCCCTCAAGTTTTTCCTTTCATAACCAAGCTCCTAGAAAAAAGCCAGTGACCATCTCTATTTCTTTTCCTCCCACTACTGAGCATGACACTCAACTAAAGCTACTTTCTCCAGTGTTATCAAGATTCTCAAATACTAAATCCAGTGACCTTTCTCAGTTGTCATCCTTCTTGACCTCTCCAGCATCTGACATCACTTAATCCCCTCCAACTAGATTCTTTCTTCCCACCTTGTTTTTGTGTCTCTGTTCTTTCTTGGTTCTCTTTCTTATCTATCTGACTATTCCTTCTCATTCTCATTTGCTCTATCATCATCCTGTCCTGCCTCCAAAACCCAGGTTATTCCCCAAAGCTCTGCCCTTCCTCTCTCTTCATACCCTCTCTTTTTCAGATCTTATCAACTCGCAGTGATCTCCTATATGCAGATTCCTATCCTCCCTCTCACCTCTCCTTCCAGGTCTATATATCCGGTCCTAGTCTCTCTCTCCAGAGCTCCAATTCTACATCATCAATGTGGTGTGGTACTGGGGAGAAAGCACTAGCTTTGAAGGCAGGGGATTTCAAATTCTGTATCTATTATGCACTACTCATGTGACTTCTGGGCCTCAGTTTCCTCTTTGGTCAAATGAGAGAATTGGATTAGATGACCTCTAAGGTTCCTGTAATTGGATGTGCCATGTGTACAGCAAACCCAACATGTCCAAAGACAAATTCACTAATTCCTGCTCTAAACCCACCACTTCTCCAAACATCTACATTTTATTTGAGATCACCACCACCTATACTTATACTCTCCTCGTACTCCATATCCAATCAGTTTCCAAGTCTTGATTCCTCTTCCACAGAAACTCCCTTATCCTTCCCTTCTTTTACACTCATATGACCATCACTTTTAGGTTAGCATCTAATAACCTCATGTCTAGACTATTGCAATGGATTCCCAACTGATCTTCCAAATTCTAGTCTCTTTTCCCTTTAGTCATCCTCTACAACTGCAGATTTATCTTCCTAAAGTACCTGTCTGACATATCGCTTTTCTTCTTAAAAACCTTTAAGGGGGGGAGGAGCCAAGATGGCAGAGTAGAAAGACTCATGTATGCTAGCTCTGAACCCACAGCCCATATATTTTCTCTAAAAAGAACTCCCCACAAATTCTGGATCACTGCAAGCTGTGCAGAAACACAATGGAAGAGATTTCTGTTCCAGAGAGCCCTGGAAAGCCGTCCCCAGGGGTCTGTCATGCTCCGGACAGTGGAGCCCACCCCTGCACTGCCCTGCCCATGGGGCCCCAGAGGAGCATATCCAAGCAGGCTTCAGGGAAGGAATCTCCAGCAACTGCCAAGGTCCCTCCGCCCACAGGCGCTACAGGTCAGTGAGAGAGACGTCTGGGCTGGCCGAGAGGGGAGCTGGGTGTCTCTGTGACTCAGGCCCCCTCGAGAAGCAGTGGCAGAAGGAGCAGCAGAGGCAGTGGTGGCCAGGACTCCCAGAGCAGCAGGTAGGAGCTCAGGGCCATTACTGAAGGTCTCTGCATAAACCCCCTGAGGGAACTGAGCCTGGGAGGTGCCTGCCCCCACCCAGCACCAGAACTTAAGCTCACATAGAATAGCAGCCCCACCCACCGCTGAAAGCTGGGTAGCAGCATTTGAATCTCAGACCCCAAGCACTAGCTGGGAGGATCTGGGGGAGGGGGAGTGGGGGGAGAGGAATCTCAGAAGTCAAGTAACTGGCTGGGAAAATGCCCGGAAAAAGGAAGAAAAATAAGACCATAGAAAACTACTTTCTTGGGGAACAGATGTTCCCGCCTTTAATTTCTGATGACGAGGAACAATTCTTACCATCAGTGAAAGAAGTGGAGGTCGGGGCCTCTGTATCCCAGACATCCCAGGTGGATGTCCGGTGGGCTCAGGCCATGGAAGAGCTCAAAAAGGATTTTGAAAATCAAGTTAGACAGGTGGAGGAAAAATGGGAAGAGAAATGAGAGAGATGCAAGAAAAGCATGAAAAACAGGTCAATACCCTGCTAAAGGAGACCCAAAAAAATGCTGAAGGAAATAACACCTTGAAAAATAGGCTCACTCAATTGGCAAAAGAGGTTCAAAAAGCCAATGAGGAGAAGAATGCTTTCAAAAGCAAAACTAGTCAAATGGAAAAAGAGGTTCAAAAGCTCAGTGAAGAAAATAGTTCTCTCAAAATTAGAATGGAACAGATGGAGGCTAATGACTTTCTGAGAAACCAAGAAATCACAAAACAAAACCAAAAGAATGAAAAAATGGAAGAGAATGTGAAATATCTCATTGGAAAAACAACTGACCTGGAAAACAGATCCAGGAGAGACAATTTAAAAATTATGGGACTGCCTGAAAGCCATGATCAAAAAAAGAGCCTAGACATCACCTTTCATGAAATTATCAAGGAAAACTGCCCTGATATTCTAGAATGAGAGGGCAAAATAAGTATTGAAGGAATCCATTGATCACCGCCTGAAAGAGATCCAAAAAGAGAAACTCCTAGGAACATTGTGGCCAAATTCCAGAATTCCCAGGTCAGGGAGAAAATATTGCAAGCAGCTAGAAAGAAACAATTCCAGCATTGTGGAAATAAAATCAGGATAACTCAAGATCTAGCAGCTGCTATATTAAAGGATCGAAGGGCATGGAATAGGATATTCCAGAAGTCAAAGGAACTAGGACTAAAACCAAGAATCACCTACCCAGCAAAACTGAGTATAATACTTCAGGGGAAAATATGGTCTTTCAATGAAACAGAGGACTTTCAAGCATTCTTGATGAAAAGACCAGAGCTGAAAAGAAAATTTGCCTTTCAAACACAAGAATGAGAAGAAGCATGAAAAAGTAAACAGCAAAGAGAGTCATAAGGGACTTACCAAAGGTGAACTGTTTACATTCCTACATGGAAAGACAATATTTGTAACTCTTAAAACTTTTCAGTATCTGGGTAGTTGATGGGACCACACACACATACACACACATGCATGCATGCATTGCCATGCATGCACACACATGCACACACATACAGAGACAGAGAGCACAGGGTGAATTGAATAGGATGGGACCATATCTTAAAAGAAATTAAGGTAAATGGTGAGAGAGAAATGTAGTGGGAGGAGAGAGGGTGAAATGGAATGGGGTAAATTATATCTCATTCAAGTGGCAAGCAGGAGACTTTTTAGTGGAGGGAAAAAGAGGAGAGCTGAGAAAAAAACATAAAGTTTACCCTCATCACATTCGACTAAAGGAAGGAATAAAATGCACACTCATTTTGGTATGAAAACCTATCTTACAATACATGAAAGTGGGGGAGAAGGAGATAAGCAGGGTGGGGGGGATGATGGAAGGGGGGCAATGGGAGGAGGGAGCAATTTGAAGTCAACACTCTTGGGGAGGGACAGGATCAAAAGACAGAATAGAAACAATGGAGGGCAGGATAGGATGGAGGGAAATACAGTTAGTCTTACACGAGACGACTATTATCGAAGTCATTTGCAAAACTACACAGATAGGGCCTATATTGAATTGCCTGCCTTCCCAAAGGGAATGGGTGGGGAGGGAGGGATGGGGAGAATTTGGAACTCAAAGTTTTAGGAACAACTCTTTAGTATTGTTGTTGCTACTAGGAAATAAGAAATACAGGTAATGGGGAATAGAAAGTCATCTGGCCCTATAGGACAAAAGAGAAGATGGGGACAAGAGAAGGGAGGGATGATAGACGAGAGGGCAGATTGGTGATAGGGAAAATTAGAATGCTTGGTGTATTGGGATAGGGGAGGGGATAAATGGGGAGAAAATTTGGAACCCAAAATTTTGTGAAAATGAATGTAAAAAGTTAAATAAATAAATTTATTTAAAAAAAAACCTTTAAGGGTTCATCAGGCTGTTGCAATGAAAGCTCTTCCTAAGTCTTAAAGTGCTATATAACTATAATTTATTATGTTATATTGGAGAGATAGTATACAATAATGATAACATATTGGATTTTGTCTCTGGAGGATTTAGGTTCAAATCCTATTTCTGACATTTATTAGTATTGTGATTTTGTAGTCACTAACTCTTTCTTAGCCTCTGTTTCTCCATTTATATACAGGGATAAAAACACTTGCTGTCCCTACCCCACAGAGCTGTTGTGAGGTTCAGATGTGATATAGTATGTATATCAAGCACTTTGCAAAATTTAAAGTGCTATCTATATGTCAATTATTATTTTTATTAGAATGATCATTGTTATGTTACCTACACTGCTAGAGGGATTAATACCTGCATTGATGAAAGCATATTCATTGAAATATGTTTGTTTATATTTAAAGATAGCTGACTTTCAAACATATAAATTTAGAATCGTGTAAAATATAACATGTAAGTAGCAATTTTAAAAATAACATGAAGTATCATAAAGCACCATTTGATCAAACATATATTTTATGTAGTATATTAAACTACTTAGTATAAATAAGAAGTACTAGAAGTTAGAGTCACAGAATATTAGAATTGGAAAAGGCCCTGAAGTTCACGTAGTCCAACTTTCCTTTCAGTGAAGAAACCCTCCATTATACCATCCCTGAGAAGTGACCACTCAGTCTCTCCTCAAAAAGTCCCTCCTCTACTTAGTAAGGTAGCCCTTTCAACTGTTAGATAGCTCCTAAAGTGCTCCATCAGTTACACTAAAATGTGCCTTCCGTAACCTCAACCTACTTTAACACAACCAAGAAAAAGGTGACAGATATTAAAATATTTTAAGATCCTCAACAATCCTCTTTTTTCAGACTAAATGATCAATAACGCTTTCAACCATTCCTTACCTAATATAGTTTCTAGTTCTTTCATTGTTCTGGATATTCCCTCTCTAGAAATATTTCAGTTTGTTAAGCCCCTTCTTCAAATGTAGTATCCAGAACTAAACAGTAGTCTAGATGTAACCTCTCCAAGTGAAGAGTATAATGGTACAAAAATCTCTTTTGTTCTTGTTTCTACTAAAGCAGCCTCAAGCTGAATTAAATTTATTAGTAGTAGCATTATACACACTCTTGACTCATTGAATCTGGTGATTTGTGAAAGGAAACACTATCTTTTTCATGCCAGCCACAGCCAATTCAAGTCTTCACCATTCTGTGTGTAATTGACTTTTTGAACCTAAAAGTAGCACTTTACCTTGATTCCTATTAGATTTTGTTTTACTGGTTTCCAATCAGTATTCAAGCTCATTACAGTAATTTTGAATCTTGATTCTTTCATTTATATCATTATCCCTTCCTCCCAGATTTTGTCATGAAAAGAAATTAGTGTATTGGATAGAACAAGTTAGACATTTTAGTTAGTTAGAAGTTAGAAAGAATTAGAAGTTAGAAATGAGTTAGAAGTTAGGAAGTCTTAGCTTCTCAATCCCACCTGACAGTAATACCTGAATGACCAAGGACAAAGTCACTTTTTCCCTTCTTCCTTCCCTTCCTTCACTTTTTCTTCCCTTCCTTCCTTTCTTCTTTAATTTTTTCCTCCCTCCCTCCTTCCCTCCCTTCTTTCCTTCCTCTCCCTAGTACCTAGCACAGTAGCAACACAAGTAAATGCTCAGTAAGTGTTGAAATGAATTGAAATTATTAAAATTTGCCATTTTCAACTTCTCTTCTTATTCAATTATACAGTTCATCTATACAATAAACATGTAATAAGTGATCATCCTATGTAAAATGAAAGTCAGGTGGAATAGTAGATAGAGAACCAGCCTCAAAATTTGAAAGATCTAAGGTTAAACTCCTGACAAATACTAGTAATATGACTGTTCAAATCACTTAAACTCTCAATGCCCCAGAAAATTTTCTAAAATAATAAGTTGAAGAATCATTACTGAGTTACGTTGGTAGAAGTTTCCTCACCAAAAGTTCTCTATGCCAATGTAATAAAAAGGCAGGACAAAAAATTTTTGTAAAGTACCACACAAGTTAGTGTAGGGGCAATATAAAAATAGTTAAGAATGTCCTTGTTCTCATGGAGTTTGAAAACTAGCGTGAGAGCTATGATTTAAAGCTTCAGCATTGGTCTGCTGGGTGTAATAGTAATTTAAGATTAATGGTGGGTGTTAAGAATTAAAGATCTTCCCTGTCAATTAAAAGACCTTAATACCTTTTGTTAATTTCTGTTGAGGCACTGGGTCAGAGGGTCCTGCTCTCCAGCTCTGAAAAGTTTATAAATACTTTGAGGTGAGGTTTTACTTTGGGGCTTACTTCCTTGAAGTGCTTGTTTGGCCAGACAAGACCCTGGATAGCTGCTAAGGAGCTTCCCAGCTTTGAAAACGCAGATGTTAGTGCTTCTCTCTCCAGTAACTATGTATGTAATGGTCAAACAGTTGGATCTGTCTGCTGATCTGTGATGTATGTATTGCTTATGATCAGACAGTTGGAAACCCTGTCTGTTGATCTTTATTTCCTCTGTATTTTCTCTAAAGTTCAGGGTGCTGACTTTTTCCCTTGAACTAAGTGAATGATATTTGTGATTGTTGACCCCTCAAAAGTTGCTTTCCTTTTAGAAAAGCAGATCTAACAACCTCTACAGCAGGCCTTTCTTTGTATCCTGGGGTCCTTGCTGTTACATTGGGCAAGTCATTAACAAAGTTTTCTGTTTTCTAGCTTACAGTAATGTGGTAATAAAATAACATACAGAGGGGAGAAGAATATATTCATAATTTTCTATAACTGGAGATATAGAAGGAGATAGTTTGCAAACTGTGTGATAGATTTTTAAATTCCTTGTTACTTATTTTGAATTCTATTTCAAGTAAATATATTCTTTCCTTAATATAATTTCATATATTTAATTCTGGTCAGGAAGTGAAGAGATCCAGGAGCTTGTGAGCAGTGGTTTTGAATAGATGACAGACCCAAACAGATTCTAGGAACATAAACGTATCAGTAAGGTACGGCATTACTTGCCAGTCCCAAATCTCTACTCCACATTGCAATATCCAGTGACAATCCTTTTCTCAGTCCTCTTTTGACATTGTCAACCACCATATTCTCCTTTATGTTCTCTTCTGTCTAGGTTTTCATGATATTACTTTCATTTAGTTCTCCTCCCACTTGTCTGATCACTCCCTTTAAATCTAGTGAATCTTCACCCTGGTCTCACCAAGCAATCATGTATCTTCCCCAAAGCTCTGTGCTAAGCCCAGTTCTCTTTTTCCTTTATCCTACTTGGTGTGGTGTTCTCCTTAGTTCCTGTGGATTCAATTTTCTTCCCTGTGGTGACTATTCTTAGATCTACTTGACCAGGCTTACCCTCTCTCCTAATTTCCTGGCCTGGTTCTCCAAGTGCTAATTGGATATATTGACTTGATTGTCAAATAGATATCTTAAAATCAACATATCCAAAATTGACCTCATTATTTTTCTTCCCAAACCTTTTCTAACTTCCCTATTATCATCATCGTCATCATTATTATTTTCTTTCTTTGTAACATCTTATTTATGCCCCTGCCTCTCATCAATATTGCTATTAGCCTGGTATGGAAACTTATCACCTTCTGCTTGTACTATTGTGATAGCTTTCTGGCTGGTCTCCCTGCCTCAGGTCTCTGGTCTCCCTCCTCAGGTCTCTCCTCATTCTACACCATCTCACTCAGCTGTCAAATTGATCTTCCTAAAGCCCAGGTCGGACCATGTCATCTCCCTTATTTATTAAATTGGGTTCCAGTAGTTATCTGTTGCCTCCAGGTTCAAATGTAAAATTCTTTGTTTGACTTTTGAAGTCTTTCTACCTTTCCAAGTCTTCTTATACCTCAATATTTTGATTCTGTGCAATTGCCCTGGCTTTGTTCCATGCCTAGAACACCCTCCTTCTTTATCTCTCCTTCCTGGCTTCCCTTGATTCTTTCAAGTCCCAACTCAAGTTTTACCTTCTGCAAGAAGCCTTTCCTGGCCCTCCTTAATTTTACAGAATATCCCCAATTTATCCTATACATGTCTTTCTTGTATATGTAGTTATTTGCATGTTTTCTCCCTCCATTATACTGTGATCTCCTTGAGATAAGGAACTGGGTTTGGTTTGATTTTGGTTTTGGTCTTTTTTTGTATTCTCAGTACTTAGTGCAGTGTTTGGCACATAGTAGGCACTTAATAAATGCTTGTGGATCAACTGACACTCAAGCAAAAATCTTGACCTAGTAGGGGGTTAATCCAGAGAGTCATGTGATCCATTCTACGACCTTCCCTTTGTTCAGGAAATTGATTATATCTCAGGGTGGAGGGTATTGACTGCCCATTAGTGCCTATAGATCCACGCATCCTTCATTGAGGATATGATTGAGTATGGCATAACATCGGTGGTTCAGACTGTTTGTGGGTCAAAGACACCTTGATAAACTAGCCTATAAGAAAGAGCATTTGCAAAATTCGACCGTTTTTGCCCATTTCAGACTGAAGAACAGCAGAACTAAGAGCATACTGAAGAGCCACTAATTGAAGCAAAGAGCCATGTGCTCTCAACTACTTTTCCCAAATGGAAAGTTTCCAGATCCTAAATTCCATTGAAGGAAGCGGGAGATTCTAGATAACACCAGCACTGGAACTGAACCCTTAGCATTGAGGAATACAGAGTAGAGAGATAATCCCTATAGCAGTCTCTTGGAGAGAAGAGGCTTGTTCATGTGCCTCCGCCATCCCCACTAGCCAGAGGATATACAAGAGAGTGAAGCCATGACTTCAGAGAACAAAAAACGTTGATTTTGCTTTCCTTTCCACTTGAGCAATATTCTGATTGGAAGGAGGTTGTCTCCCTAGCAACCCCAAGTCCCTTTTCCTTCTCAGGGAAGTCTAACTCACTGGGGACTTAGCACTTCAAGTTCGAATGTATATGTATGGGTCTCTGAAGTGAAACTGAAATTCACAAGAAAGGTCAGGCATTGTCCTCTAACAACCCCAAGTTTGTTTATCTTCCAGAGGGAGTTCAAACCATAGAGCAGTGCTTTGAGAGTGGGCTCTAGGGAAGTTTGAATTTCTTAGTGAGGGAAGTTAATTACATTGATTATTTTATGAGCTTTTTATGTTTTCTCCATTTTCTCCATTTATGTTTTCTCCATTTTCCATTTATGCTTTCTCCATGTGTAGTGAAATAAAGGTTGTCTTGTACCTGATATGCAGTGTTACCTTGAGTGCCTGTATAGGACCTGGGCACCTTTTTACCCAAATCTATGGATACCAGGATATAAATTATATTTGGAAATTTCTGAGAAGGAACTCTGGGTATAGGCAAAATCAGTCCAAAAATTTATGATTCTTGAATCCAATCTCAAGTTTGGATCTAGTTAATGTAAACCCAGAGTTTATACCATTCTCTTGTAGAACTGTGGGTTTATTCTCATTCCCATTGATTGGAACATGCTTTTCCTCTTACCTGTACGTTCATTCTCTTCTATCCTTTCTGACAGAAGATGTAGGAAGGAGATAAGAGGGGTATGTGTGTGTGTGTGTGTGTGTGTGTGTGTGTGTGTGTGTGTGTGTGTGTACTATATGTTTACTTGGTTTACCTCACTTATGTGACTCATGCAACTAGAAAGCAACAGACCTGGTTCACTCAGCATATAAAATCATCAATGTTAGAACTAAGAAATCTTAGAGTTCATATAGCACAACCCCCTTATTTTGTATATAAAGACACTGAAGCCCAGAAAGGTTTTTTGGCCTACCCAAAGTTACATGGCTAGTAAATGACAGAGACAGAACCAGAACCCAAAGCTCTTAACTCTCAGTTCAGTGCTGTTTCCACCATTACACAACTGCAAAGCGGAATAAATTTACCTGCCAGGGAAGATGACTGAGGCAGGGATGGCAATAAGCAGAGTTTTGAGAGCCTAGTAGCAGCCCCCAGTTCTAGTCCCATGATGGCAACTACAAAGTCCTCTGATCATGTCCAAGTGCTAATCTAGGCAGGAAACACTGACCACTGCATTTGGAACCAGGGGGTATGGGCACATTTGCAGAAGTTCCTTTAAGAAGATGGGAGTGGTCCTGAGTCCTCTTGCCCTGGCTAACCTCTTTGCAAGAAGGTGCTACACCTGCCCCTTAGGGCAGTAGTTTTTCTATATATATGTATAGATTTTTTTTTTTAAGCTCTGAGCTGTCAACTAGATGTTTCCTATCAATTAAAAAAAAAAGTGGAATCAACTACATTCATGCTTGTTTCCATGACCTGGACTCCCATTGAGCTAAGTTATTTTTTCTGGACAAGTCATCTTCACTTATCTGAACTTCTGTTTCCTCATCTGTAAAGAGAGAATAACAAATTATCTACTTTCCAAGTCTGGGAGGAAGCCACTGTATAAGATCTTAAAATAACTTTAGAAATGTGAGCTAATCTATTTCTCTAAAAAGGAAGCATATAGCAGTCTTCTTTAAATAACGTGATAATTAATGTTTTTGGTGATTTCCATACAATAAAGGTATATACCATACTACTTAATATTTGAAAAATCTTCCAGGAAGGATTCCAGATTTCTTTACTGATTTTTTTTTTATATGTAGGAAAACAGAAACACAGACAAGTGCCTCAGAACTTCAGAGTGAGACAATGGTAGCACATAGCCAAAATTTTGGGCTCTTGAATACATAGTTTTATTCCCTTTAGTAATATAACCATGCGCTGCTCCTAATTGACTAGAAGTTGTAGAATGCTGTAATTAAGACTAGGTTTTCACTAGGAAGTATCTTTTTCCTATCCCAGGCATATTGAGTCTGATATGAAATTTAACTTAATCAGATAAACGTAGGATGGTGAAAAGATTACTCGTATGATGACAGTTAAATCACTTTGCTTTTCTAGGTCTCAATTGTTTTCGCCTATAAAGAGTATGGACCACATGACCTCTAAGGTCTTGTATACTTCTAAGAATCCGTGATTCTAAATAATGCCGTCAATAGGATATAGCTCCCTCTTCACATATACCAATGTATATAATACATTAACTTACTGGGTAGTAGTGAAAAATCAATGGTGTGTTCTTTTTAGTCCAAAGGTCAAACAGAAAAACTGATCAGCATTATAAAAAGGTACAAAAATGTGATTTATATTATGATTTCAGAGTAAGAGATTTAAAAAGGATGGACCCAGGACTAAATCGCTGGCACCCACATTCCACTGTCACTCAACCCAATGATGCTCTGTTATCAGGAAAAGACATCCTCCTGGCTGGTACACCAGATGGCATTGCTCTGCAATGTTAGAATATGCTAATTCAAAAGAAATGACATCCTTATCAGCTAGAGCACACATAAGTCTACTAGGTATTTTGAATGACAAAACAAAAGAGGTTGGTCTCATCTGGATGGAAATTTGATGTCATCATCCAAACCTGAATAATCCTATTTTGTATTAAATAATCCTGAATTGATAAATTAGTTAGGATGGTTTTTCAGGGGACTTGTCATACTCTTACCATTTCTCTGCTATTTTACCTGAGGAACAGTGACACAAGACCAGCAAATTTTGGAGACATCTTGACGGTTTTGTGTATAGACACTGGGGCACAGTGGACAGAGTGCTAGGCAGAGTCAGGAAGACCCATCTTACTAGGAGTGTGATCATGGGCAAGTCATTCAATTCTGTTTGCCTTAGTTTCTTCGTCTATAAAATGAGCCAGATACAGGTAAGGAAATAGCAAACCACTCCAGTATCTTTGCCAAGAAAACCCTAAATGGGGTCACAAAGAGTCAGACATGGCAGAAATGACTGAACAAGAACACAGTCCGCTTATCGCCCCCTATTCAGCAACTTTGTTAAATGTAGAAACTGTAATGAGTTGTGAAGTTTAAATTAGAGATTTGAACCACATCAGTTATCATTTCTAGTCAAATTTGATTAGGAAAAGTTTTTGGTTCCCCTTTTCAATCAGTTTGGTTTGGATCCAAATTGGTCAGTAGGTATTTGATCTATTTTTTTTTTTAAATTTGTGTTCAGTTTAAAAAGATGATATGTAGTTTGCTTTAGGCTTCAACAAATTCAAATGGCTGATTCATCTTGTATATGGTTTATTTTGCTTCATGTTCTGGGTTCAATGGACTATAGGAGTATGACAAAGTTTGAGTCAATTAAATTTACAGAATTAAGAAAATCACACAATCTGAGAACTGGAAGAGACCTCAGAGGCAATTTCCTCTAATCCATTTCCTGAATGAGTCCTCCATCTCCTTTCCTGACTCATCATCCATAACATACCACCTATCTATGGGTATTCTCCTTTATCTTCTCTCTCTATTATCTCTCTCTTTCTCTCTCTTTTGTCTCACTCTATTCTCTGTCTCTGTCTCTCTGTCTGAACCTCATTAAGTCCTATAGGAGTTAACTATTATCTTTATGCTCAGTTGAAATTGGATAACATGAAGTGTATAACGATTTGGAGGAGGCAGACTGGTAAGAGTAATCCTGAGTTGATATTTGGCAAGAGATGAGCAGTGTTAGGACAAGGAAATAAGGTATTCAAGAGCAAAGGAGAATACAGAGTTGGAAAATGCTATAGCTAACTATAGGGTCAAAATTTGAAAGTGACAAAAGTGATTTCCAAGCAGAGATAGTGACCTAGGAATGTACTCAGGGATGGAGGGACTGGAATTCTCAATGAAAGTGAAGGATAGATTTATGAATAATAAAGCACAGGGAAGGAAGAGAAAGTTTGAGGTAGATTCTGTTGAGTGTGAGATAGGGAATCGCTTAGGGAGGAGTAAAAGGGCTGCTTTACTGTAGTGAGGGTCTAGTTGAAGTTGGATATCATGAATTTTTAATATATCTAGTCAGCATAGTTGTGTGATTTCTTCTAGAAGGAGTAAGACTGTAAAGTAGGACTTCCTTCTTCAAGTGAAAGTAAATTAATTCCAGAGAAATCTAGTTCCCAAAGAAAACTAGAAACTTGAAGTGTTATTGTCTCTTAGAGACATAAAAAAAGAGTGCTAGTCAATGAGGAAAGTTAGGGATGGTGAAAATCTGGCTCTTCCATTTTAATAAAAGAATAGGATTAATTTTTAAGACTCCTGTAACCTTGTATACATATGTCCTTCCCCTCCCCCATTTAAGCTCAAATATATGCTTGCCATAAAAGCCTTAAAGGAAATAATAGCTAGCATTTATATACGTTTTCAAATATTGTCTCATTTAATGTTCATAACAACCCTGGGAGATAGGTACCATCATTAGCTCCATTTTACAGATGAGAAAACTGAGGCAGACAAAGATTAAGTGAGTTTCCCAGAGTTACATAGCTATTAAGTATCTGACATCAGATTTGAACTCAGGTCTTCTTAACTCCAAAGCCAGCGCTCTATCTACTGTACCATCTAGTCACCTCTACTCATGTGTTGTGTGTTTATTTCTGGATTAGAAGGATAGGGGAGAAAATGGAAATCCGTGGTTCCTTCTGGCTATATGGAAGAGAAAGACATGAAATAAGGACAGAGAAAGGATGGTGGTGGCAATTAAGACCTGTCTAACAAAAATAAACAAAGGAATCAGTAGGAGGGAGGCTCAGGCTTACAGGTAAACTAAATTGGGTTCTGGAGAGCCAGCTCTGTCCTATAACCACACACACGCACACACACACACACACACACACGCACACACACATACACACACATCTATATATCTACATCAATATAGTTACTGAGCAAGGTTGGCCTTATGGTCTATTGGAAAGTGTACTAGATTTGAAATTAGAGGATCTAAGTTCCAAGACTGATTTTCGTTTGTTATCTGCAAAATTAGAGAGTGATACTAGATAAACTCTAAGATCCCTGCTGCCTATAAAATTTGATGATGTAAGATGATGCAGTTGGCAAGAACCTTTGGTACTTTCCAGGGTCTAATGGACCTAGGTGCCCTTACACTGACCCCTGGATTCCTAGGACTACTGTAGATATACAGGAAATGACCCACCCATTGACCTTTTATTATTCTCTGTCTCCAACCAAATGGAACTATTCTAGGCAAGGTTGACTCTAAACAAAACTGCATAGTAGGCAAACATTCTCTTTGGTCTCCTAAAGCTCTTTTTGGTATTCCCTGATGTCACTCTCCTTCATCTATCAAGGTACTCAACACCCTTTGCTTTCTCTCCACTACAAAAGAAACAAAATGCTTTCAGAAAAGATGATGTGATTAGTTATCTATATCACAGTATCAACCTTAATCCCCTCTCAACTTCTTCCAAGGGATTTTCATTTATAACTGTGGAATGAAAAACTTTATCCCCTTATTAGTGGCATTTCACACATCAGCAAGCAGATAGGTATTAATTTGGATAGAGGGTGTTCTTCCTATAGCCCTTGAAATCATACTAGACATTGCACCTATGTGTAAAACCAGCTTCAGTTTTGTATCTCATTCCTGTAGGGCCACTCTCCCTTGTTAATTTAGTAACCTCACCTATACTGATGCCTTTAACCTAAGGGATCCCTGAGAAATCTTGAAAGGTTATCCTGTAGATCTCCACACTGTTTACTATACCATATCCTACCCTGTTGTCTTGATTCCAAGAATTTGTTGATATTCTCACATCTTATGCTACCTCTTTACTATAGAGTTTACTATCAAAATTATCTGTGTGTCTCCAGCCTCCACGGATGTGAGAGGTTTCTTAAGAAGAAACTGTCTTAATCCAAAGGAATGACAGTGATACAAATTTCAGGATTTGGAAGAGACAGGTTGTAGGGGGCGTCTTGGGACAAGGGGCCCTTTTAATTACATCACATAGGTACCTATTTCATTTTTTATACAGCAAGCCTAATTCTAGTCCAAGAATAGAGACTCTAAAATAAACGGAACTACTGATTAATAGAAATAATTTTGGGGGGAGTTTAGTGGTACTATATTTTCTTGTTCACCATCCAGCCCATTTCTATTAACTGTCCCTTTTATATATTTATGTATATGTAAATATAAATATAATTTATATCTGTAAAGGACTTTGAAGATCATCTAGTTATAGCCTCCCTTATGACTAAAAATCCAAGGCTCAGAGTAATTAAAGGACTTGCCTCAGGTTAACCAGAGTTGAGATTGAATTGAAGTCATCTGACTTGAAATTCTGGGATCTTTCTGTTATATAAGACTGGATCTCAAGCATTTCATCTCTAGTTTTCCAAAGATTTCCTCCATCTACCCTGAGTCCACAAGGCTTTGGGCATCTTTTTCTGCAAGGATTCCTTGACAATCCAATTTGTATTCATTGGCTCACATTTGCTTTACATTTCCTGCCCCAAACCTTACTCATCTTTAGGTCTCTTTACTCTTCTCGAGTCCAGCTAACTGAAGGTCTCAGAACCACGGATTTGGAGATGGAAGACATTAGAATAAGAAGAATAATCTAATAGATGCTTCAGAGAATAGAAGAGGAGAGATGGAAGGGACCTTAGAGATGCTGGAAGATGATTTATTCCAACCTCCTCTTTTTATAGTAATGGGAAAAGTGGATCCTAAGAGGAAGGAATAAGCATTTATATTTATAGAGTCTACTATGTGCTAGGCCTTTCACTCAAGGCTTTTTACAAATATTCTCTCATTTGATCCTAACAACAACTCTTGGAGGAAGGTGCTGTTATTGTGCCCATTTTACAGATAGGGAAATGGAGGCAGAGTTTTTTTTTAATTACTTTCCTAGAGTCACGCAGCTGTTAAGTGTCTGAGGCTGCATTTGAACTAATCTTCCTGAGTTCAGACAGAGTGTTCTATCCATTTCACCACCTCGCTGCTTCAAGGTAACTGGAGAAGTGACTTGACATCTACGTTCATATAGTGACAATGCCCTCCCTAGAACTCAGCTCTCCTGACTCGCCCCTAGTGCTGCCGCCTTCAATTCTCCAAAAAAGTTCTAGAATTTTAGAAGGGGTCTTAGAGAGTATCTAGTCCATCTATTTTACAAATAAAGAAATTTCTTGTTGTTCAATCGTTTTTCAGTCATGTCTGATTTTTTGAGACCCCTTCTTGGCAAAGATACCAGAACAGTTTGCCATTTCCTTCTGAAGATAGGTTTACAGATGAGGAAACTGAGGCAAACAAGGCTAGGTGACTTGCCCAAGGTCACACAGTTAATAATTGTCTGAGGCCAGAATTGAGTTCAGGATGAACTTCAGTCTTCCTGGCTGAAGGCCTGGCATTCCATCCACTTTGCCACCTAGAACCCCAAATAAAGAAAAAGATGTCCCTAAAAAGGGAAACAGTTTGCCCAAGTTCTGTCTGCTAGTAGCCAAACAGTCTAATCCTCATGGAACTTTTCTTGAACAAAAAAATCTTCCATTCTGACCTAAACTCAGTGAATTTAGCATTGTTCTGTCAGCATTTTTGTGAACTTAAAAAAAAAAACCCAAACCCCAAAGTCTTTTAAAAGTACATTGCAAAAAGAACTTTTAAAAAAATCCAATATTTTTTGATATTCCAGGCCTGATCTTACCTGGAACCAGTCTTCCACATCACTTGCAGGTGATTGCTTGCACTGTGGTCATTCCTCCTCCCACTTGTTTCACCTTGTCTTGTCCAGAACCAACTATATCTCTTCCTGGTCATTTCCAAACCTTATTGCCACCATTTATACTTCCCACCCCCACCTCCTTTTAGATTTCTCTTTATATGTGTTCTTCCCCCGTTGACTTGTAGGATGCTTGAGGTGGGGGCTCACTTGCTTGGTTGTGTGTGTAGATAGATAGGTAGGTAAGTAGATAGAAAGATCTCTCAATCAATCAATTTGTATCCCCAGTGCTTAGCACAGTGCCTGGCATTTAAAAAACACTTCATTCATTCATTCATGGTCCTATGGCTTACAATCATTCATCCAAGAGAGTGATTACTATGTTCCAGGGACTATGCTAAATACTAGGGATAAAAAGACAAAAAAGAATCAAGGGGAAAAAAAATGAAGTGTGGGGAAGCACCAGAAAGTGGTTATAATGGCCCCAATCCTTCTCTTAAAACTCTGCAGATCTTGGACCCAAAGTATACCTAGAAAAAGAAAACCAACACTGTATATTATTAGATCATGAGCTCCTTAAAGGCAGGGAGTGTCTTTTGTCTCTTTTTGTATTCCCAGTGCTTAGTATATTGCTTAGCACACAGTGGGTATTTAATAAATGTTTATTGACTGACTAACTGTATTCTTTTTTTTCATTTTTTTAATTTTAAATTTATTTTAAGTTTTCAACATTCATTTACACAAAATTTTGAGTTCCAAATTCCTCCCCATCTCTCCCCTCCCCCACCCCAAATCACCAAGCATTCTAATTACCCCTACCACCAATCTGCCCACCCTTCTAACATCCCTTCCTTCTTTTATCCCTGTCTTCTCTCTTGCCCTATAGGGCAAGATAAATTTCTGTACCCCATTACCTGTATTTCTCATTTCCCAGTTGTATGCAAGAATAATACTCAACAGTTGGTCCTAAAACTTTGAGATCCAACTTCTGTTCCTTCTTCCCTCCCTCACCCATCCCCACTGAGAAGGCAAGCAATTCAATACAGGCTATACATGTGTAATTTTGCAAATGATTTCCGTAGTAGTCATATTGTGTAAGATTGACTATATTTCCCTCTATCCTATCCTGCCCCACCTTTCTTCTATTCTCTCTTTTGACCTTGTCCTTCCCCAAGGGTTGACTTCTAATTGCTCCCTCCTCCCGTTGCCCTTCCTTCCATCACCCACCCCCCCAGCTTATCCCCTTCTCCCCTAATTTCGTGTATTGTAAGCTAGGTTTTTCATACTAAATTGAGTGTGCATGTTATTCCTTCCTTGAGTCAAATGTGATGACAGTAAGCTTCACTTTTTCCTTCTCACCTCCCCCATTTTCCCCTCCATTGAAAAAGCTTTTTCTTGCCTCTTTTATGGGATATAATTTGCCCCATTCCAATTCTCCCTTTCTCCTCCCAATATATTCCTCTCTCACCCCTTAATGTCATTTTTTAGATATGATCCCTTCCTATTCATCACCCTGTGCACTCTCTCTCTCTCTCTCTCTCTCTCTTTCTCTCTCTCTCTTTCTCTCACTGTGTGTGTATGTGTGATCCCACCAACTACCCAGATTCTGAAAAAAGTTTCAAGAGTTACAAATATTATCTTTCCATGTGGGAATGTAAACAGTTCGACTTTAGTAAGTCCGTTATGATTTCTCTTTTCTATTTACCTTTTCATGCTTCTCTTGATTCTTGTGTTTGAAAGTCAGATTTTCTTTTCAGCTCTGGTCTTTTCATCAAGAATACTTGAAAGTCCTCTATTTCACTGAATGACCATTTTTTTCCCCTGAAGTATTATACTCAGTTTTGCTGGGTAGGTGATTCTTGGTTTTAATCCTACTTCCTTTGACTTCTGGAATATCATATTCTAAACCCTTCAATCCCTTAATGTAGAAGCTGTTAGATCTTGTGTTATCCTGATTGTATTTCCACAATACTCAAATTATTTCTTTCTAGCTGATTGCAATATTTTCTCCTTGACCTGGTAACTCTGGAGTTTGGCTACAATGTTCCTAGGAGTTTCTTTTTTTGGATGTCTTTCAGGAAGTGATCAGTGGATTCTTTCAATATTTATTTTGCCCTCTGGTTCTAGAATGTCAGGGCAGTTTCCTTGATAATTTCATGGAAGATGATGTCTAGGCTCTTTTTTGGAAGATGACTTTCAGGTAGTCCCATAATTTTTAAATTGTCTCTTCTGGATCTACTTTCCAGATCAGTTGTTTTTCCCATGAGATATTTCACATTATCTTCCATTTTTTCATTCTTTTAGTTTTGTTTTATGATTTCTTGGCTTCTCATAAAGTAATTAGCCTCCATCTATTCCATTCTAATTTTTAAAAAACTATTTTCTTCAGTGAGCTTTTGAACCTTCTTTCCCATTTGGCTAATTTTGCTTCTTAAAGTATTCTTCTCCTCATTGGCTTTTTGAACCTCCTTTGCCAATTGAGTTAGCCTATTTTTAATGGTGTTATTTTCTTCAGCATTATTTTGGGTCTTCCTTAGCAAGTTGCTGACTCACTTTTCATGCTTTTCTTGCATCTCTCTCATTTCTCTTCCCAATTTTTCCTCCACCTCTCTCACTTGATTCTCAAAATCCTTCTTGAGCTCTTCCATGGCCTGGGACCATTGGATATTTATTTTGGATGTCTGGGGTACAGAAGCCTTGACTTTTATGTCTTTCCCTGATGGTAAGCATTGTTCTTCCTCATCCAAAAGGATAGGAAAAGATATCTGTTCACCAAGAAAGCAATCTTCTACAGTCTTATTTTTTCCCCCTTTTTTGGGCATTTTCCCAACCAGTTACTTGACTTTTGGTTCCTTTGTCAAGAGTAGGGTATACTTTGGGGATCTATAAGATCTCAGTTCCTCCAAGGTGGCACAGTCAAGCCTGTACACTGGTCTGAGAGCAGACAGAAACTTTTGTGCCCAGAATCTGCGAGTAGTAGAGTTTCTTCTCCATAACCACCTCATCTCCAGTTCTGCCAAGCCAGCCCTGGGGACTGAGATTCAGATGAATTGCTCAATTCTCCCAGGGGCTTTAGGCAGGGGCAGGGCCACCACATAGGGCTCAGTTCCCCCAGGGGCTTCACGTTGAGGCCTTCAACAATGAATGCAGGCTGGGAGCCTTGGGAGGCCCTGCCTGCTGCTATCTCTGCTGTGGCTGCCTGAGGCCAGAGCTATGGGGATACCCTGCTCCCTTCTTGGTCAGCTGAAAAAACCCTCTTACTGACCTTTGGCACCTGTGGGTTGAGGGATCTGTGCTGTTGCTGGAAATTCTATCCCTGAAGCCTACTTGGTCCTGCTCATTCCGGTGCTGTGTGGACAAGACTGGACTGGGCTCCATTCTGTGTCCTGTGTGGCAGACCTTTCCCGTTGGCCTTTCAGGTCACCCTGGGCAAGAAATCTCCTCCACTCTGTTGTTCTGTGGCTTCTGCTGCACTAGAATTTGTTAATAGTCTCTCTTTACAGGTATTTTATGGGCTGTGGGGGAAGAGCTAGTATATGTGGGTCTTTCTACTCCACCATCTTGGCTCTGTCCCTCTGACTAACTGTATTCTAATAGCATGTCTGAAGATGAGCCACAACCTTATCACTTTGGTTAGATTTCAAAATTTTCTGGAAGGAGAGATTAGGTGGAGTACAGATGGAGAATTTGAATAAATGCTTGTGGGATTGGGTGGGAAACAAAGAACGTTGGGATACAGTTATTAAACCAAAGTGTGAATGGTGGAATGTTAATACTGACTCCTTGACCAGGGCCATTTCTAGTGTAATAGGGCTTGAAGAACTGACTAGCACTGCCATGCTAGCCAATCTGATAGATGTGATGTGGTACCTCAGAGTTGTTTTGATTTGCATCTCTCTAATCAATAGTGATTTGGAGCACGTTTTCATATGACTATAAATAGCCTTAATTTCTTCCTCTGAAAACTGACTGTTCATATCCTTTGACTATTTATCAATTGAGGAATGACTTATATTCTTGTAAATTTGACTCAGTTCTCTATATATTTTAGAAATGATGCCTTTATCACAGACACTAATTGCAAAAAATTCTTTCCAAGGTTTCTGCTTCCCTCCTAATCTTGCTTTCTCCATGGTCCATAAATCTGATAAATACAGTATTCCTTGCTCCCCTAATTTGTTTATAGTATCAGTCTTTATGCCTAGGTCATGTATCCATTTGGACTTTGCTCTTGTGTGTGGTGTCAGGCATTGGTCTGTGCCCAGTTTACGCCACGTTACCAGTTTTCCCTGCAGTTTTTGTCAAACAGTGAGTTCTTATTCCAGAAGCTGGTCTCCTTGGATTTACCAAACAGTAGACTGCTGTATTCCTTGACTACTGTGGCTTGACTACCTAACCTATTCCACTGATCTACTCCTTTATTTCTTATCCAATACCAAATGTTTTTGATGATTCCTGCTTTATAATATAATTTGAGATCTGGTAGGGTTAAGCTACCTACCCTAGCATTTCTTTTCATTAATTACCTTGACATCCTGGACCTTTTGTTTTTCCAGGTGAATTTTGATATTATTTTTTAAACGTTGGAAAAGATATGGGAGAGTTGGAACACTAATTCATTGTTGGTGGAGCTGTGAGCTGATCCAACCATTCTGGAGAGCAATTTGGAACTATGCCCAAAGGGCTACAAAAATGTGCATACCTTTTAACCTAGCAATCACTTCTAGGACCATATGCCAAAGAGATCATAAAAATGGGAAAATGTCCCACATGTACAAAAATATTTATAGCAACTCTCTTTATGGTAGCCAAGAACTGGAAATGAAGGGGATGCCCATCAATTGGGGAATGGTTGAATAAATTGTGGCATATGAATGTAATAGAATACTATTTTGCTATAAGAAATGATGAATAGGAAGACTTCAGAGAAGTCTGAAAGAACGTATATGAAGCGATGCTGAGTGAAACGAGCAGAACTAGGAGAATTTTGTACACAGTAACAACCACAGTGTGTGAGGAACTTTTCTGGTAGACTTAGCCCTTCACAGAAATGCAATGACTTAAAAATTTCCCAGTAGACTGTTGAGGCAAAATGCCTTCCACTTCCAGAGAAAGAACTATGAAATTGAATCGCAAAATGAAATAGACTATTTTCTCTTGTGTTTTGTTTTGTTTTGGTTTTTCTCATGGTTTCTCCCATTCATTTTAATTCTTTCATGCAACATTACTAAGGTTAAAATGTATATAGTAAGAATGTATATGTAGAACCCATGTAAGATTGCATGCCGTCTTGGGAAGGGAGGGAGCAAGGAGGGAGAGAAAATTTAAGACTTATGGAAGTGACTGTAGAAAACTGAAAACAAATTAATTAATTTTTTTAAAAGGTCCCACATGTACAAAAATATTTATAGCAGCTCTCTTTGTGGTGGCCAAGAACTGGAAAATAAGGGAATACCCATCAATTAGGGAATGGCTGAACAAGTTGCGGTACATGAATGTAATGGAATACTATTGTGCTATAAGAAATGATGAACAGGAGGACTTCAGAGAGGCCTGGAAGGACTTATATGAACTGATGCTCAGTGAGCAGAACCAGGAAACTATTGTACACAGTAGTAGCCACAGTGTGCAAGGACTGCTTCTGATAGACTTAGCCCTTCATAGCAATGCAAGGACCTAAAACATTCCCAAAGGACTCTTGAGGCAAAAATGCTGTCCACATCCAGAGAAAGAACTATGGAAACTGAAAGCACAGTGAAGAGTCTATTTTCTCTTGTGTTATGTTTTGTCTTCCTCATGGTTTCTCCCATTCATTTTAGTTCTTCTATGCAACATGACTAATGTGAAAATGTGTTTGATAAGAATGTATGTGTAGAACCCATATAAGATTGCATGCCATCTCAGGGAAGGAGGTGGGAGCAAGGGAGAGAAAATTTAAGACTTATGGAAGTGATTGTAGAAAACTAAAAAATAAATTAATTTTTAAAAAACCTGATTAGGACTCTGGGATTTGTATATCTGAGGGCAAGCATTCCCTCTGCACCTGAGGGTGATCTGAAACTTTCTCAATCTTTGAACCAGGAGGGAAACCTGCGTCTAGCATGGGATTTCTTAAAGACATACTCATAGACTCTGTGAGACAGACTTGGAGGAAGGAGAAGTATAGGAACTGAGAAGCCTCAGCTGTGGGGAGAGGGTTCCCTCAGTTCTACCTCGTACTTAACCAGTTGAGCTATAAAGAATCAGGGGCACAGGGGCAACAACTAGAGGGAGAAAAATGAAAAGGAGAAACCAGAAGGGGGGCCTAACTGGGGCCAAAAATGGAGAGATGGATGGGCCTGCAAGTGTCTTACAACAGGGTATTCAGACAGAAGCCACTGGTTGTACTCACTGGTTCATGGATTGATGTAAGCACCCCCCACTCAAGTCTGCTCTTTCTCCAAATTCCCCTCCTTGTGCCTCTAATTGTGAGGCAGGAGCAAGGTGGATAGAGTGTTGGACTTGGAATCAGAGAGACTTAGGTTCAGGTCTTGCTTCAGACTTTTATTATCTGGACAAATCACTCAATCTCTCTGTCTCAGTTTCCTTAGCTTCATCTGTAAAATGAGGAAAATAATACTTCTCAACTCACAGGACTGTTGTGACAATCAAATGAGATGATGTAGTTAAGAGGGCTTTGCAAAACTCCTTAATATAGATGCTATTGATTATTATTAATAAAAATAAACTCTTCTCGCTTCTTATCAAAATGCTTTCTTTACCCTGATTTTTGACTTAAACATAAAGAAACCAAGGGCTATCTAGAGATACACAAAACTTTAATTTAGGACATAGAGCCAAACCTGCCCAAATGTTTGGAATTTTGCTAACTGGAGGCTCTAACTTTTTGTCTGACAAAAGTTTCTTTAAACAGCAGAGAAAAAATCATCGTATTATTGCTGCTGGGCTAAAAGGTGGCTAGGTGTTGCAATAGATTATGGCTAATTAATCTCTAGCTCCAAGAGGAGAACGAAAAGAGGGCCAGGTAGAAACAGGTGAGGTCTGGGTGAATGGGTGAAACCTGCATGAGATTCAGCTCTGTCCTTCCAGAAGGGAGGAGAGAGTAGAAAAACATATCACCACTTTTCTGTACTATACTAGTACCCCCAACAGGTTCCTATGTGTACCACTATTGTATGAATGCCTTCTGTAGTTATTTGTGTTTGTTTCCCTAAAATAGTTCTGATAAAGTGACAATGCTATCAGAACACAAAAGATTTTCTTTGACTCATGTATATTTGTTCATCACTATCATAGGAAAGGGTCCGTGATTTCTTCAATTTGGAGAATTCCCTCATCTTCCTTGAGAGATAAGATTAGGGAGTTGTTTCCAAGCACCATGAAATTTAAAATAATTGTCAAACTAGGTGAGATTTGAAAATTCAGTATGTCTTTTGAACTTTGAGTTCTATTGTACTATTAACTTTTTTCTTTGTTATCTTAGAGGATATATGTTAGCATCATTGAAGTTTGTTATGCATGAGATACATTTCATTTTTACATTTTGCAGTTTTAATTTCTTAATTTCATTGAGGCTTCTGTAGCAACCTTGCTAGTAAAACCTTTCTGAACATCTATCTATTCGGATCAATTAATATGCCCAAGAGTAATAACTCATTGGAGTTATGTGAAGTGTTTAAGGGGTGGATATGGGAAAGTATTTTTTCATTCCTCTGGAGGGTGGGGATAAATGCCAGCATTAAAGCAGATTTATAAGAGGGGTGGGGAAAGACAACTGGGAGCAAAGCCTAGTGGTCTCATTCCCTGGTCTAATTTCTGCTTCTCCTCTAGATTTCCAAGGGATGCGTCCCCAAGAGTCTAGAGACATAATTCATAGAAATATATAATACTGGTGAGGAAAGATGCTTTGAAATCTTCTAGCCTAATCTTTAATTTAGTTCTGGGATTGAGGTGGTGGAGGGACTTTTCCAAGGTCACACTTATCTACACCTAACACAGTGCTTGGGATATAGCGTGCACTTAATAAATGTTTATTGACTATTGAAATTCAGGACTCACACCAGGTTTTCTGGTTTCAAGTCTAATTCTTTCCACTCCACTGCAGCTGCCTCTACAAGTTTCATTTCCTTTATAGGTAAAATGAAAGGTCTGATCTAAATGATCCTGAAGGGCTTTTCCAGACTCAAAATTCCTATTCTAAACACACTGAGCCTGTGTTTCTTTGTTTCCTGGCTTTACCTCAAACCCCTGGTAGAACTCAAATCTTTTAGGATATTGTCTACTGTATAATGTGATGTAAAGAATAGTGATTCTTTACATTTTTAAAGCACTTTCTGTTAAGTTATCGCACACTCACAGCAAACGTGTGAATTAGCTTGCAACAGTAGAAAACAAAAAACCCAGACCTCCTGGTGGCTATCTTTGTGGTGGTGAACCCTTCTGCATTTAGGCCGTTCTCAGACAGGAGACAAAGTTTGTTGCTGGTACTCTTCTCAGGGCTGTGACTGCTGCTTTTCAGTGTTTTTTAGTCATGTCTGACTTATTGTGACCCCATTTGGGCAAAGATACTGGAGAAGCTTGCCATTCCCTTCTCCAGATCATTTTACAGCTGAGGAAACTGAGGCAAGCAGGGTTAAGTGACTTGCACAAAGTCACACAACTAGTAGAAGTCTGAGTTCAGATTTGAACTCGGAAAGATGAGTCTTCTTGACTTCAGGCCCAGCACTCTATCCACTGTGTCACCTAGCCACCTCTAGAAGTGTGTCTAGCATGGGGTGAATAAGGTTTTGCCCCAAGAAGTTGGCCCAGGAATTCAGGGTGGGGCACACTTACACTCTACCAACAGAACCTTCAGTGACTTGGAGTGCCCTCCACACAACATCAGAGTACAACTTTTGTAGCATAATTATTGTCCCTATTTGACAGAGGAGAATTCTGAGGTACATGGAAGACAAATGGAGGACTTTAGGCTAGGAAGCGGTAGAATTGGGCTACCAATGCATGCAGTGTTCTTTCCATTACATGATACTGCCTCCCCAGTATGCATTATGGATGCATCTATTATGAAATGATAATAATAACATGGGACAGGAGGATGGGGGGAGAAAATTTGTAAAACTTGTGTGTGTAACCCATGGTGCAGGGCCTCTCTAGGACCCTGGGCTCATATGGATCAGATCAGATGTTGGAAACTAATCTCCCATAAGGATCAATTTCTCTCTTGGTGTTTTCCCCTGTCCTTAATTCAAGAAAAATATCCTAATTGAAACTTACATGTACCTGATGTTTTATTTTCCTCAGATAGGGGTGATAAGGTCCCTGGCTTATACATAACCTCCTCCCTGTACAATATAGATATGAGACACATTTTCTTTTACTCCATGGAGAATATAGAAGGTGCTAAGGAGTCATGTCACTCAGATCAAGAAACTTAAAGCCCTCAGATAGTGTCTCAACTTTTCCCAGAAGGGAATTGAGTTAAGCATCATTACTGGGGCTATCTTCCTCATCCTGGTGAGTCTCTTTCCCCCAGAGTCCTCCAGTTTCCCCAAGACTTTCAGTATCATCCTGACTTTTAGATTCACTCTAAAAGTCAACTTACTTGGTGTTTGCTGAGTAAGCACACTCCTCCTCATCAGAAACACTGATGAGTATCCAAACCACTGACTACTCTTCAAGTAGGATGCTGTGCGGGAACCACAAGAACTGTCCTCTTCTTTTTTCAAGGAGCATGTCACGTTAGAAAATCTTCACTTAGAACAGGGAATTCTCAACTTTTTTTGTGTCATGAATCCCTTTGGAATTCTAGTGATGCCTATGGACTCCTTCTCTTCATTGTGTTTTTAAATCATGGGAGGATGTGCTAAAAGCCCATCAGAGAATAGTGAAAATTAAGAACTAATCTTTTTTCATGAATTTTCATGAATCTTCTGAAAATCATTTTCATACTGCTTGAGGATCTTTGGGCAATGAGTTAAAAATCCCTCCTCTAGAACATTTGGTGCCCAAACTTAGGAACTCTCAAACTGGACCCACACCTATAAGTAAACTCCCAAAACTGGTACTGTTAAGGATATGTACCTGTTCTTGCTAAAAAGTTGAATTCTGGGATCACGTTATCTAGGGAAATTCAAACTTCCTTCTCTATACAGGAGGCTGACTTTCAGGGATAGGGTCCTTGAATTCTCTGGCAAATATCTTTTATTGTAAGTCACCATTACTGTTTCTTCCAAAAGGGACAAAATTCTTTAACTGGTCAAGTGATCTGACAGCTTCAAATGTAGAAAGTGTGTTTTTGCCTTCAACCCTCAGAGGGATAGAAGCCTCAGGCTCCAGATTTGGGTTTGCTTATATTTGACCCTACTATACTGAAAATAGTGGAGAAAATGAATACAGGCACTTTTCTTTTCTTCTGAGATTGAAGCAACCCTTCAACAGTTGTTTCCCATCTTGGCTCTCTGCCAGACCAAGACCCATTTTGTGGTCTTTCTACAAGACCTTTGGCCAGAGCAGGCCACATCTTCCTTTCACTTTCTCTCTTTTGGGCCATTGGTGTGTGCGAGTATAGACTTTTTTCTTCCCCTCCCCCTTCTGTTTTCTGGCTTTATGACCTCATATCAAATAAAATCCCTTGTAGCCTCAGAAAAAAGTGTCAGTTTATAACAGAATTTTATTTTATTTGAATGAATGCTTCTCTTTTCAATTTAAAAGTCATTTTGGATAGGTTTATATGTTTGTATTGAACTACAAATTTTCCTGAAAGTTTATGGGTTCATTAGTCTTGATTAAATATTAAAAGTTGTATCTATTTTATTGAGTGAGGTTTAGTTCATCACAATGTTCAATTAGTCACTTGTTCAAAATCAGGAAAAATGTTGGCTGAGAAGGGGATTAAAATTGAGTTTTGTAGCCCCTTCCAGAGAAATATTATAGATTTCCTTTCCTGCTGGACTCCTCTCTCCCAAGTGTTAGTTGCCTGATAGATGATTCCTGGTGTACAGTGTCCAGGATCAGACCTTATTTCTTCCTCCATTATGGTTCCCTACTCCATCACTCCCATCAACCCCCAAATTTCTGGGGGAGATAATGTAAACCAGATAGCAAACCCCAAAGAAAAGACATAAACTTTGACTTTTTTCTGTTTTATTTTTCATAAAATTGAATGTGGGTGCAGGAAGATTGAGCTGAGTGAAGTAGGTTGAATCTTAGGCAGGATTGTCAAATATTAGGACTTTGCCCTATTTTTGCCTTTATCTTTATGAGTCTTTTCCTCCACTTCCCAGTGACATCCTGTCTTCAGGACCAGTGTCCTCCTGCTTTCTCTTTGTCTGTTCACAGGAGAGGATTGGATACCTATTGTTGGGACCTTTTGTGAATGGGTTTCAATTGCCCCAGTTTTTCAATTCCGAACTCTTTCAAGGATTCAGTACTGTCAGTCTTGTCTCTAATTGTGGAATATTAAAGAAATTATCTTCAAGGGAGAGGAAGGCCTATACTTCCCAAATAAAACCATAATCTACTTTACCTCTAAAGCCAGACCTGGTCTTTTTCTCAATCCTCTGATGGTCATATTGAGTTTTCCTGCTCTGGTTGGGGAGAGACACTTCTTTTAGATTTAGTTTCCTCATCTGTAACACGAGAGGGTTGGCCTAGATGACTTTGGAAGTCCTTTCCAGCCAGCTGATGCAGCAGATAGAGGGCTGGGCCTGGAATCAGGAAGTTGTTCAGTTATATCAGTCATGTCTGACTCTTCGTGACCCCAGTTAGACCTTTCTTGGCAAAAATACTGGAGTGACTTGCAATTTCTGTTTCTAGTCATTTTATAGGTGAGGAAACTGAGGCAAACAGCATTAAGTGACCTGCCCAGGGTCACCCAGTTAGTAAATGTCTAAGGCTGGATTTGAACTCAGGAAGATGAGTTCCTTCCTGACTCTAGGTCTGGCACTCTCTCCACTGTGCTACCTAGTCAGAGAATCATGAAGAAGGGAGCTCAAATCAAACTTTAGATAGTTTCTAGTTGTGTGATCTTGGGTAAGTCACTTAATCTCTATTTGCACCAGTTTCATCAATTATAAAATGAAGACAATAATAGAACCTACCTCCGAGGGCTTTTGTGATGGTCAAATGAGCTATTTGTAAAGCACTTAGTGCCTGGCACATAGTAGGTGCTTATCATTGTTGCAATTATTCCACTTCTAAATCTATATTTCCGTGAAATAACTGGGCTGCTGTTTTTCTTTTAGAGCCAGGCCAGCAGTTTAGAGTGAACATTAAGCCTAGACTCTCTCTAGCTTTTGGGGAAGCTTCTATAGTAAGGGTGCCCCAAATCTGCCAATTTCTTCAGTCTTCACTGTTTCAGACCTACCCCCAATGCTGGAATAAGAATCAAGCCCAAGATATTGAGAGCATCTTGCTTTTTTACCATTAACATTTACTGTCACTCCAGTGTTTTCTACATATTGAGTTGCTGAGGCTGATGACCTAACTTGAAATAAATTCATGAAATTGGAAGGAGTATCTCTGCTACGTGGGCAGCTCAGAGCATTTATCATTGGGAGAGTCACACCTGTTGTGGTCTAATCTCTTTTTCCTTGGTGCATTCTGTAGCAGGTTTTCATTTCAAGACTGTTGATACAGATGGTGATGAGTTCATCAAGTTAGACTCTCTCATTGAATCCAGATTTGAATGAGCTTGTGGCACACAGTCATTAGAGCAGGCTTGCTAGGAGTACAAGGGACAGTGATGTACAGTTATTCTAGAGAGAGTCCTCTAAGTAGGAACATGACGTGTCAGGACTTTTTCCTGGATACCGCTACTTGTGATAATTTGGTGTAGTGAACACAGAGCTGGACATAGAGTCAGGATACCTGAGTTCAAATCTTGATTCTGATACTTGCTGTGTGATCTAAACTTCTCTGGACTTTTTTCCTTATCTGTAAAATGATGAGAATATCAAGACCTAGCTCATATGTATGTATGTATGTATGTATGTATATATTGTTTTTCAAGGTTTTACCTAATTCGAACTGCCCCATGGTCCTCTGGCCCTCTTTGTTTTGGACGTTAGAGCTGATGTTCCCACATTCGGTTCTCAAAGTCCCCCATTCTTTCTTCTCTGGGAACTCTAACAACTCCAGACTTACAGCACAACGTAGTATGGAGTACTTAGATTATGTATAGTATAGTGTGTAGGCTTGGAGTCATGAGGATTTGGGTTCAAAGAGTAATTTGGAAACTTTCTAGCTGTGTCAAACTTAAATGTCTCATTTTTTTATTTTGTAAAATGAGGGGTTAAACTTTCTAATCTCTTAGGACACTTATAGATCTAAATCTGTTGTTCTATCATCCTCACCCTCAGTTGCCTTAGTTCTCACTCTGAGCCGAGCCGATCAGAAATCTAAGTAAAGTCTCTATGGGGACCTTTTCTACCCCACTCAGAACTGCACACAGAACCTTCATGCCATGGGAACTGTTTGCCCTCATATTCCTATCATCTGGAGTTGCCAGGGAGCTAGTATCAAATGAGATAATACTTGTAAAGCACTGATCATAGTGCCTTTCATGTAATAGGTGCTTAATAAATAAATGCTTGCCCCACTCCCAAGTTTCCTGGTGGGAATGGGTGGGGAGGGAGTCCCCACTAGCAATGCATGTTCAAGGAAGCTTCTTGTCATTCGAGACTGGAAGAAGTGTTCCTGGAAGTCCCAACTGGCTCCAAATGGGGATTAGGTTCTTTGGTATCAGTCATGGCTTAAAATTTTATAGGCACCCTGAGTATATATAGGGGCCCTTTATTATTTGGTTTTCAAGAGGAAAATATGTTTAAATTATTTCATAGTCCTATTATTATCTGTGTGATTTTATTCAAGTGACTATCTTTTGGGACCTCAGTTTCCTCATTTGTAAAAGGAGGCATTAGACCAGATGAACTCAAAGACTATATCCATCTCTAAATCCATAAACTTATTTAGGGGCAAAGTTTAAAAGTTAAGGGTTGCCTGAAAACTTCCAGAAGGCAGAGACTGATATACTAATAGCTTTAGGTTTTCTATCATAATTCTAAAATAGTGGGAGGTTTTATAAAGTATCCCCAGGGTCTTGGTTCCCTTCTCTGCTCCTCCCCAACTCAAAGCCAGAAAGTTGTTACTTGACCAGCAGTTGCTTCCCAATCCACTCTGATCCTATCATGTCACAGGCCCTCGGTATTTAAGTTAGAGCCAAAGAGAGCTGATTTATTCATAAACTCTGTATTATTTTTGAGTAGACAGCTCACACGTTATCAAATCAAATGAAAAACCATGTAAAATAATTGAATCTAATAAAACTTTTTTTTGTTTTTCCTTAGACAATAGTGTCATTATTTTTTCATATTTACCAATAGTTATAACACTTTAAAACACAGAAATACAAGTATCTGAATTCATAAAGTTATCAGAAAACAGAGAAATGCATGCTCTCAGTTCTGTTAAAGATCTAACTAACACAGGCAATTGGGACAGCTCTGCATACAAGTTGTATGTAGTACTTTACAACAAATTGCAAAACAAACATGGAGAAAGACAAACAATTAGTAATACTTATACAAGAATGACAAAATTAGCTGAACTCAGTTAAAAAGGTAACAAATCTTTTTTCCTGTGGCTTCACCATTTGTACAATTCAAAACCACATGAAGGGGACAAAACTTACAACCTATTATAGAATAAAGTCTCTTTATAAACTTTTAATTTCTCTGTCCCTTTGAAAACTGAAGAATCCCAGAGTCTGTACACGAATAATAAGAGGATGGGCATTTTCCGTCTACACATTCTTTGTGGTAGCAGGAAGCATCATGGCACCTTTTGTACTCAACAGGCCAAACTCAGAAAGTGTTACAGCTTGACTCTGAACTGAATGCAAAACTAACTCCGTTCTGCTTTTATTGCTGTGTTCCCTGTAATGTGGTATTGGACCAGGAACATCCAAAGCTATGCATGCTCACAATTGTTAGGGTTATACTGAGAATGAAGCAAGGTTAACCCCCAAAAAGTATGTGGAGGGACAAAAGGGCTAGCTTTTCAGAACAACTCCTAGGATATCAAATGTATTCTCCTACTTCCTTCTGTACTAATTCAATCTCTAATCTAATTCCAATCACCATTATCCATTAGCATATGAAAACCGAAAAACAGGACTTATGTTCACCCTTAAACATTTGAACACATACTAAGTTGGGTTGTGAGTCCTGAGTACATTTAGAAGCCACAATTTTATCCCCTTGCTAATACTCATAGAACAATATGAATAAAAATTGTTTTTCTCTTTCTTTCCTCTTTTCTTTCTTTCCTTCCTTTTTTTTTCTTCTTTCTTTCTTTTTTGCTTTTTTCTCCCTTCCTCTTTTTTAGTGTCTCTTCCTTTCTTATAGTGTAATGTATTCTTCAAAACCATATTTAATATTTTATTTTTATACAATAAAATGGATAATTTCCTTTTTTTTCTTCCTTTTAAGATAATCATCTTTTTGGCTTTTGTATCTAAAACAGGGCTTCATTAATGTTTTTATTAGACAGAAGGATGTGGAGCAGAGAGGTATGGAGAGTAAAGTTTGAACCAGATGCCTGAACTCCCTATGACTACCTCAGTAGCAATCTGTGAAAATGATTCCTCTATCACCATCTTTTCAGCACTAGTTAGGGAAGAACCTAATTCTCTCTCTAGTTCAGATGGTAGTATTTGGTGATGCCCACGCAGCAGATGACTTGGAGCATCCTCTAGGTTAGGAAATGCTCTCAACCTCTCCATTTCCAATGCTGTGATTCATTGTTCTTCTCCCCCAAGCCCCCAACTTCCTGTCTATTCTACTGGCACTGAATCTTGAAGGTATCCAGCTGTGTCCCAATTATCACTTCAGACAAATCCCAGCTTGTGTGCTATCCCTGTGAAACTTGCCCACTCTAATTACAGAAAACTGCTGTTATTCTCATTCCTAGTTACTAGCACTATTTGCTATGTGGAATACATCTTTCTATATAGGACCACCACCTTCCCCTGCCCCCCGTCCTTCTCTCTCTCTTCCTCTCTCCATCACACACACACATACACACACACACACACACACACACATACTCATATGCACACACACACAAAACACACACACACACACACACACACACGGACCAAAGGACCAAATTCCTGGAAATTTTTCTGTTGTTTATTTTGGAAGGGTTGAGGTGAAGAAAATGGGAAGTACATTTAAGCAAGAGAAAAAAGAAACTGGAATATCAAAAATGGAAAGAAGACTGATGTGTTACCTTTCATTTTTTTAAAAATCCAAATCATTTATGATATCTGTAAAATGTTGGGAAATCTCTCTGTCTATTGGTCACATCTAAATGCATTCAGTATTCTCGGTGGATATGCTTTTCTGATCAGATTCTCTTCATCTTCCAGTTTCTAAGGCATTTCATTATGAACTGGATGGAGTACAGAAGTGATATGGCTTGGTCAAAGAGCATTCACAGTTTAGTAACTTTTGGGGAATAATTCCAAATTGCTTTCTAAAGTGTTTAATATTTCATGACAGAAAGGTGATGAATTAATATGTAATAGGAGAAATGCATTTTTGGACATGGCCAGTGTAGAGAATTTTTTTGTTAGACTATAGTTTTATGATGCAAGAGCTTTCTTTCTCTTCCTTCTTTCCTTTCTCTCTCTCTCTTTTTCTTCTTTCTCTCTTTTCCTTCTATTTTTCCTCTCTCCCTCCTTCCTTCCTCACTCTTTCCCCCTCTCTTTTCCCCCTCCCCCTTCCTTTTTTTTCCTTAGTGAATGGGGGAGGGGAAGAGAAAATGCTTGATAATTGAAAGGAAATTGAATTTTATTTTTTTAAAAAAGAAATGGGTGGGTTGTTCTTGAAGATCTGATGTGATCTTTTTCTGGGAGGATCATTAGGATATGGATGAGTTCCCTTGAGGAACTTCTGGTGAAGATGTGCTTCATTAAACTGTAAGTTTTTCCTGAATGAATTGCTAATTTTTGTACTTCACTAGAATTGGTTCTCTCCCTCTTGTAATGTGCCTCTTTTACTAATCTGTAGTCTGATTGGTGGTTTCTGTAATATACCATCCATATAACACACTATAAAAGTTGCTGACCTCCTTAGGAAGAGAAGCATATCAGCAAATTGGTTTGCATTGTCTTGAATGGGGCAAATATTTCAGGGGCTGACAAAATATTTTTATGCATCATGACTTTGCAAATATATGTGTTTCCCCTCACCATCCACCCCCTCCCCCAAAGTAGCCATTAAAATAATCTATACTACTCTTCATTTATTTCTTCAGACAACTGATTCTCATTGATAGCACCTAGCATGTCACTGGACAGGGGAGGGTAGTGAAAGCTTCTGGGGCTTATCAGGGAAATGCTAATTGCTGAACTTTTGGCAGGTCTAGCTGCAAAACTGGGTGGAGGACTGTTTCATCACATTTGCATTCACTGCATATCTTTTGAAGTGATGCCTATGAGAAAACAGACATGTTTAACCAGTGAAATGCCTGATACAAATACAGAAATATCACCTAAGCAGACCCTTCACTTGGTAAGAGGGTGAGGCACCGGTAAGAGGTCTTGGAAAGTATTACGAGGGTTTCCCAATACTTACGTTTTGAAGCTCCAGAACTTAAATTTGGGATGCTAAAATGAGTAGAATTTCTATGCAAGGCACAAAGCAGATAATAGGATCTCAGAACAAGAGGTAACCCAACGTAGGAGAAAAATGCTCCAGTGCCAATAATGATGCTTGAGGCATCATTGATTTTCAAAGCTCTGCCAAGGGACTTTAGACAACATCTATCCCATTTTACAGATGAGAAACTTAGTGCCAGAGAGGATAGATGCCTTGTTCACAAATGCGCAGAGGTGGCAGGTGTCCAAGCCAGGATCCAAACCTTGAGTCTCTAATTCCCAGTTCAGTACTCTTGTGTATCACGCATCTGCCCAGAGTGGTTTAGTAAGAGGTGTGAGGCAAGTAGGCAAATGAAAATAGTTCATTTGATAGGTTTTTTCTCTGTTAGAATATAAATTTCTTGAGGATAGGAATTGTTTTGCTTTTGTCTTGTAAACCTAGTGACTTGACCACAGTCAGTTCTTCATAACAGTTTGTTGAATTGAAATAGAAATTCATAGGATTTAGAACTGGAATGGTCCTTAGAGATCAGTTGGTCTAATCTCTTTATTTACAGATGAGGAAATTAAGGTCCAGAGAAGGGAAATGTCTTGTCTAAGGTGTCCCAAGTAGTAAATGACACAGCTAGGACCCAAATAACTCTTTAGATTTCAGGACCAGAGTGCTTTGCTAGGATAATTGTTGTTAACATGTAACATCTCCACTAGGAAAATAATGCATTAGATCAGCTCAGTTTTGCAAACGCATAAAAAATATATAAATACAGTATACATTTCTTGTTTTTTATTTATGTTGGGGATACAAATGTAAGCACGATTGTTCCTGAAACTTAAAATTAGGAGGATGGCACATAAAAGGAAGTGGGATTTTTTTTTGGGGGGGTGCAGGGAATTTGGTATGCAAAGTGTCATGGTATGGAGATAACCAGGATATGGTTTAAAGGACCAATTCCAGGCAACATGAAAGCTTAGCTGTCAGAGTTGGGAGATCTGAAGGGCAGAAACTAAGATAGGGCAAGAGATGAAATGAAGGCTGGTATGTAGATGCATGGTAAGGAGATGGACAAAACAAATGAAGCATAGAAAGAACAGGTTAGAAATGTTATTGGGTAATATAAAGACAGTTTAGACATGCAATGAGATTGAAATCCAATATTTAGGAATAACAGAAAATGTTCTAGGAATGATCTATATTCACACACACACACACACACATGCACACATACACAGAGCTATTCTAAATACTGATATTCATTACCATCTTGGCTATAGATTGCTTTTCTTATTCTGTTGGCAGCCAGATTTCATTGAGCTTTGCTTTTTAAAAACTTTGATCATATCAGGTATGGTGTAGCTGAATATAAATTTCGATTTATCTCAATCTCTAAAAATCAGAATTAAAATCTGCTAGAGAAGATAAGCTCATATTTGATGCCCATTTTAGCCCATAGTTTGCTATATGATGATTGGTCTTTCAGAATAGTGAAAATGATAGCTTTGTTATCTAATATTAGGATGCCAATACACTCAAGCACAGGTATAGGTGTGCTCTTCTCACTTTGGTTGCTCAAAAGTAGGCTATTGGTTCGCCTCTGTACTTTATGGTAACCAGAATTTTACGATGTATAATAAATTATACTGGGATCCCCTTAAAGTAGTGGTCAGATACTGTATTTGCATACAGTGTAAATGTCATGGCTAACGACTTTATTTTCTTTAGGAAAAATGATATGTAAAGAGTTTTCTAATGGATTGTCAATTTTTCAAAATGGTACCCTCTCTGTGATGCATCATTCAGTATGATTATGTTGCTAAATTGGGTAAATTGTATCCTATAGGGCTAAGGAACTAGCAGATTCGCTCTTCAATTCTCAGACCTACTTTTGTCTTTTCAAAAATTATTCCTGGGACTTAGAAACAAACTTTTAAAAATCATTGGGCCTGTGATGCATTAAAAATCAAGGGAAAAAGTGACTTTGTGCTTGACCTTGCCTCTTGGTTCCAAGAATTCAGTCCTCTCAATTCACTTCCATGCACATGAGAAACTGTCCCAGATCCTGCTCCACAAGTTGACACTATTCAGAAATGGAGGAGCTGCCTTGGGTATTATTTTCTCAGGGACTCCGCAACTGCTGAGTAGTAGTGATTAAAATGCCATATCTTTGCAATGTGGGGGAATGAATTCATCCAATCCCTTTTAAAACAAGGAGTCCAGTTTTTGGCTCCTGAAACTCTAGTAATTTTCCCTGAGATTAATATAGGATAAGACTGTGGCAAAGGTCTCTTTTTTAAAAGAGAACTGCCAAAAAAGATAAGGTCCAATGACAACAGGATTCCTTGCACAGGTGTACTAGTGATTCTAAACTACATGTTAACCATTGTGTACCATTATCTTCTTTATCATGCATGTCTGGGAGCATAGAGATAGCTCTATGCAAATAACTCACAAATAGAACTCAAGGAAATAAAATTATTTGCCCAAGGTTATACGGTTAGTGGCAGATCTAGTTAGTTGCAGACAAGCACCCTGGTCTCTAGATGCCCAGGCCGTTGCTATTTCTACTCTACCACGCAGTCCTCACTGAATGCCTGCATTCGAGGGCAGAGGAATCTTTTTATTGCTACCATGCCTATCCAGCAATTATGAGCTAGTACATAAAATTTTCTCCCTTCTTAACCTACACTGTGTTGTTTTAAGTGAGCTATCTACCTATATCAATATCCACTTTCAATTCTTCATAGAGGCAGTCACTATTATTCTTGGGCTGATTATCAGCACCATGTAACAGTATTTTCTGTTTGGTTACCTTTAACTCAGTGCTCAAGTACAGTAAGCTCATCTTGGAAAGATGGAAAAAATCTGCAAAGTTGATAACATTGATGCGTATCAGCACAAGCTTCAGTGAGGCATGTGGTACTAAAGAGAAGAAGGGAAAGGAGGGGGAGGATGATTACTTTCCAGACCTGCTGAATGATAAGCAATAACTCTGAGAAGAAATTATAATATAATTGACATCAATTTCCCTGAGAATGCACAGGAGAAAACTAACTACTGGCTCTAGACATAGTCTTATCTTGGAATTAGTGTATACAACAGTAAGTGGTGTGTTATAAGTAGCCTGTCAACTAGTGTTAAAATATTTAAGGAACATAATTCCTTTTATTAAAAAAAAATAAAGAGTTAAAAATTTTGGTCAGTGTTATACTCTTGGATAAATTCTTTAAAAAAAACCCCTATAATTATTTTAAAATTTATTTCCATTTCCATTCAAAGGCACATTAGGTACAAACTTTTCTGGTTGGATTCACATGATTTTTAACTGATCTAGGTTTCTCCATAGAATTTCTAGGAATAGAAATCTTTTATTGCCTTTTTTGTTGTTGCATTTATTTTTTTTTTGAAAGACTGCCATTATGAATGCTCTAGGAAATAGGGAAATTGGAGGATCATTCAAAAGATTACCTGTATCACTTTGGCCCATGGAAATTGAAATAACTCTTGGAGATTTTAATTTTGTGATGATCAGTTTCTCAGGTTGGCAATAATTTCCTAGGAGTAGATTTTCCCCCAGGGAATATGCCACTCTTAAGGAAAAGGAAATCATCAGAGTATTTTAGGGCTCAAAGGGATTTTATGGATGATCTAGTTCATCATCGTACCTTCAGGCAGAAGGCTAAGCCAGGCCTGATGACATTATATTCTGCTTTAAAAGATCGCTGCTAGAAAAAAAAAATCCTTTGCTGATACACAGCATTAACTAAATAAAATTCATTTTCATTTCTACCTGACACAGAACAAATGGTAATATGGATCACATCACTGTATGTCAGTACTCAAGACTTCTCTATATAGTAGGCAAGGCCATTTGGGTGGTACCCTGGCATGGTACACATCTGAATTATGGACAAACCACCTGTAGCTACAAAGTTCTATCTTCCCTTACTTCCTGTTTGAAAAAATCCTTTTCGATTTTTCATCTGACCTACTACTAAGCTTTCTGAGCAGCAGGGTATGTGTGTCTGGTGTGTCTACTGTTCTTAGGACATCTTCATCAATGGCAAGATGAAGTACCTCATGACTTTGTGAATCATGTTGATCATGAACACAGGGTCATTCATACAAACTATTTATTTTGTCATGGAATCAAAACATCCCTGCCAGCTAGGTTCACATGAGCATACCATCTTAGATTAGAAAAATATAAATGATTATGTCATGTAAACAAGAAAGTTTTCCTGTGATTCATCTGAATGCCTTATGCAATAGCTTAAGTCCAAATATTTTCAAATGTGAATTAAACTGATAATGAAATGCTCTGTTTCTTTGGTCAGAAGTCAGTCTACTGAAATTCTGCCTTTTATATGTCTTCATAATACTTCTGTCTTTGTGATATTTCCCCCACCTTAGCCTTCCCCAAACACAACAAACTTGAAGGGTAGGTTTATATCAAAGAAGATAGTATTAAGATGGTCATAATCTGTTTGTACAATTCTATATAAAATGATGATAATTTAATATTTTAGTAATTAAAGATATGAATAATCAAGAATGGACCATACTTTCTTTTCCCACAAGGGAATAATGCTACAGTTCACAGTAGAATAGATGCTGCTTTAGGGCAGGGACTATATTTTGGCTTGTCTTTTCCTACCCAGTGCCTGGAACATAGTAGATATGTAAAAAAATATTTGTTGGATTGGATTGTATTTGCAGGTCTCACTGAGAAGCAAGGAAAGATCTGTACTAAATATCCATTTTCTTATGAATCTATATGTGCATGATCTGCCTCAGGTAGAATTATTTTTATTGAAAAGTGAAATAATTTTGATAAACAGGATAGTTTAACATAAATAGAAAAGAATATTTAACCTTTTAGCAACAAGAGAAGAATGTTACCAATGCTTCAGCAAGAAAAAATTGGAAGGAAATTATATCTTACCTGCTTAGAAACTGTAGACTGATTAAATATTTCTGGACAAACCACAGTAAATATTTTCTTTCAAGTACATGGAAGCCTGGAGGAATATTAATGGGTATGGCATAATGGTTTGGTATTTAGCATTTGAAAAACAGGACTACCTTCATCAGCTGTGATTCTGAAACAAAACATCTGTTCTCAAAAATAAAGCCATGATGAACCTGAGAATGCAGTTTGGTTTTTTCTTGTTTCAAAAAAAAAAAAAAAAAAAAAAAAAGGTGAGTCCTGATACCAAAAACTTATTCTCATGCAAATACATACTATCTTTTTAGTTATGAGCTCTAGGATTCCTCCTATCTTAAAAAATGAGCACAAGGAATCCATAGGGGCCCAAACTTTGACTCATTTCATTGCATGATCTGTAGGAAATTCTACTGAACCAGAGTAACTGGGCTCCACCACACCCAGAAAACCAGATGAAGGTTAAACTACTCTCTGTTACCTAGGTCTGGAGGGGAAATTTACTAATCTAAAACTTCATTTCTAATGAGTAGAAAAATATTTAACATATAAGCATAATTGTATGTACATATATAAGCTTAATTTTATGTACATGTTAATTGTTTATGAAAATCCAAGTAGGGAAATTATCCTTCTTTTAGACAGGAAACCCTGAAAGAGATCATCTTCTCTTTAACCTCCTACAAAAAAAGGCAAGAAAACTTGTAGTTCTACACAGCTCATTACCTCTGAAGAATGCTTAATAAACTTCAGTAGTCTTAGTCTTACAATATTTGACATTGCATGCTGAAGAATAAGCAATTGGAAAGGGTGTAGTGGAATTTTAATGTCCTGACATCTTTTGAAAATTTTACTACAGTGGAAATTGTCATTTTATGCTGTGTAGTTATGTGGGTTTATCTTTCCACAGGATAAATTCCCATTTTCTCTCCTACTTTCACTAAGATGCTCCGAGAAAGAGTTCCTAAGAATTTAGAACTGTGCTTTTATTGGTTACAACCTTATGAGGAGAGGCAGTTTGTGGTAGCAGACAGAGGGCTGGCTTTGGGTCAGGAAGACCTGGGTTTAAGTCTTGCCTTTGACTCACAGTTGCTGTATGAGCATGACCAATCACTCAATTTCTCAATGCCCTAGGAAATTCTCCAGGATGCTAAGTTTGGGAAGAGTTGGTGATCTGCATTGAGGAAGAAAGCTTCCATACCGGAAGTCCTCTACTTTGATGGAATCACTGGTCCTGAACATACAAACCTTATGAGAAAAGACTTCAAAATCTATGCTACAACAATAGCTACATGATGCAATGTGTCCAGATGCTTAGAAACCACCAGTATGATTGACTAAGTTTTTAGCTTTCATCCAGAGGTTTGGCATTTTATGAAGTATATGTGTACGTGTGTGTGTGTGTGTGTGTTTGTGTGTGTGATGTTGTCTTAGAGAATTTAAAGGGGGAATGAGACTCACAATTCCAGACCATGCTGTTCAAAACAACACTAATATGTCACAAATATTACAGAGTAGTTATTATGATGAAATGAACAACTAATTGGATCCACCCAATTCTTTGACATGAAAAGAATTAGTAAATGCATTTGGCACGGAGCAATATATTTGCTCCACACCCATCAAAACAATACCCAGCTCATATTTTTCATTCTTACTACCTGAATGTTTTCATGAACAATTAAGTAAAGGTATAAAACTACCCTTGATATATTCACTGTAAATTAGATAATACCCCTGTTTTATGTACCCCAAGTTGACTGAGATAGTATATGTTACTACTTGCATTGTCTAAAATTTTCAACTTTCTTTAAAAAAACACCACCAACAAAAACCAACGAACAAAAAATATTTTGGGAATTTTCTTAGACTACATGCTTGTAATATTGGTTGTTTAACATACAAAACCACAAATCCAGAGCATGCATATTCGTGGCCTTAAAGTAGAGAGCTTAGAATACAAAGGCCAAGAAAAAACATCATTAAAAAACATCTGTCACCCAACCACCCTCCACCCCCACATATTTTCTGTTGTAAATACAAAATATGTATCTACCAAAAAGTGCACTATTTCTAAAAATGCAGGTACAGAGTTTTCCTTTGGTAGGGGCAAAAGCTATTTAGTCCCTCTATCAACTTTGTCCTATCAGTTCTTAATACTTTCTCAGGGTCCAGATCCAACTGTCTATGTTTGTGACCAATGAAAGGGCTAGCTACTGGGTCCCACACTTGGTTTAGCAGGCTGGGTGAGGGTGGCCAAGCACAGAAATTAAAGCATCGTGTTCTTCAGAAACAATGAGTTAGATTTCTGTTTGTTTTCTGTTCTCATGTTTCTTTAGGGTTTTCTCAAGGACTTGCTTAGGAGGAAAAACCAAGATTCATGGTGGCCAATGTATATTCTCTCTTGTCTGCAATTACTAAATTTATTTGCTTGCGGTCATAGCCATTTAAGGAGGCAAGTCCCTCAACAATCTTTCTAGAATTTTTTTCTGTGGTAATATTCACAGTTTTAGAAGTTTGAAAAGGTTTCCCCTGCCCTCCCCCTTCCCCAAACAAATTAAGGAGATGACAAAAAATAACAATATATTCACATTGTGAGCCTAGTGAGTTGCTTATTTGGTTGCTCTTTAGGTTGTATAGGAGAGAGAGGCTCACATTTTGACTGCAATTTTTGTGGTTGATTTTTTCAAGTTTCCTGGGAAGGTGGGTTCAGTCACTTTTTCAGACAGGAAAATTAACCTTTTCATTTTTGCTTTGTGTGAACACTGTAGGATAACACTGTTAGCATGGGAGTGTGGGAAATGGGTATTCTCACTAAATTTTTCCATTGAGTGATTTAGCATGTGAATATTGTTTTTGATGGTTTTACAATGGCAGCAGACACATTTAGGCGAAAACAAGCTTTATATCAAGCATCTACCCTTAGGAGTCAAAGAACAAGTTCTTCAAAGTGTAATAACCAATATATGGATTTTTCTAATATATAGCTCATATAAGTACCAACCAAGAGACCTGTAACTGGAGGTTGGGGTATAATAGGGCTTTTCTTTAGGACATTGAAATTTAGAGGGCACGTGTTCATAATCTAGAAATAATGTAGTTTAGCACCTAATTAGCAAGATTAATTAGTTAAAATAGGAAGCGAATAGGAAGCTTCCTTGCTATGACCCCAGAACCCCAGCCTGCCCCTGCCTTCCTTTCCTGCCCATCTCCAGTCTTCTCAACAGCTGCTCCACAGTGTCTTTAGATCCCTTCTCACTCCTAATTGATTTCTTTAAAAAGTTGATGTGAGGGCATGTTTCCTGCTCCTGCTTGCCTGGGGCAGTGAAAATGATAATTACACCTTTCCAAACAAGTGAAACTGAAATACCTACAGTACTTACACACTACTTCTAAGATTCACAGATGGGACAACGATACCATTTATGGCAAACACTCTGAACAAAAGGTAATAGGGATGCCATAGGGATGGAATATTTCCTAAAAGAAGTCACATATTGCTTCTGTGAGATAATGGCTGTTTCACAGATAAAGCTCTAAATTGTCTTGCTAGATTCCATTTAGCTAGATAGACCAGTAGCATAAACACTTAAATCAAACCTTGTTCATTTTCCCCCCCAGCTACTTTTTTTCCAATTGAGCTACACTGAATTTTAGGTAAGGAACAGGCTGAATGTTGAAGTTGGCCCAGGAATTCATCCTAAGCACTTCAAAACCTAGGGAAATTATTCCTCAAGATCTACATTAGTTGTGAATATGGCTTTTTATAATGATGGTCTTAAGGTTGTTTTTGTTTTGAAAAAAGTTTTAGGGAGATATTACCATGAATCATGTCATGACTAAATACTGGCAGAATAAAATGAAATGGACTATTTGAACACAGTAAAAGTTCTAAATCTTATCAGTATTTAGAACATCATTTCCAATTTGCATAGCCACACAAATGGAGTGCAATGTTAAACATACTGCCATGTAACAGTAGAGTTTAGAAGATAATGGTTATAAAGTTCCTTTATGATTTAAAGATATCCAATCATCCATGCTGTTCACCTCTGCATTCTGCCACAGTCACCACCATCTTGTTTATTTAAGGTAGCTAATTATATACATCTATTTCTGGGTAAATCAATACAGAAGGCAGTTGCAGATGCAGATATTTGTCCATATAATGAGTATGACAGCTTTCGCTATTTGGCAGCAAACTAGTTAATGCCAAATGGATTCTGATCTGGATAGAAAGTAATGTGTTGTGCTTTATGAAGACTAAAGATCAGAGAAGTTTATTGTACACTATCTATCCAAAGAAAACCAATCTCAAATAATCAAGTGCAAATGTGCAACACAGTCGATCAATGCATCAGTTCTGTGAACAGGTTTCCTGCTACCATTAAAAATAAATGATTTCTTTTTTTGTTTGTTTTGCTTTAAAAAATAGGCCTCATACTCTCATTTACTAGTATTGGCCACTGTTTGTACCATAGACAAAGACATTCCATCAGTTTGTAATATACCATTACATTTCATACCAGAATGTGTATGGGGGGAGGCATGTGGAAGGTGGGTGGTGCAGAGAGAGAAGACTGTCCTGAATGAATTCGAAGTGATCAGTGCTTAAAGTAAATACAAGGATCAGCAAGGGAAAGTCTACAGTTTCAATAAATACAAGTGTTACAAGCATAGGTGTTTCTCAACTTGGTGGAATTTTTCTGCATATTAATACAGTATCATACAAAATAGCAGGGCTATTAAGAGCAGTGATTGGCAAAAACTTTCACAATAACTTATGCTCATGAGCAAGTCTTCATTGAACACATTCTGCATTTTAAGAAGTGCCATCTCTCTATTCCTCTCGTCCTCCCTCTGACCCTCCAGGGAGAGGCGAATCAGCTTGGCAGTGTTCTGTTAGGAAAGTTCCCCCATTAGCAATCTGGCTGAGTCCAGTGTACTCATTACTGAGTGGCAAATTGTGACTTCATCGACAATGTCTGTGCAAAGTACGCTTCTTTCTTTTCAAAGAAACCAGTGTCTCTAACTCATTTACAAAAGTCTGAAGCCTTTTGTTTCTATCTGGGTCACCCTGAATGTGATTCTAACAAGAGGAAATCACAAGTTAGGTAGGGGAGCTTATGACACAGACATACCTGGTACCTTGTAGATTGTGTGAGCCAGGGCTCCCCTCATCAAAGGCTCAGGCAGACGGGCAGGCTGGAACTATTGCTTGGAAAACTAGAAATATCCTAACAATAAATTGATGACCATAATGGACATCAGAAAAGTGTTGTCTTCCCTCCAATGTGCTTTCCCTTCTATGTTTCCTATAAGACTTTAAGAGATGTCTAAGTCCGAGTGAAAAAGTCATTCTCTGTTGCCTCATCAATTCCTTTTAATAAACAGTAAAGCCACTCATACTCCATAGTACCTTGAGGTTCAGTTCCCATGAAACACTGCACTTATGACCTTTGGATCACTGATTGTAATCCAAAATGCAGGAGGAAAAGATGTAAGAGAGGCTCTCTGGAAAAAGGAAAAAAAAAAAGAACAAAAGAACCCCAAACCCAGAATCCCATAATTATCCTCAGAAAAACACCCTATACAATCAATGCAGCCTCTTCTCTATTTCACCCACAATCTCAAGTCATAAATTAGATTAGTCTTCCATCAAATAACTTAAAAAAGAGGAGGAATTGGAAAAAGTTTTTTCTGGCTCAGTGCCAGGTAGCAGCCAGTGCTTCTAGGATCCCAGCCACTGTTCGGAGAGATAAAGATTGAAAAATCATATGAACGTGGAAAAAATCTTCACATCGACACAGGAGTTTTCCCGATGGGGGTAAACAGGGTGGAAGTTGGGAGTGAGAAAGAGGAAAAATGGAGGGGAGCCAGGGCTAACCAGAAAGGAAAACAGCGAGCAGGATAGACTGTACTTCACGGCCCTTTGGAAGCACCCCATGCTCTTGGGGGGGTGCCGGCCATGTTGAGTATTGCACAGAAAAAAGAAGGAAGTGGCACCTCAGCCTTGCCAAGTGGATCAGTGCTCCCTGCACATGGGCAAGTTCACAAAGGTGAAAACGTTGAATTCGGTCATGATGGAGAAACACAAGAAGATGCCATACAGGAAAAGGCACACGAACCCCAACTTCTTGTCCAGTTTCCACTTGTTCATGTGGACACCAAATACCTACAAACAGACACAGAACGCTGACTTTGGCATGGGGAAAACATGGTGTCTGCCTGAAGAGCCTGGGGTGGAAGCAGTGCAAATCTACTTTGAAAATCCCTCTCTTAGATCATGAATGATAAAATGACCAAAGACTTACAAATCACACGTAATAACCAAAGAAAGACCTGGGAAGCCTGATTCCCACTTTCATGGTCTGGGAAAACCAGGATTAATTTGCTACTGAAACAAGCAGAGTCAGAATCTTTATCGGAACTCTACCAGTTTTAGGCAACAAATTCATAAGTATATTGCATGTAGTGTGTACCCCAACAAACACTTTGTTTGAGCTGAATGTTTATTACATTTGTTTAAAAAATACTAACTTTTACAGGTTTAGTGAAGATACAGTACAACCTTGTAACCTTATGGTGTCGATCATTGAAGTTGATAGTGTTGACTTCATGATCCTACGATATTCTGAAGTACCTTCTGAATCTTCAAAGGAAGGCTGAATTATTTTCAGTATCATTTTAGCACATATGTTAAGCATATCAACTGCATTCTCATTTTTTAAGAATTGGTCATAAGTATGTGCAATACACTATTGCTCTCAGTTAACCAGAATATTCTACTAACTGAAGAATACCACCTCCCAACCTTTCCAGACACAGAAGAATGTGCTGTCTTAAATTTCAGTGGGTGATTTGCCTATTTTCTTGATAAAGCTGTATGTGTCTGACATGAGACAAGACCATTTCCCTCTAGGAGGCCTGGCTTTATTTCAGGCAAGGATAAAAGATTGTTAGTGTGTTGCCAGAGCCTATTTCCAGGAAAAGAATGGAAGTTGGCTGGGTCTTGAATAAGATTCCACCGAGGCACCACGAAGCAAAGGACATAAGGAAAATGCCCTCAGCAGAAGGCATCCAAACAAATATAGGCATGAAAGGGTCAAGGGAAGATAAAGAGAAACAGTCCATAGAGATGAAAATAGTAACTGGAAAGTTACATACATACCGTGACAAAAACTGAGGCCAAGAGCAAGCCAACAGAGTAGATCAGTCCCCTGCTATTCAGTCGAATCTGTAAGGAAGGAATTTCAAACTGAATCATGGTTTGATAAAAGCCATTTTCCCTTTCCTTGGCACACCATCAACTTTAAAATAGCATTGTCTGTAAGAATCCTCCAAAAACAAAGAAAAGTGAATGGTCTTTATACCTCTTTCAACACCTTCCTGTAGGCAACCTTGACAAGGAGAAAAAAGATCAATCAAAAGATTTAATTAACCAGAATTCTCTTTTGCATTCTATTTCAATGACTTCTCTTGTATGTGCTTATGAGAGTGCTTATTGGCATAGTCCTGGGCACAAAATTAAATGCTCTCTCACTACCTGTTGGTCTGTTGATGACTTGTATAATATTCAGTGATGTTCAGAAAATGACTCTGCAGAACTCAAAGGTGTTCAATCATTAAAGAAAGAGTCAATATTTACTAAGCCAATATGGTAGAGATTTTAGAAAGATCTTCAACAGTGAGTGTTTTTGGTTAGCCCTCAGAAACTCAATAAATGTTAAGTTCTTTTGATGTAAATAGGTGATATGGCATAGTGGAGATGGGCCTGACCTTGCCATAGGAATACTTAGGTTTTAGTCATTCCATCTCACACATAGCAGTTGTGTGACCACCAGCAACATCTCAATGCTCCAGGCAATATTTTAGGACTGTTAAGTTACAGATGCATGAAGGGAATTCCTACACTGAGAGTTCATCTTAGTAGAATCACAGGTCTGAACCTCTTCTCCCAACCCTGACCAAAAACACTTTTTTCTTTTTACATGGCACTATGCTGGGTGCCAAAGAAAAAAGGTTAAATTGAAATGGTTTCTATTTTCAGGGGATTCACATTCTGTAAGGGGATATATGCACACAGGGTAAGTAAATAGCAAATTATACAAGGTAATTTCAAGAAGGAGGAAGTACTAACAATTAGGGGCATGAGGAAATCTCTCCAGTAAGATGCTTTCAAATCAGATCAAGTCAAAGCAGCTAGAATTAATTGAATACCTGCTGTATATCAGGCACTCTCCTAAGTGCTGAGGATATAAAGAAAGGTAAAAAAACATTAATAAAGTAAAAGCCAGTCCATACTCTTAAAGATCTCTCAGTCTAATGGGGAAGGGGAGATAGAGGAGAATAACACGCAAAATACTCACAAACGATATATACAGGATAAACTGGAGGATGATCAACAGAGGGAAGGTACGGACATTAAGGTGGACTGGGAAAAACTTCTTGCAGAAGGTAGGGCCTTAGCTGAGACTTGAAGGATCCAGGGCAGCCAGGAGGCAGAGATGAGGAAGGAAAAGTGTTCCAGGTTTAGAGTTCAGTCAATGAAAATGCTTGGAGTTTGGAGAGGAAGTGTCTTGTGAGAAGAAAAGCAAGGAGGTCAGTGTCACTGGATTGCTGAGTACTTGGAGAGGAGTAAAATGGAAGAAGACTGGAAAAGTAGGAAGGGGACAGGTTGTGAAAGGCTTTAAAAACTAAATAGGGGGTTTTATATTTGATTCGGAGCCACTCGAGTTTACTGAATAGGGGAGGAGGTATGATGTGATTAGATTTTCATTTTAGGAAGATCAATTTGACAGTTGAATAGAGAGAGGTATAAAAGAATTGTCTTGCCATAGTGGGGGCCAAGGTCAGATTACATGATGTAATCTTGACATGAACCCAATCAGCATGGTTCTAAGATTTTTCTCCAGCTTTGTTCAGCAGCATGTGAGTAGTAGGAAAGGCAAGAGAGTAGTGGGAGTCATCCAAGGCTGTGGTTTGACTGGGCAAGATGTTCAATGGGATGGATGAAGCAGACAGTGTAGAATTGAGCTGGTTTAACCATAGTGCAGGGTTGATCACCTGGGAAAGAAATGAGGGGTGAAGGGATTGGAGGTTGCAGTGAGGATAAAGAATGGGGTTTGGAATTGTAACAGAGGGAGAAGTAGAATGACAACAGATTAGAAAATTAAATAATAAATAATATAACAAATATATCAATATATTATCAATTAGTATTTTATATTAATACATAACCATTTTATTAATATATCATAAATAAACATAACAAAATGACAACAAAATAGATAAAGGAATTTAAGAGCTCGTGAATATGGATGTGGAGTATTTGTGGGTGATGGCAAGATCAAGGGTTGAAGGAGTTGGGGTTTTTAAGAGGGGAAGTTGAGGAAGGAGTGAATTCTGGAAATGGATCCACTTGTACAAAGCAAAGCTTTGGCCTGAGAGATGGAGTAGCAAATACACAAATTGCTCTTTTTCCTTAAGAAATATATATTTTTCTCAATCAACAAGAATTGATGAAGAATACTTTATCATATTATTTTCTGGACACTTTAGGTTCTGGGATGACAAAGACAAAGATGAAATAGTCCCTGACCTCAAAGTGCATTCAAAATAAGCATTTATGAAATGTTCTCAAAATAAATTGGGGCAAATTTTTGTGGGAAGGCAATAGCAGCTAAGGTGATAAGGAAAGGCCTTGTATAAGGGGGGTATTTTAGCTGAGATTTTGAAGAAAACTCAGCATTCTAACAGCTGCCTCTTATGATGATGAGGAGGAAGAGGGGGCAGTGCATTCCAGGCACCTCCCTAACCCATCAGATATTTTACAGTCATTTATACTTTGTGCTAATTAATCAGTGGGAAAATTTCACTTGAATTCACAAGTAGTCCATTGTGAACGGGGCAACAGATTATTTCAATAGAGATCTTTTCATTTTAAGACTTGACTTATTTCTCAGATAAATAGAATTTGGAGCTGAAAGAGACCCTAGAGGTCATCTAGTACAATTGTCTCATTTCACATTGAAGAAACACAGCCTACTTCCTGCAGAGGAAGAATGACTCATTCAAGGTCACATGACTGAAAGGAGACAAAATAGGATCCAGATCTTATGCTCCCCAGCCTGATGCTCTCTCTCCTATGCCACCCACCTCCTTCAAAGGGTTAAATATATCTCCTGATATTCAAGCTGATATTCAAAAGTAGAACGATGCATTTCCAAAACTGGGTAGACCAATATCCCATTCTTAATTACTCAGTGGGGCTCAGAGATGACACAGAGATTCTACCATTTAATAGAGTATGAACATTGGTCCTTAACCATAAACAGGATGAAGAAAGTCCTGAGGTTAGCTGGTGCAGCTCTGGCAATATTCACTGTTTTCCAACAGCTGGATTCCTTTTGGTTTTTTAAGACTGCTATTAATGACACAAGAATTTCCATTTGGAATCTGGCTAAAGGCACCAGGGACTGAAATGCCAGCACAGGAAATATGTTTCTCTACCAGACTTGGGTCAGCAGCCAACATGTTGGTTGTAATGTGGTTTTTCTGAAGGATGATAACCCAAAGCAAAGCAGAAAACTTTTGGTCCCTAAGTCTACCATGAAGAGAAAAGAAGATGCCTTATCCATGCTTGAGGTTGTGAGTTTCTAGAGAGATTGGGACTACCTTGTTCATTCTCTTCAGCCCTCAGTAAAAGGGCTTACACATGACTAGAACTCAAAGGAAAGTTTGTTGAGCTGAAATAATTGATTTAGCCAGGTGACAGCAGTATCCCAGTGACTTGAAGTGATGTGTAATTCATGGACTCATTTACGGTTGTTTTTCAGTCATTCAGTAGTGTCTGACTCTTGGTGACCCTGTGTACCATACTGTCCATGGGGTTTTTTTTGGCAAAGATACTGGAGTGATTGGCCCTTTCCTTTTCCAGTGGATTAAGGCAAACAAGTTAATGATTTGTCACCCAGCTAAAGGTCATATTTCAACTCAGATCCCCCTGATTCCTAGCCCAAAGCTCTATCCACTGAGCCACCTAGCTGCCTCCTAAATGGAAACTCTCTCAGTATATTTCATTTGATGTTTTCATGACATCCTTTATGGGGTTTTCTTGGCAAAGATGCTCATGTAGTTTGCCATTTCCTTTTCCAGCTTATTGTATAAATGAAGAAACTGAAGCAATAGGGTTAGACCCCTACCAGGGTCACACATCTAGTAAATATTTGAGGTCACATTTGAATCCCAGGCTGAGTCACTGTGTCACTGAATCCACTGTGTCACCTACTTGCCCTTTGGTAGAGCTTATCTGTAAGTATATGTGACTTAGACTGGTAACTCCTACCACTGATACAGATTACCAAATGTCTATAGTTGTGCAGATAAAGTTTAGAGAGTAGCCTGAGGATCAGAGATGTTAAATGACTTGCCCATGGTCACACATCTACTAATTGTCAAAGGTGGGATTTAAATCCATGTCTTCCTAAATTTGAGTTTTTGTTGGACCACAACTAGTCCATTCTGAATGTTACAAAAGATTGTTTCAATAGACATACTTTCTTTCTAAAGTTTGACTTGGATAGTTCTCATTTAGATTTGTAGAATTTAGAGCTGAAAGGGACCTTAGAGGTCAATTGTCTCATTTCACATTGAAGAAACAGAGCCTTGAGAGGAAAAATGAGTAAAGTGACTTGTTCAAGCTGTTTGATGGCAGGAGACAGAATAGGATCCAGATGTTATGATCCCCAGCCTGATATGCTCTCTCCTCCTTCAAAGGGTTAAATGTATCTTCTGACACTCTTAAAACTGGTGTCTGAGAATAGAACAATCCATTTCCAAAACTGGGTAGACGAGAATCCCATTCTTAATTACTCAGTGGGGCTCAGAGATGACACAGAGATTCTACAGTTTAACAGAGTATGAACATTGGTCCTTAACCATAAACAGGATGAAGAAAGTCCTGAGGTTAGCTGGTGCAGCTCTGGCAATATTCACTGTTTTCCAACAGCTGGATTCCTTTTGGTTTTTAAGACTGCTATTAATGACACAAGAATTTCCATTTGGAATCTGGCTAAAGGCACCAGGGACTGAAATGCCAGCACAGGAAATATGTTTCTCTACCAGACTTGGGTCAGCAGCCAACATGTTGGTTGTAATGTGGTTTTTCTGAAGGATGATAACCCAAAGCAAAGCAGAAAACTTTTGGTCCTTAAGTCTACCATGAAGAGAAAAGGAGATGCCTTATCCATGCTTGAGGTTGTGAGTTTCTAGAGAGATTGGGACTACCTTGTTCATTCTCTTCAGCCCTCAGTAAAAGGGCTTACACATGACTAGAACTCAAAGGAAAGTTTGTTGGGCTGACACAGCAGTATCCCAGTGACCTGAAGTGATGTGTAATTCATGGACTCATTTACGGTTGTTATTCAGTCATTCAGTTGTGTCTGGCTCTTGGTGACCCTGTGTACCATACTGTCCATGGGGTTTCTTGGCAAAAATACTGGAGTGGTTGGCCCTTTCCTTCTCCAGTGGATTAAGGCAAACAGAGGGTGTGACTTGCCTAGGGTCACACAGGTAATAAGTATCTGAGATCACATTTGAATTCAGATCTCCCATAGTGTCTTTTACCTGCTATAATTTATATGTATGTACACACACACACACACACATATATACACACA